>JANEYF010005532.1:0-600000 GCA_029963845.1 Rhamnusium bicolor
CCGTTTCGGCAGAATAATCACAAAACAATTTAGCGCATCACAACTAACACTTTGACAGGGCATTAATTAATGGAGCAGTTTGATAGAGCCTATTCAAATACTTCAGTTCTATATCCCTTCTAAGACACAGCAAGAAATCTTCCTACCTAGTCGATAGGGGAAGAAGTAAAAACAATACTATAGAGAAACATACATACACAGTTTTATTTTGAAATTGAAAAGAATAGTATCTAACCTATGTATTTGTCAGTACCTTGACATTATTATTTTGTCTATTTGGCGTTCTAATTGTTCCGCGGTTTCAAAGATGCCTAATCAGTTTACTAATGCTGAATTCGCTAATATCATTTATGTGTATGGGTTTTGCGAAGGCAGTGTTAGGGCTGCCGTTAGGGAATATCGGCGAAGATTTCCTGGTCGACGAGTACCGTCGCGCCACACTTTCACCAGAGTTTTCCAGTTCTCTCGGGAACATGGAAGATTTCCTGGAATTCACGGAAATGTACAACAAGCAGTTAGACCGGCCGAAGAAAACATTGTGGATTTTGCGGAGCAAAATCCTTCGACAAGCACTAGAAGAATAGCACACGTGCTAGTTGTTTCGCAAATCCGTGTATGGAGGGCATTAAAAGTGGAACGGTTGCATCTTTACCACATCCAAAATATCCAATATCTCGAACCAGGTGATGAAGTCGCACGTCTTGCATTCTGCCGTTGGATAATGCATCATTCAAGAACTTTACACAGAATTATTTTCACGGACGAGACCCGATTCACTCGCGACGGAGTGTGGAATTCTAGGAATTCAAACCTTTGGGGTCACAACAATCCTCACACCGTTGTCCAGAAAAACTCACAACACAAGTTGTCCCTTAATGTATGGTGTGGGGTTGTCAACGATACATTGATAGGACCGCATTTTTTTGAAGGCCAATTGACTGGAGAAATTTATGTCGATTTCCTCCATACCATTTTTGCCTAATAAATGTTGACAGGAGAGGTCGTCATTTCCAGCGTGATGGGATACCGTTTCATTTCTCACTCCATGTCCGGGAGCATCTCAACAATGAGTTTTCTAACCGCTAGATCGGTCGCGGAGGTCCTCCAAGCTTGGCCAGCTAGGCCTCCTGACCTAATTGTTCTCGATTACTATGTTTGGGATCAGATGAAACAATCTGTGTACAGAAGGGAAGTCAACACTAGAGAAGAACTACCACAGCGTGTAGTGGCAGCCCCTGATAACATGAAGAACCACAGATAAACCATTGGGATGGCCACACGACATTTACTGGTGCGGTGCAGGAAATGCTTCGAAGTTGGGGGAGGACATTTTGAGAACCTAATCTAGTTTGAATTGAAGCATTCCTTATCTTATATTATGATGCTGTGATGTTATTCTTCTTATGATCTTGTTGGTGAAGAATTATCTATTATTTATTAAGGGTTATCACGTTTATATGTGCATGCTTTTGCTTGTACCCATAATCCATTCAGATTTTATCATTTTGTATATCTTTTCAAATTTCACAAGTACGACCCTGTCTTTTTCTTGCTAGGTACTCCTTTTGCTATGTTTTTTACTATGTCTCAGAAGCGATTAGGATCTGAAGTGTTATTTGTGATGCGCTATATTGCTTTGTGATTTTTTTTGCCGAAATGGTTTAGGATGTGCTATCCTGATTTGATTAAGACATGTACTGATTATGTACTGATGTACCGTAACGTAATTTTCTGGCAATCTGTTTATAAATAAAAGAATATATATTGTTGCCACCTTTATAACAACTAGGTTTAATAAAAATGCTCTTCTAATAAAAAATAGTATTATTCCAGTATAGTCTGTATACTATACGAAGAATATATTATATCATTTCCCTAAGCATGGAAAAACGCTTTCACGTATAGTTCTGCTAAACACTGTTAGAGTTTCCGTGTTTGTGAGGATAATTTCATGATTTCTGATTAACCCACTCGCCTGAGTCGCGCTTTTCCTTATTCTGTTAAACCTCAAGAAGTAATATTAGCAACTAACAGTTATCCCTGAAAATTCTTACGCTGAAAATAATTTTGTTGTATTTCAGCCATGTGTACTATTTCCAGTTAATGATCGTTCATCTGCATTATCTGAAAATGAAGTATTTGGACTTTACCAAGTGATATTTAAAGAATCTCTACATACCTAATGTTGTGTACTTGCCTTTAAGGCAAAGTAATATTCTTTTGGTAATTCGTTTAATTAATTTTAACTAGTTTATTAACATATTATAATTCAAACAATTTGTTAGAATACATGTTATCTAGCTGTAACAGTGTTAATTATGATGCAATTGTTAAAATGTGATTTGGCAATAAATATTAAATAAAATGTTATTTATTTTGGAATCATGTATGTAATACAATATTTAAAAAGGTGAAAATGCATTTATTTAAAGTTTAAGGGCTGATTTTCCATTGTTAAATTTATGTGGTAGATAAATTTCATTGAAACTAACTAGTATATTAATAATGGTTTCCACGAAATTTGTGGCAAATAAATGTGATATGAAATGGAAGAGCCGGCTCTTATAAATAAATAAACATTTTACTATGTGAAGTTTATTTCAAACTTATTTGCAATATGAAAAACATCGGCTTCTTTGACGGCGGTAGAGGAATCAAAGAAGCTGACGTTTTTTATGTTGCAAATAAGTTTGAAATAAACTGTACATATTCCATTTAGTTCCCCCTCCGCATGCCATCAAATATGGCGCTAAACGTCACAGCTGCTTCCATCCTCTGCTATTGATTTACCTTTCTTTTTTTATCTGTTCTTTGTAGTAGATAAGTGGGTCGCTCATGAGACCATGCTTCGAAATAGATGCTAAATGGTGTGGGCCCATAATATACGATATGATGCACGTTAACGATTCCTATTCCACGATGGAGTAAGAGCTAGAGAAAATTTTATTGTTGCAGGTATTATACTTGCTGTATGCTGTCGGTTAGTGAACCTAGTAACATAAATATCCAGCGTTAAATAAGTGATTAAAAAATAGTAATAAAAAATTGGTTGAATATTTTTAAAATGATAATATTAGATAGCTTATTATTCTGAATCTAAAATTGCCGGTAAACCAAAAGAATAATTCCAAAATGAACGCTAATAAAATTTCATAAGAATGAAGAACCCGAATAAACAAAAGAATCTTTTGCGGTAGTAAAATAGGAACGTTGTGGTTTATTTCATGGTTGGAGGTTGGTAATTTGCTTTATAGTATAGCTATAAATTGTTCAATATTCTTCAATAATCAGGAAGAAAATAATACGTCATATTTGTTATAAAATTTATGTTATAAACCAACTATTATTAACCACGTTAGCCTTTTAGCCTTGTGTGGGAGGAAGATACATATTTAAGGACAAGGACAGAACGCAATGTCCTAGTATATAAGGTTTAATTTCTGCTTCCGAAAAAATCCTTGATCGGGAGTCGATTCCAGGACGCTTCTGCTGTGTATTTGGGAGTTCTTTAATTTGTGTGGTGTAACAGCAGAGCCAAAATTAACAATATGTGAATCTGTAACATTTATTTTTAAGGTCAGCGCGATGTGAGTCGATGGACGTGATATTAGCAACTCAGGACCGTTGGCTTCTTGCACCAATTCACACAGCATTTGCATTTTTGCACTTCTAGGGTTGTAACTGTATCTAATATAATAATTAGTTATAGCTGCAATTCTGTTTCAGGTGTAGTTAATTTTATGTAAAATTTAAGCAATAGGTGAACCATGAAAATAGTTTTAATTTATTTATGAAACTGCCTAATGCATCTATTACTTCACTTATCTTTCTGTATAAATTAAAACAAATTATGCATACTTACCAGTTTCTTACTGTAGTTAACACAATACCAACATGCATTTTCAAACCGTATGTATAAGTTTGCTTTTTTCATCAGTACATTTTATTTATGTTTGTCACATACTTAGTGATAAATATAGCAATTTTTTCCTTTACATGCTTTTGAACACTAGAAATCATTTATTTAAGTTTGTGATATTAGGAGTCCATGAGGACTTGACAGATCTTTTGTAAAAGGTTCAGATACATCACATCTGATAATTGTCTTTCAAAAAAAGTGTGGTACAGTGATGTAATCGTAAACTATAGCATTATTCGTATTGGATATTTTGGGGCGACCACAACATGCACCTAATATCAAGCAGCGTCGGATTATCGTCAGATTCATCACGTGGCTTTTTGCGTTATGTCAACATACATTTTTAGATCAAACTGGTTCTAAAATGAATGTAAATTGGTACATTAGAAATAAATCTCTAACCTAACTTTTTATATTTATTATCTTGCTATTAAATATTAGTTAGTATCTATATGTATGCTACTAATGATAAGAGTTTGTTTTGTTTGCAATATTGACTAAACATGAATTTTCCTTCAAAAATTAATATTTGATTATCTGTTGCTTCATTTTTCAGTTTCTTTTAGCTGTCCCTTTCAGTTGCCACCACAGTTGCCCCAACTAAAGCATACTCGAATAGCATGTGCACTTCTATAGCTTATGCCTTCAAACATTTGCAGACTTTTGTCGTAAATCATTAAAATATGTGGATCTTGGGTATCATAATAATGAAAGGCTGATTAAAAAAAAGCTATTATCCATGAAACGTCTAAATGTGAAGAAATCTCCACATTCGATAATTTTCTGACTAGGCCTCTGAGAGACATTAAACTTTTTTTCAAAATTAGCCACTTTCAGAGCTTGATGTGGTTGATTGTGATAATGAAATCTGTTCATTTTTAGAACTTTCGAACGTCTGAATTGAATTTTTTTTGCCCAAATCTCGACCGATTTTTCATACACTAGATTGTCGATGGTCAGTAATGGACTCTATTAGTTGTGACGTCACATAATTACGCAATATACGTACTACTGTCATGACACACCGGTTGCCTAAACATCAGAGTGAAACTTGACCCTTAATACACATGTCTATAAAGGTGACATTTTCGAGGGTTGAATACAGCGTAGAATTTTATTTTATTTCTTCCTTGGAGGATATATTTAAGAACTTTCAGTAACTATTTTACACACACAGAAGATGTTTGATTATGTACAGTGTTCAATAAATACATTAGAAAAAATATATTATTGATTTAATAAATTAATATTAACAACGGATTTAATGGCCACCATCTGTGAAAATCAAATTGCACATGTTAATTAGTTTGTGGCTAACCTCAAGTTGTTGACATAGTTTATAACTTTCTTTCTTTTTATAAACTAAATTGTTTGAATATAATATCCTACAGGTGTCACGGAAATATTGTAGCCTTATCTACCGGTTTTTCATTGTTTTCAGTACCTATATCAATATACCTATAAAAAGAAAATGTAAAAACCTATTGTATGAGTGATATATATGTCTTCTGCAAAGAAAGTAAAATCATACGGAAGGAAGAAAATTCTTGTTTTAAGTTGGTATCCGTTGGAAAATTAAACGTTTCACATACACTTTTGTTATTATGATCAAACTCATCATAAACCCATATTTCAAAATAAACACAAAAAAAAGTCTGTTTAAATCGACAATATAACACTTGAACGTATATATATGAAAGTAAGGTTATAAAACTTTACACAAGCACTTTGAAAGAATGATGAAGCAGCTACTTATTTTTGACTTTATTCCTATTGGAGGATATTTCATTCATTTCTTACAAGAGAGAAATAAAATCAAATTCTACTTTGTGTCTAACCCGGCTTTATAGACATTTACATTAAGAGTGAAATTCCAGTGTAATGTGTTGGCAACCAGTGTATCATGACAGTAGTACGTATGTTGCATAATTATGTGACGTCACTCTAAAAGAGTCTATTGTAAATTCGTTTTCCTCGTTCAGGCCAGTTTTGTCCTTGTATTTTTTTTCATAGAAGCGTTACCAGTATGGTCGAATCTCTCTTTGAATATTCTGAAAGATTTTTCTTCGGGATGTCTTATGTCAGGAAACTTCTGGGCATACAACCGTGATGTTAACAGACAATTTTCATCACTTTCCCTATTATGTACACTATTTTAACTCTGGACCTCTATTCTGTAATTATGGGGAGAGTGATCATTCATCGTACGAAGCGAGCGCTCCCATGACACGCATCTCACCCGACCGTCCTAGACTGTAATCCGTAAGCGCAGTGAACATGAAGTGATCCAGCGAGAATAGCCGAATTCACAACCAATTAGATTGCCGCAAAAGCGTCAGCTGTTCAGTGTTCAATTGTTTTGTTATTGTATTGTGGTTAGGTTAGGAAATTAAATTAGGTAAAAAGTGACATTACTGGTACCTGTGTCACAGACGGCAATTTGGATAGTATTTACTTTATGCTCTATGGTGATTCCTGAACGTCGTATGGGGGCTTGCATAAAAGGAGTTACAACTTCAATTATATCACGGGCAAGTTCTTTGCTGACCCTGAATCTCCTTATAAATGCTTGATCAGTTAATGATGTAAAAGGGTTAATCTTCTGAAGAACTTGCCGTAATCCTTCCAAATCCTCCTCGGCATCACGAAGGTCTCGTAATACCTAGAATTTATTTGTTGATCAAAAATTGCGTAAGCTTATACCCTCGTTATTGGTAATATAAGTATTTAAAAAAATATGACTGTAATGAAGAGTAATTATAATATATGCTAAGAATTATATTATTATTACCTCATTGGCGATTAGCAAATCCACAATGTCCATTCTGGTTCACAGATTTAACAATTCTTATCTATTAACAACAGTAACTTTTGACCGATACAAACTCAAACTGTCATAAAAGTACGGTTAGGACCGCCGTTCTCCCGGGGAGCTGACGGATTCTCTCGCGATTTACTAGTAGAAGTACGTTCACGCATTTTTCGTGCGAGGTGGGCACTCCCGCAGTTACAGAATAGACTTTTATTCATATTCAAGTGAGCTCCGCCCACTTCTCACGGGAATGGGCTTTCACGCTTTTACAGAATAGAGGTCCTGGTGTGCTATAGTTTTTTTTAAATATTTTCTGCATACAAACAAATAAAATAAAATAACAGTTACTTCAATAAAAATAGTTATTTGTTATTTTAAAGTTAACTAAAGCTAGCTGCATAAATGTTAAACAGCCAGTGGCGCATTTAAGGGAGACGCAGAAGGCGCGCGCCGCCTCTCTAGTGTTTTATTTTCTTCACCCTTAATTAGGAAATATATGCATGGTTGTTTTAATTCACCACAAATGAAAATTTTGTTTTCATGCCGAATAAAATCCAAACTTTGCGACCCAATGGTGGCCAGGATTTGGTGAACAACAGACCCTAGAAAGAAGGGACGAAATGATGTTTTTCTAAGCAGCATTTTAATGTTGTTTCAATGTCCTCCGCCGTGTCCTGAGGTTGCTGGATGATGTCGTAAGAACGATAATCTGACACGCTTTTGCACCAAATTTGGTGGATAAAAAAATTAGGGTCGCAACAACATCGGCTTGCGACTGACAGTGAATGATGATGACCAACGGTTGCTTGATTGTTGCATGGAAAATCAACTTTTACATCAAAATTGCCGAAATTTTATACTATGGTTTTCCAACTAAAAACATTACTGTTAGACGTTTGGACCACTTGTGTTTATTGGAATCAACACCACAGCTGTTTTCACCTAAATATAGAAAGTAGAGCTTCACCGATGAATTAGCTAGACTTGGAGCAGAAAAATTCTGTCTAGGGCCTGATGGTTAGGCATTACAAGAAGGCAGGTCACAATGGCCCTCAAATGAATGGGCCCACGAGACGCTGAGGAAGCATTGGAGGACCAACAAGGCCTGTAGGCAAACTCAAGATTTTGTGATGGGGCCGAACATATTGTCCTGGTTACTGAGACAGAGTGGGAAGACTCTGAATATTTTAATCGAAGTTCTGACAGGTCACTACAGACTTAGTAGGCATCTATCATTGATACGTATTGAGGAAGAACCTACATATCCGGGATGCGGGAGTGGTGAAGCTACATCTTACCACTTCCTGGGATAGTGTGAAGCGTTTGGGCACCTGAGACATAGTATCTTCGGTTTTGAGGCGCTTCTAAGGGAGGAGAAGAGCTTCCTCGCAATGAGTGACATCCTGACCTTCATTAGAAGGTCGGAAAGATTCGACGAGGGGAGCAAGAGAAGCACATGGTTGAGGGGACAGCAGGGGGTTAGTAAAAAGGGCTCGTCTGTGGTGTACTTGCCAGGCGTCAGTCTCCCCCACCATTACCATTACTATTACCATTAGAGATTCACGTTCTATGTTTTATTGTGATGTTTTCAGTCGATTTTAAGAACTTTGTGGTACCAGAATTTTTTTACCCGGACCAGTTCATGGTAAAATTCGGACAATGTAGGCCGAAAAATCAAGCACGTGTCCATACTTACGAGTTTTTAGGAAAAAAATTTCCATGGGTATCCATGAAAAAGTCTAAATTTTAATTTGCGTATACAAATTTCGGTGATTTAACTATCAACACATAATGTAATGATTACTTAGTGCTTTCAAACTTAAAGTAGCATAATTGGATTGTCCAAAATCTCCTAAATTTGAATTTTTTTTATTTTATTGATCAACATCATAACGGCAGACATCAGTATGTACGTAAGTCAGCGAGTTGGTCTTGACAAAATGGTGGAGTTGTGTAGAGCAACCTCAGCAGTCCTTATTTATCGTTCTAAAATATTCATCATAGCTGACTGCTTAGTTGGAAAAAGTGGTTGAATATTTAAATACTGAGAGGATTTCCACCCTACAAAAAAAGAAATCACGACAATAATAGACAACAAAAATTTATAGGTTATGTTGTTTGTTTCAGTTCTTCTGCTTTTATCCCCTTTATCATGCACGTATCACATTATGATGCATTGTCCATAAAACGCTAAATTATGACTAATCTATTCGTTGATAATTCAGTCTTATGACTACTTTTCCGCAACGACAATAATAAATCCAAAACTGACAACAACGCTCATGTGATGTATTGAAGTCGGCCAGACGTTGTTAAAACGTGCCTATTTTACTTTAGTAACAAACGACTGATAAGCGACGTCGTCTAGTCGGCCAGAGGTCGTGAGTGACATTATGACTATTTGCTACTCCGAATACAACGTTAATCTCTGTGCAGCTGTGGGTCAAGGCAGTAAAATTGCTACTTGCGACTCCCCCCCCTAGCCAAATCCTAAATCCGCCACTGTAAACAACTATTTAGGCATCGGATCATGCTTATAGAAGTCAAAGGAAGTATAATTTTGTATTAAATAAAGGAGAAAAATTTACAGGGGTTCCATTAAAAAAATACGAGAAAAGTCGATTTGAAAATTTTCAAATTTGGCACGAAAAATGGAACATCCTGTGTATTACAGAATATTAAAATTTCAGCTGTTGTATTCTCAAAGCTTTATCTAATACGCTTTCTAGAATTTATTATATTAGGTTCAAGTTTGGATACAGTGATATAGTGATTTAAAATCAAAAAAATATATGCAATGTTCCGTTTAAAAGAAAGAATCTGTGCAGGTCACATTTTCTTGAATCACCCTGTATATTTCACAATAACTTTGACGTTACTTTACTGCATGCCGTTTAACCCTGTTTTTGAATTATTTTCCTATCTATTCAAATAAAGGAGCTATAGATGATTGACGCATAAATGGGATATACTGTGTATTAATTTAAAATTCAAAATAGGTGCCTCTGTAATTTTGAAGAATAAAACTGGTACTGATATATGTTAGAATTATTGACACTGATTGTTAAAATGTAATCATTATAAACAAATAAGAGCCTCTCTGTTTCAGAAATATCTGAAAATTGTCCATATTTACTAGTAGCTACTATATATAATTTAAAATCTCTTGACATGCATCGAATTCCCTCATTTCGTGCTTTACTTATAATTTTAAATACTATTATTTTCAGTTATTATTTATAAGTTTGGCCACAATAGCCGTCGCTTTGGCTGGAGGTCATCACGGAGGTGGCGGCGGAGATGGTGTAAGTCCATTAGCATCAATCTAACAGAAAAAAAATTGAAACATCATTATTTTCTTACAGGGCCACGCCCATTACAAATTTGAATATGGTGTTCACGATCCACATACTCACGATGTCAAATCTCAACATGAGCACAGAGATGGACATCATGTGACTGGAGGATACACTTTGAAAGAAGCTGATGGTACCAATCGCGTCGTCAAATATAAATCAGGACCTCACTCTGGATTCGAAGCGATAGTAGCAAGACATGGATATGCCAAACACCCTGCCAACTATGGTAAACATAAGGGACATGGAGCTGGTGGTACCAGTTACGTTGGTGTTATCCACTGGAGCAACCAAGGACATGGTGGAGATGGTGGACACGGCGGTCACGGTGGACATGGTGGGCACAATCACGATCATGGTCATTGATTTACGAAATTATTGTCATAATTCTTGTAAAATTATGACTGGTGTACAAAGGAAGCTATATCGTTTCTGTTAATTCGGTATTTTTTTATGATGGACTTTTTTGTAGAAAATTTGTATTGTAATTATTAGTAAAATTATCAATATATTTAAAATATTATTGTTTATTTTACTGAATGCTAGTTCACGAAAGGCACAACAAGAAGACTTTTTTCTATATGGTTGATGAGAATTTTGTAAATAACTTATTACCAGGTTATTATTTTTGTTCAAAAATGTGGTAATAATTAGTAACTAATAAAGGTATAATAAAAATAAAAATACTAAAAAATTTCAATAGAGGAATGACATTTTTTGCAAATAGTAACGAATAATAAAAATTATATGCAAAGTCGTAATCTTTTCGATTTATTGAGTTGAAAATTAATAAGGCAGCCACCCACACTTGCTGATTTAAAAATATCATGCAAAGAGAAACTTTAAAATTGCGATTGTCTGTTAGTAAAAGATTTTTACCAATCAAATGGAAATCCTTCTTGAAGCTGTCGCGTATATCATTCGCAGACTGGTTTCTGGTTTTTGCCTTCTTTAGTGCGAAGCAAGTATATGCAACGTCAACAAGAAATTTAATAACAAGGAAAATTTTAAATAACTCTCTACGTGAAAGTAGAGTACTAACGAGTTGATGCTAACTCCATCTACCAGTGTCAAGGGCAATGTAATAAATAATTATTATTTGGAAAAAATAATAACTCAGCCTCTAAAACATCAAAATGGATAAATTTCGATAATAAAAATATTTGATTTGATCACAATCCTTCTTGTACGAGTAGGTAGCTTACGTATTTAGCTCAAGTGTTTAGCATTACCGGCAATAGATGTTATTTGAGTCTTCTTGGTCGTCAGTTACTTCGCAAATGGTCATAAGTTAGTTACGATGAAAGTGCGGTTGTAGGTTTGGTACGTCGTAATAAATTCTCTTTCGTCATTTGTCAGGCATAATCAATTTTGAACAAATAACTGCCGTTGATCTCTCAGTTGCGATATTACTTATCATTAGTATAAACAACAATTGAAAACAATATTAAACAAGAAACATGCGATGAAAATTATGGGTAACTGATGCCACTGATACCCAGAAATACATTGTATGTAACGATTTGATATAGTAGGACAAACCGCTTTAGTTGTGGTCACATCTCTCCTCTATACAGTGTCTCTAATATACTTCTTCTCATAATTTTTCATTTGCAGGACTTCCAAAGATTGTGCTTTATTATAATTTTCCACATAACAGAGAATATTCCATTAAAAAAAAATTGTAACTCCAGCTTAGTGGAACTCTTGTTAAGAGTGTTGTCTTGTTGTCTCGAATGGTACTTCGCATTGTCAAAAACAATAATGCTATTCGGTTTTAATATTGGAATCAGAGTATTTTCAAACCATTCCTCAAATATTTGTCCCTCCATATTCTTGTGGTATTCCACGTTAGATGTTTTTTCCGCACAGTTTCAATGCATTTTCAACCCATCCATCAACTCATCCACAGTGTAATATAATCAACCGAATAACCATCATTAGGAGGCAATGAGATTGGTTGACTTTCCTAGATCCATCAGTCCATTCTGTTTTTACGTCGTCATGAGTATCATAAGTTTCACGTATGTAGATAATAAATTGGTCTATTTTCCCTCTTGAGCTCTTTTATCTCCTCTAGATATGAATCTTGCCAATACACTGTTCGTCTGCTCTCCATAATCGCCATGCGTTTATTAATAGTTTAATATTTAAAGCCAATTTTTCTCAGAAAAATTCCTAAAGTTCTTGGTATATTTTAGATGATAATCCGTTTCATGAAACTATTCGTGGGTAGATAGTAGGACAAATAAAACTACTGTTCATTATTTAGATTGACCGGTTTCTGTAGTATAACCTGCCTTCCTCAGAATCTGTAATTTATTAATAGTGTGACCAACGGATTTACAAAATACTAAAAAATACTTACCAATCTAATACTAAAACCTATTATCTCCAATTCTAATTGAATTAGTCATAAATAAATAACTAACAAACACCTTAAATGTTAAAACAACAATAATTGACACATTCAACATTAAAAAAATTACAGCAACTAATTTTTCTGGTCAGTATCTAATATTTTTGTTTCTTCAAAGTTAAATTTACAGTTTTGTTCTACTACATGGTTAGATAAAGCTGTTGACGTTTTTTTTGTTTATAATACTATCATATTTATGATTTTTTATTCTTGACCTTAACTATTGTTTAGTTTGGCGAATATATTGTTTACCACATTTACAACTACCAAAAACAGTAGTTTTATTTGTCACACTACCTACCCACGAATAGTTTCGAAAAATAAACAAATTAAAGGACAAATTATTATTAAAGTTGAGATTTCATTTTTCTGATACGCCTCATAAACTAAAGTTCTTAAACGTTTTGCTAACGATGGGTCCAGAGTTTTCGATTCGATTGATGTCGGATCGTTGTTTTCTTAGAAGGGCACCTTCTTTCACCAATTTGTGTATTGTGGGACGGAAAACGTTAGTCAGAGAAGCTGTTTCACCGAGGGTCATTAGCTCGTCGCTTCAAAAGATTATGATAAACATTAAAGCAAATTTGTTTCGTTTGCTCGTTCAAATGTAGCCGACTTTTTCTTACTGAAAACACTGATGAACTTTGATTTTCTTTATCACTATAAAATCCACTATCACTTTCATTTTCACAAACACAATAAGATGTAGACGTAGATACCTCCCACGGTCGAAATATTTTTACATTAAATGCGATAACCTTTTTAAATTATTTTTAAAAACACACCAGCAAATAAACAGATATAAAATAATTATGCTAAACAAATCGGTAATAAAATTAAGTGCAGACCTGAACTATCACATAATGTAAATTAAATTCTGCCTCGGTTGCGTGCCAACAAAAACAACAATCATCTTTCTCACTTTGCAAGAGACGAAAGATGTCATGTGTTAGACATTTCCCGCCCACATATAGCATCTTACCCCGCACGTCCCGTCGCTATTTCGATTTCTTGTACTATACACATTTTTGGTCTGACACTTTTTTATTAGCTAGTAAAAGGTTGCAATAAGCAACAAGGTACTGGTGAAACAATCCAATAGTTAGTAACGGACACTCTAAACAAATTGTGTATTTCTAAAGACCGACTTTTAATGTTTATAATAGATGAAGTTCAACCATACCTCAAGTCGGTCCTTCCCTCAAATCTATATATCCCAATTTGATTAACATTACTTGTAAACCCCATGCTCTGCATTGTAGTGTAGACACAAATCGAACATGGTAAGTAAGTGTAGATCGTTTCTCGTTTCAATGTAAATAGAAAAGTAGTTTTTCATGAATCACTCGAACGTTCAAGAGAAATTCATAAAATTTGCTCGGGCATTTCTAAACATTCTTATCCTATTTTTACACGCTTGGGTATTTAGTTAAAAACGACATTGTGCGAAGTATTTCGACCAAGTGAAGTATATAATGGTAAAGAATCAGCAGCCATTAAGGAGAGCCACCAATTATTTGAAAACGACCAAGTTCGGATAGATCTGTAAGAAATATTATGCCATAATTATGCAGTAGTAACGACACTACAGACAAATCACAAAATAATTCTTCATACTTAGCCGAATCTATTCAATTAAAGAATAATGTGGAAGCAGTGTTAGAGACATTAACTGATATGTGTGGTGTTAGAGCTAGTGATGGGAAGAATCAAATTAAATAATTGGAATAATTCGGTTATAAGATTAATCGAGTTATTTCGATTAATTCAGGTTGAGTGGAAGAGCAAGCATTTTGGATGTCATAATCCAGAATGGTTGAACTCCGCTTGTTCCATAAATCACTAATACTAATACATGTTGATAGGTATTATTGTATATGTGTATGTATGCATGGGTGTGCATGCATGTGTGTATGTATGTATGTGTATGTATATGTATGTGTATATATGTGTGCATGTATGTGTATATGTCTGTATGTGTATATATATATATATATATATATATATATATATATATATATATATATATATATATATATATATATATTCTTTGCTCATGTATGTATTATATAGTTGTGGAATAAAGACCTTCTATTATTATTATTATTATTATTATTTTAAAAATATCGAGATAATTTACTAGTATTAAAATAGTAGTGCTCGGCAGTCAGCTGGAGAATCGAGTGAAGCGAGAGAGATGTCAAATCAAAATATACTAGTATCAAAAGGAGATATACGAGTGAATGCTAGTACTGGAAAACTTACTACCTTAGAATTAATCAAATTAGTAAAGGTACTGAAGACTGAACATATTAGTATATACCAGAAGTAGGTAAATATGCAGACAGAGGCGGAACCTAGGAGTAGGTAAATGTGTAGACGGAGGCGGGACATGAACATGAAACATTCGATGATCGTTCGGCGATTTCGATGCAGTGCAACAAAGATAGGCGCGCTGTCGCTGTGGCGGCCGGTGTGTTTTGAGAAAGTAAAATAGGCGGCATAAACTTCTGAAAATGTAAGTAAATTATTTTATCATTTACAATTTTTATAAATAATATAATTGGTGAAAGTAAGACAGTGAAACATTATATGACAGACCACTTCTCCACAGAGAGCTGCCGGACAGTGTTCATGTTTATAAAAATTATAAATGAAACAATAATTCAGTTACCCTACAAAACTTACGCCACCGATTGTACTTTCTTAAAATGACAATAAACTATTACCTATTCACTATTCTATTTTATTCCGATTTTTTCATTCTGCGGTCGTGAATATAATAATTTGATTAAATATCTCGAATTTTTATTCTGACGTCATCGATAGCTAATTCGATTAAATATTTCGAATTATTAATTCGACTATGAAATACTCATTATTACTAAGCCTGGCCAAGCGATGGTAGATTCAGGGTCGGGCGCAATACCAATGCCATCGTGCGCTTGTTTACGATGACGATGACACGACACACTTCAGTTGTTATCTGTCGGTCTATGCATAAAGTACTATTAAATAATAATGTTCAGCGTAAAGTGTAGAAAATGACCGTACGCTGATAAAGTGAATAAATTTATCGGTGAATTTCCGGATTTATTCTATGATGGATGTAAAATAATTTGTAAAGTTTGTGATCTAGACTTAATGTGTTGGAATAAATGCGGCTGCGAAATTCATGTCAACAGTAACCGGCATAAAAATTAAGAAAAATGGCCTGTTTTCTTTGGAATCTCAGTTTATGTTTGATTAACTCTTAATGTTGATTGCCTGTGATGTTCCCCTGCGCATATTGGATAAACCAGCATTTCGGGAGTTCTGGAATAAATACAATCCCTAGGTGAATTTACCAAGTCGTTCATCGCGTAGATATGTACCAAGTGTTCGTGAAGACATTGTAAATAAGATTAAATGTGCATTAAAAAATACACGGCTGTGGTTATGTGTTGACGAGACGACAGATTGTAAAAAAAATTCTATTTTAAATGTGATAGTACGTGGACTCGACCCTGTTAATCCAACATTTCCACTTTTACTAGTTAGCAAAAGACTAACTGCGTGTACTGGCGAAATAATTACGCGGGTGGTGTTGGAGACTTTCAAAAAATTTGAACTGTCAACAAGTCAAGTGTTGATGTTTGTGAAAGACAGTGCTGCGACAATGCGGTTGGTGGGCCGTTTTCTTCAAAGAGATGATTGTAGGTTTTTCATGTTACGTGTAAAGTGCATGCGTTCCATCTTGTAGCAGAAACGATTCGAAAATGTTTTCCAGAGGTAGATGTATTAATAGCAAATATAAAAAAAGTATTTCTCAAATCTCCTAAACGACTTCGAGCATTTCACACACTGTGTCCTGGTATTCCGGAACCACCAGAGCCGATTTTTACACGTTGGGGAACGTGGTTGAAGGCAGCATTTTATTATGCTGAATATTTTCAACAAATAAAAGCTGCGATACTACAGTTTAACCCTAACGAGGCTGCAGCTATTAAGCAAAGCCAGACAAGCTTTCAAGATGTTTCCCTTGAAACAGATTTAAAAACTATTTATAACAATTATAGAGGACTACACGGCGCAATAGAAAAATTGCAAAATACTTCGTTGTTGTTAGTGGAATCGCTGCAAATAGTGGACGACGTAATTACACAGCTACAGACTATAAATGACGCAAAAAATAAGCCCGTTATTGAAAAATTCGAGAGTGTATTACGGAAAGATCCTGATTTTACCAAATTAAGACAAATTTGTGATTGTGCATCTACAGCTGCGTTAAGTGAGTTCACAGAGTGTTTTACTTATGCCTGTATTACTTCCGTAGATGTCGAACGGTCTTTTTCAAAGTACAAACATATTTTTCACCACAGCGAGCATCGCTTCCTGAGACAACTGTAGAAACATATCTGATGCTACACAGGTATTATAGAAGTGCTCCAGTTTGTGATAACGACAACCAAGCTACTTCATAAATCTGCTTAAGAAGGTGAGTTTTGTACATATTTTTATAAAGTGTACCAGTATTAATAAAATTTATTTTCATTTATTTTATTTATTTACTTATTTATTATTAGTTATCACTTAGATATACAATGTACATGTGTGAACGTCATTTAACAGTTTAATAATAATGTGCAGCACTAAGCTTACAAAATATAAGGAAATACATAAAGAAGAATTTAAAGCGAACGAAATAGTACAAAAATATACATCACAATATATAAAATATTTTTGTGTTTCTTATTGTACTTATTCAAGTATTATGATATAATGCATACCCAGTACGTCTCTGTAGGATTAATGACCTTGGCCAGGCTTAAATATTACTAATATCTCGATTATAAAAATATCCCGATTATGGCCATCAATAGTTTGAGCTAATGGGAAACTCAAAATTTTGACTATGCTATGTAGTTGCAGAGCATTTATAATTAGTGTGTACCAAATGATCCTTTAAATTAATTTGAACAATATTTTCCTTTCATGAATATAACATCTGTAGATGTAGAATGATAGTTTTCTATTTTACAAAAACATTTATTCACTGCATCGTATATGCCTCAAAAAAAGAGGTTGTGGAGACTTTGCAAATGTATGGTCGAGCCTACCTCCACTTTTTGAATTACTAGTTGTAAAATATGTATGTCCTGTTTACATATACATTAACTTAGCCTATGTTTATGATCGACAGTGTAGTTTAGTAACTCTAATATAATACATTCATGCATAACAAACTAATATGTTGCTAGTTTTAGGGTAATGTCAAGGAAAATGTCATGAAAATGTTAGGAAATACAATGAAAGATTCCCAAATCGCCGCGCCGCTCGCTGATTTCCAAACCGTCAAACTTTTACAGCTGTTGGGACGCTTTTAATTTTGTAACATGAAATAATGTTCTTTCAAGAGATACATGTGTTAAGAAAGCAGTTTATAATTTTCACGTAATATTTCCATTTTTAATAGTATTTTTTACGTAAATGACATTCTAGTTAAGAATCTCTCTCAGTAATAAATTTACTACAACTGCGGCTGTCCCAAATATAAACATCGCATAAGTCAATTATAAAAACGTTCACCACTAGTGATGGAAATAATCGAGATATTAGTGATATTGAGTGTTTCATAATCGAATTAATAATTCGAGATATTTAATCGAATTAGCTATCGATGACGTCAGAATGAAAATTCGAGATATTTAATCAAATTATTGTATTCACGACCGCAGAATGAAATAAATCAGAATAAAACAGAATAGTGAATGCCTTATAGTTTATTGGCATTTTTAAGAAAGTACAATCGGCGGCGTAAGTTTTTTTAGGATAACTAAATTATTGTTTCATTTATAATTTTTATAAACATGAACACTCTCCAGCAGCTCTCTGTGGAGAAGTGGTCTGTCATGTCATCTTTCACTGTCTTACTCTCACCAATTATATTATTTATAAAAATTGTAAATGATAAAATAATTTACTTACATTTTCAGAAGTTTATGCCGCCTATTTTACTTTCTCAGAACACACCGGCCGCCACAGCAACAGTGCGCCTATCTTTGTAGCACTGCATCAAAATCACGGAACGATCATCGAATGTTTCATGTCGTTATGTCCCGCCACCGTCTGCACATATACCTACTCCTAGTATGTACTACTATGTTTAGTCTTCAGTACGTTTACTAATTCAATCAATTCTACGGTAGTAAATTTTCCAGTACGAGCAATTCACTCGTATTATATCTCCTTTTGATACTAGTATATTGTCATTTGACATCTTTCTCGCTTCACTCGATTCTTCAGCTCACTGCCGAGAACTACTATTTTAATACTACTAAATTATCTCGAGATAATTTTAAAATAATTAATCGAAATAACTCGATTAATCTTATAATTGAATTATTCGAATTATTTAATTGGATTCTTCCCATCATTATTCACCACACAGAGAAATGTGATGACTTAATATCACTAAAACCTAGTTCTCTTTCGAAAATATATGATCATATTGATCATTGATTTAAAATCGATATATAGGGTGAGTCAGTTTTTTGTAGACAGGTTTAACAGGAGATAGAACACATGTTTTTAAAAAGAAAAGTTCCTATAAACATATGTCGTAGAGCGCTTCGTTTCCGAGATACAGGGTGTTGAATATAATTTTTTCTTCTCGAATTTTCATTATAACTTATAAACGAATGCTTAGATTTTTTTCATGTTTGGGGGATAATGCCTCTTAATTAAGGGGCATAAAACAAGCGATAAGAATGTTCAAAAACTTGCACAGTGGCGGAGTGGAGGGGTGCTCAACCCCTTCTCTAAACAGAACTTCTACACCAATGACTATTTTTTAAAAAAACTGTTATTTTCATTATCTACATACAGTTTAACAAAAATAATGTCCCTTCTTCTGTTTCGAAATTCCTGTGCGTTTCTGAGTTATTTTGATTTTTAGTGTTTGATGTGATACTAAATTAAGTAATTTATTTATTATCAATTATCGGCTAAATATTTAATTCTTTCAATGAGACCTACCTAAATATGGTTTGTTAAGGATTCTAAAAGCCGAAATCTCTTATTCTTTATCTCTTTCCAATGTAGTCAAAATAAATATTTGTTATATCAAGTCATACTCAAATACAATACATACAAATACATACTCAAAAAATTCGAGAAAAAAAAATTATATTCAACACCCTGTATCTCACAAACGAAGCGTTCTACGACATATGTTTATAGGAACTTTTCTTTTTAAAAACATGTGTTCTATCTCCTGTTAAAGTTTGTCTACAAAAAAACTGACTCACCCTGTATAATGCTGATTTCTGTACATCTTCACGAATTATGTATACTGTGTTTTAAAATAAATTGTTGTTACAGTGTCTATAGTTGGGACAGCCGAACTGTTTGTGGAAACATTCATACAATAAATAAATTTTATAAAAACACACAAATCACACAGAAGCAAACTTTTTAAATTAGTATAAAATTGGAAATAATTTTATTAGTTGTCTAATAGAATTAAAATGACTAACAAAATTTGTACAAAAAAAATGTCTGAAATTGTTCAACTTAGAATTAGATGCGATGTAATGTAATTAATGACACGTATACTATAAGAAACTTTTAACTGTGTTAAATTTAGTTTTAGACGGTGTAAAATACAGTCACAATATAAATCAATTATATAATTATTTATAAAACAATTCAACAATCAATTTAGATCCACATTGTAAACGCTTATAGTAAACCTTCAAAGTAGTAACTTATTACAATTTATATTCTTTCAATATTATTTATCGAAGTTTTGACATTGAAATTCACGATTAGAAAATATAATCGTCAATTATATTATACGCAGATGTAATCATTAAAATTTTGTGTTACAAAAACTTATCAAAATCGTTAATATTTGAAACATACCCAGCTTAAACCATACATCAGTTATGTAGTTTTTATTAAGAATTTATTTAAAACTTTTTTTTTTTTGAGTTATTGAACTGAAAATAGAATATTTGCTTTTTTTAACACGCTTTTATTAGCTTCACCTGTATGTTTGTTTGTTTGTTTGTTGTAACCGACTCTTTGGACTCGATTTTGACCCACTTTAAACGGACAGATTTAATTGAAATTTTGTACACTTACGAAGAACCGGTAACAATACAATAATTTGATAAGTTTATATCATTATCCTGATCAGGATCGCCAGAATTAAATAATTTCCTTTCCTCACGTATCCTCTGCGTGAGAGCAAGTGGCTTATTACTGTTAGTACATTCCGTGATTCTCAGTTCGTTCGATGGCCGAGCGGGCTAAGGCACAAGTCTTAGTCGCCGCGAAACGACGGACTCCTCGGGCGTGAGTTCAAATCCCGTCTATGGCTGAAAAAAAAAATTTTTTTTCAGAAGTATCTGTTGGATCGTAATATGTTATAATATCAGCATCAATAAGCAATATAAATATAGTTTAAAAAAACTAAAAAACACGCTTTCATAGCACATCAAACTAAAAAGTGAAAAATAAATATAGTTTAAAAAAACTAAAAAACACGCTTTTAAAGCACATCAAACTAAAAAAGTGAAAAATAATTATTAATATAAACTGAAAACAATAATGAACGAAAAATACTAGTATTATTGTGAAAAAAAGCGTGGGGCGCTTTGTGCCATATTTTTCGTATATCGAGCAACCCACGCTTTTTTCACAATAATACTAGTATTTTTCGTTCATTATTGTTTTCAGTTTATATTAATAATTATTTTTCACTTTTTAGTTTGATGTGCTTTAAAAGCGTGTTTTTTAGTTTTCTTAAACTATATTTATTTTTATTCAGTTTATTTATTAACCTCCCAGGAACCATGCAATTTCAGTGAAATACAAATTTTGTATCAGTTTTTTGTAGAAAATCAAATACAAAAAAATTAAATAACTGATTACTCGCCTTTATCTGCTAACGACAAACTGTAAATTTTCAGTTCGAATTACCAGAAACTGCAGTAAGTAGCCATCAACTCAGCTTGCTAGTAAATGATCCATAACTTACTCATGCAAGCTGGATGAAAATAGCTAGACTTAAGAACTTAAATTAAAACTAGTAGCAAAAGTCCTAGCTATTTTCACAAGCGTTTGAATAAAATTACACATGTCAGTCTATTTAAAAAATTATCGGACGGCACTAAGAAAATAATAACTAAAATATACAATACATACAAATGAAATACTTCTGTTGTGTTGAGTATAATAGTAATTAAATATTGTTGATAACAAAATTATTATCAAGGTAAGGTATTGAGTAGGTAAAATACAAAAACATATTTTAGTCAAGAACTATAAAAGTATGTTTATTTCAAGTGTAAAATTATAAAACTTAACAAAAACAAGAAACAAATTGAATTTGTGCATTATGATTAAATTTTATACTGTTCTAATGACCGTACCAGTGTCCGTCATAACCTCCATTACCACCATAATCACCGTACCCAACGTGCCAATAGCCATGATCACCATCATATTTATGGTCATCATATCCATCATGTCCAAATCCATGCCAGTCATATCCAACATAATTATGTTCATCATGTCCACCATTTCCACCATCTCCGCCTTGGTCATGTCCACCACTTCCTCCATGTCCACCCTCACCACCTCCGCCATGACCACCATGACTATGATCTCCCTCGTGGCCACCATATCCACCATGCCCATCACTATGCCCACCACCGTGTCCACCACCACCATGTCCTCCACTATGCTCACCACCATGCCCACCACCATTCCCACTATCATATTCATGATCACCATCTTCACCATGTCCATGATCACCATGGCCATTATCTTTGCCCTGACCACCATGTCCACCACCCCCATTATGACCACCATGATCATGACCACCATGCCCATCAACACCGTCATTGCCACCATGACCAGGATGTCCGCCAAAACTATGGTGTCCACTATCTCTATCATATCCATGACCACTATCTCCACCATTTCCACCATGTCCATGACCACTATCTCCACCATGCCCATGACCACCATGTCCACCTCCATGGCCACAATGTCCACCACCGCTTTCATGGCCGCCTTGACCATGTCCATGACCACCAGAACTATGACCACCTCCACCGTGACTACCATGACCACCTCCATGACCACCACCATGACCACCACTAGAACTACCACCATGACCACTATGTCCACCAGTTCCACCAGCTTCATGGTGGCCGTGACCATTCCCATTATGTCCACTACCTCCTCCATGACCATCTTCACCCTTTCCATGACCACCATGATTACTATGACCACCTCCTCCGTGGCCACCATGTCCACTACCTCCACCGTGACCTCCATGACCACCTCCATGCCCATCTCCGTGACCACCTCCATAGCCACCACCATGTCCACTGCCATGACCACCTTCTCCACTTCCGTAATCTCCGTGTCCGCCATGATCCTGGTTACTCCAGTGAATCACACTAATGTAGTTAGCTCCACCTACTCCTCCATGACCATTATTAGTTCCATGACTACTTTTGCCCACCTTATCATCATATCCATAATGAGCAGAATGTTTGGCATGCACATCATGGGTATGTGGGTCGTTGACACCATATTCAAATTTATAATAGGCATCCTGTAAAAAAACATTATTGTTTTAATAATTGGATTCAGTATGTATTATCACTATTCACTTACATCAGTGTGTCCTCCGCCACTGTAACCCCTACCATCATTACCTTCAGTTATAGTTACAGCTGTGGTAGTATAGACACAAATCAGCAGCTGAAAGAATAAATATTGCTAAACGTAAAATTTTTGCAAATATAAATAACGAAAATAATTAAACACATGATTTTTTATGCAATAATATGAGCTACTTTTTTTTAGTATATAATATGAAGACAATTGAAAAGAAAAAATAAAGAATGATTTTTGGAGTGAAATAAATACTAAAAATTTTGAGGATAATTTGATGTGCGTACGAAAAATATACAAACTGTTATGATCTGCATCGTTGTGTAGTTGATTTATGAACACTGATATATACATTTAAGGCATTGGCATTTATATGCAATTTAATGAAGTATGCAAGAAATGCAGGTATAGACAAAAAGCGAGAGAGGTTAAATTAAGTTAAAATTCTTTTAATGCTTCACCAATTATTACTATTATTTCTACAGATAACACATTAACCATACCAATAATTTTGATATAAAAAAAGAATAAATATACAACAATTAAGTAAAAGAATTGACAATATTTTAGAAATAACTTGTGTAACGTGGTTAAATACATTCACTTATTTTTGGTGACAAATTCCTAGACGTTCACAATTTTATTATGAAAATATGTTAGTCAGTTTACATTACTTACAGAATATCCTATACATATATATTGCATTCAACAATGATTTCAACTGATACAATCTTCTTCTATATATGAGTTTACATAATGTTATACTTTAGATATAGCACATTATTGGCTCATTCTATTGACTCTTATTACCAATTTTGCAAACTTCTTTGATATACAACAACATAACGGAATATTTAACAATTTAGGTCGTTTACTTGATCTTGTCTTCTCAAACTTAACATGTGAGATTTCTCGAGATAATGCGCCATTTGTACATGAGGACACTTTTCACCCAGCCCTTTTAATTAAAATACAACTTTCCCCGAAATGTACAAACTTTGCATCTGCTAATGTTCAAAAAACCTATAACTTTAAGAAAGCTAATTATCCAGCCCTATATATGCTCTTTTAGAAACGGATTGGTACTATTTACAAAGTTTTTCGGATACTAATTTAGCCGTTGAAGCATTTTACATTAAATTATACAGTATTTTGGACCAGTATGTACCTAAAATTAAATTTTATAAAAGAACTTATCTAAAATGATACACTAGCGAAATAATGAATAATATTAAACAAAAAAGATAAGCAGTACAAAAAAACAAACTATTATCACCATTTAGAACAGTTTAAAAGACTTAGAACTTTAATAAAACAACAGACAGATTTAGAATATCAAAGGTACCTCTCTAATATTCAGTCTTCAATATCATCCAAAGATATTTTAGTCATTTGCACAATCAAAACGATACCAAACACGAATACCTGGTAAAATGTCATATATAAGGATATAACTACGATAATCTACAAGATATTGTAAATATATTTGCACAGTTTTTTAGTTCAGTATATACCATTTCATGGATACACAAGACAATCACGTGACTATAGGCAATAATAACTTTGAACTTTTCAATATTACAAACATATCGATGTTAAAAATTCAAGATGCTGCAAAAAAGTTAAAGAACAAAATTACATCCGGCCCAGACCTTATGCCATCCGTTTTGGTGAAAGATTGTGCCAATACATTCTTAACACCGCTTTTTATTCTTTTTAATGTCTCAATAAAAACATCAATTTTTCCTAACTGATGGAAGATGGCAAAGGCGTTTCCGATTTTTAAAGCAGGCGATACGTCAAATATAAGCAATTACAGACAAATTTCTCTTTTGTGTAATTTTGCTAAAGTTGTTGAAATCATTTTATACAATCTCATCTATATGTCCACTAAAAACATATTGTCAGTAGACCAACATGGCTTTGTATGTAACAGATCAACTACTACAAACTTAATAATATTCAGTCCAACAGTTTCTAATATTCTAGACAAACGAGGACAGGTAGACGCTTTGTATACCGATTTTACCAAAGCCTTTGATCTCATCGACCATCAATTACTCTTACAGAAATTACCAAAGTATGGATTTAATTTATATCTATTAAATTACTTTCAATCACATCTAACAGGCAGACAACAATTTATATTCTACAACGGATATAAATCGTCAATATATTTAGCCACTTCCAGAGTGCCGCAATGTTCTAACCTTTAGTCTTTACTATTTCTATTATTTATTGACTATTTGTGCATTGAATTGAAGTGCGACAAATTAATCTTTTCAGATGATTTAAAAAAAAAAAAAAAAAAAAAAAAATTAAAAAAAAAAAAAACATCTCTACTGGTATCGAAATAAAAAATATATATATATATATATATATATATATATATATATATATATATATATATATATATATATATATATATATATATATATATATATATATATATAAGAGCATAATTTCCGTAAACGATTGTATATATCTTCTAGAAAACCTTAATATCGGCAGCAAGTGGTGCGGCCTGAACAAAGTTGGTATCAATGCTACTAAATGTAAAGTAGTGTCTCACACAAAAAAGAAAAGTTGCTTTAACTACAACTACAGCAGTAAAGACACTGTTTTAGAGTGCATATATATTTTGATTCTGAACTGAATATCAAATCTAAAAAAGGCAATCAAAATGTTAGGATTTATCCTAAGAAACTGTAAATCATTTACTAATTTAAATTGTTTTTTATATTATTCTTATGTACGATCAAAACTTGAGTACGGATCCATAATCTGGCACTTTTATTAGTTCACAAAGACACATTAGAACAAGTTCAAAGAAAATTTTTAAAATTTTTATCATTTAGAGACATAGGAATATATCCTGAGAAGGGTATAGATAACAATTATCGTCTTAGCACATCACATTTTGAAAGTTTAGAGTATTTCGCGAATTTGTTCTATGCTACTTTTTCTATACAAATTATTACATAATAAAATTGACTGTCCTCAAATTCTTTCACAAATTAATTTTTTTCACTCTTGGAATGCATTCTTCACAAAGTCCTTCATTTTACACTAAACCGGCCAATACCAATATGTTGCTAAAATCACCAATACATTGTATGTGCCATTATTTTAACAAATTAAGTCAACATTGTGATATAAACCTTTGCACACGAAATCAGCTGGTAAAATATGCTAAGCAAACTTTTAGTACATAATTTTATCTTACTATTCCCTTTATTGATTGTTCATTTGCGTGTTATGTAGATATAGGCCTCGCTAGACTTAGGTTCCAACTACTTGGGGAACAAAAACCAAGAGCTGACAGCTACACTAAGAGCCACTTATCAAGGCTGTGGAGTCTGATACAAAGGACAAAGCTGGATAAGGAGCTCTAAGGAAATGAATAGGAGCTCCACAAAGACCCACAGGGGGTCGCGGTAGTCAAGGCCAACCAGCCAGCTCCTCCCTTATAATCTAATCTAATCTATGTAGATATAGTTTTTTTTCTCATCGTTATTTATATTATTAAATATGATTTGAAGGAAACAACTACTCAATGGGCAAATACCCCGACCTGCATTGAATTACACCAAATCATGATAGATGGAAAGCCAATATCATTTGTCAATTCCTAACCAGACATAGATCGATTTCGAACTTATTTGTTCTCTTCAGTATGCCATAGGTTATGGAACAGACAAATGATAGTGGCCAACCTGCTAGTTATATACTAACTAAGGTGAAGTGAATAGTGGTGAGAGGTATGAAACTTCTCATATGGTCTGAATGCTACGACCGACCGACATCCTAGATGTCTCTGTGGCGGATAGCGACTTGCATCACAGCGAGTACCGAGAGAGGCGACCCTTAGTCCAGGTGGACTAAACTAATGTTATTAAATATGATTTGAAGGAAACAGCTACTCAGCGGGCAAGTTATTTTTATATTTTTCTTTTCTATAATTAGTTTTCGTTTTGTTTTTCTTAACTATTCCTATCTCACTATCTTTTTTTTAAATTTAATTTTATTTTAATAACATCTATTTTACTAACCTTTATGTTTAATATAAAGGTTTGTTACTAAATATTATAAAATGGGTCGTAGTATTTAAGAGTATTTTAAATTGTCCTGTAATTGGGTGTAACCTGTTGGACAAATAAAGAATATTATTATTATTATTATACTGAGTATCCCTGAAATATTACAAATTTTAGCATATGTCACAAGCGTATTTTTTTGCTCCAATAGGTAGACATAAAACAATTCAATGAAAGGTAATAAACTAGGTATGTTTATTTTACAAACTGAAATAAATACAAAAAGTAATAGCTAAACATAAGATACCAAAGTCGTAATCATCTCACATTATTTAACTGAAGATTAAATAACATATACATATACACCATATACACCGTGGGCTCCACAATTATGTCCCCCATCTATTTCATCTCCATTTACTGCTTGGGTACCTACACTATATTATAATTGTAAGTTCCATATCCACCACAGTCTCTACCGGCACCATTATGACTTCCATGAGTCCCAGGTTCTCCAAAAATATCATGTCTTACATATTATTGTCATGAACTGCTTTACTCCAATGAGTATTCTTAACGCAGCTTGTGACTGATTTAAGAGCATATTCTTCTGTTGATTGTTTTGCTGCTTGCAGTTCATCTTGAAATTTAAGATCCAAAACGACGGGATAATAAATGTCATCTTTGAAAATACTTATCCAGTAAATTTTTTTACACGTCATGTATTATAATTCTTACATCACCGTGTTCTTCCGTGTGCGGTACGACTACCAGAATAGCTACAGGATTTGAAACAAAAAGTTTAAATAGCACCTAAAAATGAAAATATTTTCATGAATGCTCTTTTAATAATTTCCGTATTATAAAACTTGCATTTAGTGCCTAGTGATTTGGTATTTGCGGAAAATACTTTAGTGTTAAAACCAGTTACATAATTAAATAATTCTTAAAATTACAATTTTCATCTTGGACTGGCTAATTTTACAAAACACTTGACAAATATAAAAGTAATATTGGACATACGAGTTTATATATAGAGTTTAAATGAAGTCTGAAAAAATGAATGGGAGATAAAAGACATTAAATCTCTCAATAATATTTTTTGGTTCGTTAAATGATAAATTATTGCGAAATTAATATTGTTACGTGTTTGCTATCCACACAAACACCTCTACTCGTAGATTCGTTGATTGAAAGTCCAGGTAACACTTACTCACTACTTTATTTACTAATTAACAATTAATAACAATAGATTAGTTACTGTCTTAACTATAATCACACTTGAACACTTATAAGTCTCTTTCTTATTTCTTCTTTACTCGTTCATGTTCAACTTAAGATTGATTCTCGGCCCACGGTGTGTCTTATTTATACATCCATTCACATGGTCTAGGGTATTCCAGAATATTCCCGGCCGTTCGCGTTCAATTCCAGTCTCATCTAACCAGTCTACACAGTCCAGTGGCGTAACAATATAAATGGACTTGCCTAATTTATTATGCTTATTAAAGTAAATTAACGTAGCAATCTTTGTTTAAAGAATTTTACCAGAGGAATAGTGTTTGTCTATTTGTCAGAATGATCTTATGGTAAAAGTTTATTAAAAGGTCCTTAAGAGCTGGAGCAAATTAAAGTGTATTTCCAGATATACTTAAAAACTAAAAACCAAATTTATTTTACTCATGTATTATTACACGATATACTCGTATACTGCATGCTCTTCCATATTTTTATAAACCATAATGGTCACGATATTTCTCACTTTCAGAATCTACAGGTAATTTTATGATATAGACAATACTGAATTCTTTCGACAGAAAGTTGCATACTACAGAGGCTTCATAAATGATAGTAAGTCACGTGATCAATCGGTACCTTTTAACTTGTGATTTTCTGTCTTCCAGTACCCGATGAGGAATTTTACACAATATGTATGTGCCTAAAAAATAGTTTTCAACCATCTTTTGCTGACGGGACGACACGAGGATGCTGTTAAAGGTAACTAATTGGTCACGTGAGTTACGATCATTTATGAAGGTTCTATACAAACTACAAAATGGGTATATGAAATGTGAGAAAAGGTAAAAAACACATTTTTCAATTATTATCAGATATACACGAAAAATCAAAGAAAATGATAATCAAATTGTGAAAAGTTGTCGTCCAAAAAAAAATTATGCTAATGAGAATTTTGAGAGATCGAAACTTCATAACGATTTTGCTTACTAAATAAACAAAAAAGTTTAGAACACTCTGTATGTGTATACTCTAGAAATCTATACATTCCTTGTTTTCAAAACTAATAGTATCTTAAATGTATTTGTCTCTTTGAAATTAAGTTGGATTTTATATTATTGTTCTAGTTTTGATTACTTTCCAAATGTTTTTATAATGGATTTACATTAAAAAATTTGTTAATAAGGTAATAAAAAATACATAAAATTGCTACATAATTTACATACTTGAAACATGTACACTCAATTATACACTTACCGTATTACTTATAAATATCAATAGAATCGCATACGAAAATTAATTAAGATGTGATGGAGCGGCAAATTATCACATTAAAAAATTATTGTTATTCAATATTGGTTATTTTTAAAACATAATTATCCAACTCATTAATTCTTCATTGACTCAAAGTTTCACAGACAAGACAAAAATCTTGGTAAATGTAGATCACTGGAAATTATATAAGAAAGTGCAAGTTGCGGACCAACCGAAATTGTGTGATATTTATAAAATACGAACATGAAAATATGAATAATACTCAGTCAGTAGAAAGATAGGGAACGTCTTTCAATATCAAGTTATTATATAATACTCAACATTGAATGCGTTGAGTAACTAATAAATATAGTTTAAAAAAAACTAAAAAACACGCTTTTAAAGCACATCAAACTAAAAAAGTGAAAAATAATTATTAATGTAAACTGAAAACAATAATGAACGAAAAATACTAGTATTATTGTGAAGAAAGCATGGGTTGCTCGATATACGAAAAATATGGCACAAAGCGCCCCACGCTTTTTTCACAATAATACTAGTATTTTTCGTTCATTATTGTTTTCAGTTTATATTAATAATTATTTTTCACTTTTTTAGTTTGATGTGCTTTAAAAGCGTGTTTTTTAGTTTTTTTAAACTATATTTATTTTTCACTTTTTAGTTTGATGTGCTATGAAAGCGTGTTTTGTAGTTTTTTTAACCTATATTTATATTGCTTATTGATACTGATATTATAACATATTACGATCCAACAGATATTTCTGAAAAAAAAATATTTTTTTATTTCAGCCATGGGATTTGAACTCACGCCCGAGGAGTCCTCGTTTCGCGTCGACTAAGACTTGCCCGCTCGGCCAACGACCGAACTGAAAAATTACGGAATATACTTACAATATTAAGCCTCTTGCTCTCACGCAGAGGATACGTGAGGAAAGGACTGGCGATCCTGATGAGGATAATGATATAAACTTATCAAATTATTCTATATTTACCGGTTCTTCGTAAGTCAAAATCGAGTCCAAAGAGTCGGCTACAAACAAACAAGCAAACAAACAAACAAACAAACATGCAAGTGAAGCTAATAAAAGCTTGTTAAAAAGGTGTATTATAATCCTTCATTGTCATCTTATTTCCTCATCAGTTTAGCCACTAATGATTCATGGACTACTACTGTTTATTAATTTTTAAATTAACTAAATTGTCGAAAATTTTAATTGTGAAACGGACTCTGGTTTTTGTCTAAAAATAGGTGTTATGAATTAATCCTGTGAACAGTCACTAACGGCCATTTGTTATTTCGAGACCTATTTTTTAAAAAATTCAGGCTTATAATGCTTTCTGCGCTTATATCCTCAAATAAAATGTCATGTTTTTAAAACAAGTTTCCTCTTATAGAAGTGGCGTAGATAAAAGGACGATAACAGGAAACCCTGCCCCTTCTATATAACACCCCTTTTGTAGATATTTTTCATAATATTCAAAATGAAAAAAAATATTACGCGTTTATATAACGTGCTCTCTTAATTAAATTATTTAAATTAAATTAAATTAAACACCAGAGGTAATACAACTTCCTGTATCCCTAAAGGTACCTCAATGTACCTTGTGTGGGAGAGGGCTACAATAAACACATCCGAGAATGCCAGGATTCATTTATGCTTTAGAAAAAAATCTTAGCTCCTCGACCGGGGATCGAACCCCGAAATCTAGGGTGAGAGGCAAGTGTCCTTACCACTCGACCACATAGCCACCTAAATCCGTGGCTGGCATGTATTTATTCCAGCAATAACTTGCCATTATAAGGCCTTATACCATCTTCGACTATTTGGTAACATTTTTTATTAGAGATGGCCAAAGTGACTTTATTTAATGAGTTAACTCAGTGTCGCTGACTCTCATTGAAAAGATGACTTAGTGTGTTGATTCGAAAATAGTTTCGAAAATGGTCGACTGATTTAAAAATTCACGCATAAGTCGCAAAGGAGTGCTCCGCGACTATGGCCGGCCCAGCGACTCGGGTCTACAGAACTAAATAAGGAGAATACTTATTAATATATAATTATTTTCGAAAATTGAAGCCGCCATTTGTATGGACTCTTAAAGCACGAAATTTAAAAATAATGTGGCAATGATCACGGAAAGTAGTTTAGAAACATGGTTTGAAATTAAATCTTTTAACCGCTTATGAAAGTGAATCGTATACTTAATTTAATCAAGCACACTGTGCTTAGTGCGGAACTCATTGTTTATCTATCTTTATTACTTATTATTGTCATATGTTTTTGTATCTGTAATTAATGGTAAATAAACATTTTTTTTTTCGGAACATCCTATGCTGGACAGTCCCCCCGTGGCCTCCGATGCCTCACGGGAGACTCGCTGGTGTATTAATTACAGCTTCTCCCCACATCCCGCAGGTTTAGTGACTGTAGATACCAGAATCGTGTGCCCTAAGCAGACAGAGAGTACCTAGAATGACCGCCTTTTACATTTGGCCTGCTAGCCACTCGGCTGATTTTTGGCAGACCGGTAGGATCTATAGTTCTGAGAGCAACGTAGGCTTTGTCTCTCCGAGTACACCGATTATTAGGACGACCTTTTTGACCGAGTAGCCTATGTACAGCACTTGGAGCTCATACCGGAAATTGCGATATTTGGTAACTTTGGTAACTTTTTTATATCAATTCTGTTATCGACCAGTCCCTTTGCTCCAAACAGCTGGTTACGCCACTGTCTCTTAGTCTATTTCCCAAAGAATATGAGAACCAGAACTATTTGTGAACAATCCTTAGGAATTTAGTTTTTTACAACCACCTGAAACATCTTAATTTATTTTCACCTCTTTCTTCGATTCCTTACTATTACAATTTCCGAGTGTTGTTGTTAATTGAAAGGGCTTGAAATAAAAGAGTACAAGTGCACTTATTTCTGAAAATGATTTAGTTATAGAGGAGGGCAGCCAAAAAAAGCAGGCCGAATTTTAAAGTGGATAAATTAAATAAAAAACATATGCCACTAACTTAAAAGTGCCTTATAGGAAGTGGGACAATCTGATGAAATTGTTAGAATTTATACCTTCTTATAATAATTTGCCTCACTAAATTGAAGAAAAAGAAGAAAACAGTTTACCAGGAAAAGAAAACAGCAAAAGAAGTGCAACTGTTAAAACAGGAAATACAAGTGAATGAGCAAAAATGCAGGGGTATATAGGTTAGGTTTCTTCTAAGTGGGTCCCTGTGGACCATACACTGTGGCCTTCAGCAGGCCTATTGTGGCTCACACCTAGTTATATTTCACCCAATAAGTTCAGTCTCTTAACGAAACTGGTAACTTTATTGGATGAGAATGTGTCCAGATCCTACGGCAGTAGTTGCTCTTTGCCAAATATTGAGAATCGGATCCTCGCCACAGCGGGACAGGTACATAGGATGTTGTCTGCCTTCTCATCATCTTCCAGGCATAGACGGCACTCGGCGTTTTCCGCTAGGCCGAATTTATGCAGATGGTAGTTTAGTCGGCAGTGCCCGGTATATAGGCCTGTTAGAGTTTTCAGCTTTACCCTGTTTAACTCTAAAAGTTTCTTAGCTCTTAATTTCAATGCCTTCGAATGAACTAATCCTGGTAACTCTTGCCAATACTGGAAAGTTTTCTATTCAGCCCAGGTTGAGATAGCCATCTTAGCAGTACGTAAAGATATACCAAGTATCGGTTCTGGTCCGATGATTCGTGATCCCGCTTTTTCTCTGGTCAAGGAGTCGGCTATTTCGTTACCTTCCATTTCAGAGTGGCCGGGTATCCAGACCAGAGTCACTGTATTGTTTTTGCTCAAATGATTTAGAGCAATCTGACAATTCCATGCCGTTTTGGAGTTACACCGGCAGGAGCCAAGAGCTTTTATAGCTGCTTGGCTATCAGGGGTCTATAAGACAACAAGGAAAGAGGAATATTGAAATCTGATTACGATGAATATTTTTTTTAGAGCAGAGATTTGTTTCACAGATTTAAGTTAACATTTTTGAATTTTTTTTATAAAAAAAATGTGAATCACTAAACAGTACAAGTGGTTTTGTGTAATTTTCAAATTGGAGGCAAAACGATACAATGCATTTAAATGAAATCTAGATTGATTCTCAAATTTATAAAATTATACTACTATACAATGAATTCATATGGCTTTATTAACAACTAATGAAGATATATTCAAGCATTCTGCCTAATTACTTCAGATTTTTGTAAATTATTATAGATTTTGTGACTCCTCGTATTATTTTAAACGCGTCCTATTGTTTTAAGTTAATAAATAGCAGTTGCGATTATAAACGTTTCCTTTTTCAACGATAACCACATTAATTTATAAAATTTTTTTATAAATAAATAAATCCAAATTTAATTATGTAATATATTTATCACATTACGACAACGACTTAAAAAACTGATAATTTGTCAATTAAATACAGTAGGAAATAACAGAATTACTGTTGCAGATTTAACGAGCATATAATTTTGAGCATTTCTTTATAATTTTATGACATTTCAGGAGCCAATTACTAAGAGCGGACCTCTATGCACATTGGAAAGTAGTAGCTACGGTGTAGCTATAGTTAAAAATCGAGACACCAGGATGCGTCACATAAATGTCATAGAAAGATTTAGAACATTAACAGTGGTGAGCCTCAGATCTAGAGCATCAACAGTGGCGTTCCCCAGATATGGGCTAGGCTAGGGTGCAAGCCCACTCCTTGCCCCTGTCTATATTGCCGCCATAACGCCCCAAGCAAAACACTTGTGAAAATTCGATGAATAATAATTATTGAAAATAAATCGTTTCTCTGTTGAATGAATTGAATTGAAACAGAGAAACTGCTTATTTAATTTAGTCAGTGTTTCGCTATATTTATTAGCAATCAGTAAAAAATTTAAAATTTAAAATTTAATTTAGATACACTTCCATTACGATTTGCGCCCCCCAAGAATGCCGTGCCCCTCCGCCTCAAAAGGTACGGTATGCCACTGAGCAACAACAGCACCATATTTATAGCGGGCTGGACTGTTTGCATAGTGGTAAACACCTAAAAAGAGAGAAAAAACTGAATTTCATCAAAATAAGAAAATAATACATCATAATTAAATTAAATAGTTGCTCAAATAGTCCCACCTCTCTAACAATCAATAACCTAATCTATTATGGCGCCGATTTCATTACTTCTTTTCGATCTTCCTCTTACATGACGAATTTTATCAGCGGTAATAACAATCACATAGTGATATTATATTTGTCTTTTTGACCTCTGTATAGTACGAGAAATCGGCATAGTAACAGACGTGCGGGGTAAAACGCCACATGAGGGCGGCAAAAAACACATGACATCTTCCATCTTTTACACTGTTTACAATAAAGCAAGAAAGATGATTGTTGTTTTTGTTGGCACGCGACCGAAGCGGAGTATCACTTACATTCTGTGATAATTCAGGTCCGCACTTAATTTTGTTACCGATTTGTTCAGTATAATTACTTTATATTTGATTATTTGCTGGTGTGTTTTTGAAAATAATTTAAGAAGGTTATCGTATTTATTGTAAAAATGTTTCGACCGTGGGAGGCCTCTACGTCTACATCTTATTGTGTTTGTGAAAATGAAAGTAATAGTGATTAGAGTGATAAAGAAAACCAAAGTTTATCAGTGTTTTCAGTAAGAAATTGTAGGCTACATTTGAACGAGCGAGCGAAACAAATTTTCCTTAATGTGTACAATAATTATTTGAAGCGACGAGCTAATGATACTAATTAGTATGATTTAGATGTACTAGGTGAAACATCTCTTACTAAAATTCCCCGTTCCACAGTACACAAACTGGTGAAAGAAGGTGCTCTACTAAGAAAAAAACGATCCTACATCGGTCAATTGAAAACTCTGGACCCATCGTTAGCAAAACTTTTAAGAACTTTAGTTTATGAAGCGTATCAGAAAAATGAAATTCGAGCTATTGACATGGTAGACAGAAAACTAAAAGAAATGGATTATTATCTAAAATATACCAAAAGAAAAAACCGCTGCCAATTACTTGGGGATCAGAACTTCCTCACCGTAGTAAACTCGATATGTGATGGAGTTTATAATAAAAGTAATTTTTGACGTTTCAAAAAAGTCACATTTTGACGTTTCAAAAAAGTCAATACTTTTATTTCAAGTTAATACTTTTTTCTACAATTGGTAAATTGTTGTTAGCTAACCTGAGCACAAAAACCTACATCGAAAAAGTAAACGAGCGAGCAATACAGATAAATCCGGCTCTGAAATTTGTAGCGTCTTACTCCGCACGTCCTGTCAGTAAAGCGGTTTCTCCTACTATACTTTGTACATAATAGGTTACAATCAATTTGTCAAATAACATGTTTAAAACTGCTCCAAAAAATTTACCATTATTCAAAAGTTTCGTAGAATACATGATTTTCTATTATAAAAATTGACATAGACGCTGTCTCTAAATTGCAACGACTAGCGATACGTTTCGATATTTTTAACTGGGCAACTGGGTAAAAATAGGGTTAGCATTAACCGCTCTATTCCCTTTGCGACAACTAATTTGTTTCATATTAAACAATGTTGTTGGATCCTATATTAAATGTAAGCATATTAAGAAAAGCCTCACAGGATTCCGAGGAAAGTGGTGAATTTTTCGCGAAAACAGTATTTGGAAGATCTTCCTATTTTTCAACACATTACCCCATGGCGGTAGATTGTCTGGGCAACTTAGCGATACACCCTGTATGCTACTTTTTATGTAATTTGAAAATCATTTGCACTTAATATGAAACAGCATGGCCCTAGTACAGCACTTGAGGCATCCCCATAAATGCATTACCAATTCTTAAAGTAAATTGATTGTGTGATTTACTGTTATCGAGGATTCAAGATTCTGGATGCTGGGATTCCTTTGAACTTTAGGGGGTTTCCAGTATCGTTCTATAAATATTATTAATTGATTACTGTTTAAAAAATGTCATTTAAGAACAATTAACAATCGATGAACCGCAAAATGCAATTTGATCAACGTTTATTATACCTATATACAAGGTCTTTTTTTTAATACTTGACTTTGTATATAAAAGCGAAGATTTCCTTATAGATATTAGTTGTATCATAGTAGTGAAATCATCACAGTACCAAATTTAAAATGCGTTTTGCTAGTGTATGTATATATTTCTTATCTAAAATATAGGTGGTAGTAAAAATTCATAAACGACAGATTTGTGGTTGATTTTTCGCTTTAATATAGTTATATAGTGATTTATTTTAGAGTGTTTCAATCTAACCTAAGAGTGCACAAAAATGTTACCTATTTAAACAAAACTCAGTCTTATGCTTATATTTAATTTTCTGTTAAAACATTCTGAAATAATTTTACGTAAATATTGTGTCCTAATAAGAACATATTGGCATTACCGTGTATTTTTTTGTACAAAATTTCTACAGAGAAATTTCCTTCGAACGCTAAGAACGTGTAGATGAATTTCATTTCGAGTAATTCTAAGAAATCTATTACGGATTTGATTTTTCCGATAAGCGACCTTACAGGCATAGTGTTTTGGGCACTATGCATTAATTAATTTTAAAATGTTACGCAGAAAGTTTAATAGAAAATTCAATATATTCAGTAATTCTTTGTTAATGTTTACTAGTATTCGTATATTAATCTGACAATTTTATTTATATTTACCGGTATCCAAATATTTCATCACATTATGAAAAAATTTTTTGACCAATTTTCTAAATGATTTAATAATGTATTCGTCTTTTTGACTTCTGTTATAGAAATTTGTTTATATAAAAATATTAAAATCTGTTTCTTTATTATTGTGGATCTACTATTTAACTCGATATTATTTTTACTAAAATAAATTTAAAATACAATGTGTTTATGTTTTCAACTTTTTACCCAATTTTAGGTCTTCTATCTTCTCTTCGCACTTTTCCTAATGGCTGTAGCTGGTACTCATGCAGAAGGACTTGGAAATGGACATGTAAGTACAGTCGATATCAATTTCACTGCCATCCATCCTCTAGATCTCACATATCCTTTACATGGTGGGTTTTTGAATGCTTTTGTATTTTTTGGGGAAAGTACCACATTACATACCCAATGAGTATTAAGTCTTTCACCATCTAGGATTCAACCGAACACATCTCTGGGTTGAGAAATCAAATCTTGGTAGAAAAATAAAAAGTTTGGTCATATACATGAATATTTTTGTATATAATGCAAAATCCCAGTATCGTATTGTTAAATAGTTGCTATAATACAGGATTAGCCACAGGAACTTGACGATTTTCAAACTGAGATAGTCTGGAAACAAAAACAACTACACTGACAGTTGATTGCTAAAAGTGTGGCATTTTATGAACAATGAATCAGTGGAGTGAATCACAGCGTGAGTTCGTTGTTGAAACATGTTTCAAAAATAGTGAACTGGATGTGATTACGCAGCGATTATTAAGCGGTAATTTGAACATCAACGTGGCGGTGACATTCCTAATAGAAACACAATAAAGTTGTGGATACAGAGGAATCATCTAACTGGTTCTGGATTGTAAAAAACCAACGGGACCTGTGTTTACCGTGAGAACCTCACAAAACATTGAAACCGTAAGACAAGTGTTTCGTCAGAAATTAATAGAACCATTTCATCATTTAACAATATTAGAACAGTTTCACAAAACGCCATACGATTTGCTTTACCGCATTGAACACAACTTTATTGTGTATCGACTAGGAACGTCCCCGCCAAATCGATTGTTGAATTAGCGAGGAATAATTGCTGTGTAAACACAACCGATTTACCATATTCGAAATTGTTTCAATAACGAACGCACTATGTGATTCACTCCCCTGATTCATAAAATGCTATACTTTTAGTACCTGAGCAAGGTATCAACAACTGTCGGTGTAGTTGTTATGATTTCCAGCATATTTCAATTTGAAAATCATCAAATTTCCGTGGCCAATCCCGTATAATAAAAAATAAATATTGGATATGGCTACAGTTATATTCGCAAATCAACTAGTTAAAATTCATCACATATTATCCTAATTATCAGTCATATACATTCTATATTTGATCGAAATCAAAAAGGTTTATAACGTTTTAAATTGTTAAATTTCTTTCTATAAAACGGTGGACGTATCAAAAGTAATAGTTTCTAATATATATCTGAGAATATAACATTAAAAACGCCACCCAAAAAATGTAAAGCTGCCAATTTTCAAGTTGACACTTTTAAAATTATTGAGAAATTTCAAAATAAAATACTCACTTTGAACACTCTGTATCTCTTAAATCAGCAACATTTGTATAATGCTTGTTGGACTCAATTGTCATATTTTGGTCTCTAGAATCTCCAGTTTCGAGATTTTCCATTCTTAATGAATCACCCCGCATATGCATGGGACATTTATTAACTTAAATTGTTATCAACACCTATACCATTGATTAAACAATTAACATGATGATTTCGGAAACTTGTATTTGAAAACAGCTCAATACCGTATTAAAATTTGGTCATATTATTACTTATTTTTAATTTTCTTTTACCTTGTCTCAACTTTGAACATTGCAATTTGACTACTTTCTCTTACCTCTTCACATCTGTATAGTTTCTTGTTCTCACTAGTATTTATTATATTTACTTCTTTCTGTTATCATTCATAAACCTGTTATCCCTATGGGACTTAATCTTTTACTTTTTAAACTGTCTTCATTAATTCAGTTATCGTTATTTTTGCCTTTGCCGTCACACTTATCTAACTCCTTTAACAATAACAATTGACTTTCATCATGATATACAGTAAATAAAATTTTTTCGCTACGGAAAAGATGAAAGTGTGTTGTTTGTTAATATAATCGTTATAGCGTCTTATTTTATTTTCTTACTCTACCTGTTTTTAAACTTATATTTCAGCTTCATTCGTATTATATGTTTCACTCTTCACCGATTATGTCAGATAAATAAATATGTACTGTTATCTATTTGTACTCTCATCAAACTTGTTTTTGTATTCTTCTTGAACATTAATAATGTCATGGTATCTAAGTTGAAGATATTTTCTTATGACCTTATGCTATGCGATCTTCTTTCTTTATCTGTTAATTTATCTACTAATTATGTTATATCTTGTGTTCTAAATTTGAAAACTTGCAGGGATATAAACGTGCAATTCATCAGAGTGTCAAGGGTAAGGATCATGGAAAAAAGGATGTCGTTATCATTGTGAAGAAAAATTGAGAAGTAGATCATGATACAGTCATGTGGACGATGATATTTAGTTTAGCTCCATTAATTTTACTATAAGATAAAGTAAAACAAATGTTTAGTATACGAGATTAATTATTTAATTCATCTTAAGATGATGCTAATTAATACTCTTTATAAAAATTATACAAATTTTAAACATGCAATTAAAATGTTTGTTTTGTTTAAGTAATTTATATATTTTTAATTAAATATAATTTAGCTTGCTTTCAGTACGATTTTCGTTCCGTAATCATTTGTCATTTTTGGAGTTTTTTTTTCATTTTGAAAACCTGATCTTTATATTAGATTTATAATATAGTACATTCTGCCAGTCAATACATTAAAAATAAATATTAATAAAATTAACATCAAAGGTGTTTTCTCAGACGACAAAACACTCGTTACTATACTCGACACGTGCTTTGTCGACCAAGTTGGCATCATCTGGAGACTGTTAATTAAGTTGTTTACCACCACACCACATATAATAGATTTCTTTAGCTATTATAAAAAAAAATATAATCACAATGCAGTGTAAATTTGAATATTTTGAACTCAGCAAGCCAAGAAGCTAGCGCCCACTAAGTTTTACTTAACTGACATATATCAGTCTGACTAAGTGTCCCTAACGTATGATTTGGAAAGAAATTACGTGGCAAATAAGTAAAGACTACCAATTTTTCAACTTTTTACAAATATTTAGATAGGGCGGAGAATAAACACCTTTCCACATCATTTGATAACAACCGGCATTGTCAAATGATATGAGATAGTACTGACTTTAAACTAGTTTTTTAAAGATTTATACCAATGATTAGTGATTTCAGTCTCATTCGAATCATAGATGAAAATGGTAACAATTGATATGGAGATAGCAAATAGCAAATAGTAGCAAGAACTGATAATATGGTGTGGTGAAGTGTTATTTATATTCAAGTATTTGTCAAAAAAAAAAGACATTTTTACTTAAGTTTTTGGTTTCCAGCTAAAATGCTGATGTTTGTTTTTTGTAAATCGAGTGTTAAAAAATTGGTACAATTGTTTTAAATCCACCTTACAATTTTTATATCTATTTCAATTCTTTATCATGCATAGTACAAATTGTAAAATAATATATATTTGATGATGAATTTGCTGCTAGTTCTGGCAAGTTAAAAAATGATTGAACACCTTTTCTTGGAACACTTCCATGGCTGCTGTATATTTACACAATGTGTTGGTGGCTAATTATTACCTTTAATACGTGGTTGATTTCAATTTTCCAGAGTAGATACTTACCAAACTTAAATAAATAGTTACTGATATTAAATGATAAATCAACTGAGATGAATTATGCGCTCAGCTATGGAAAAAATTCTTGAACAAATAGAAGTTGCTAATGAAATATAATTGTGTTATAATATTAGCGACATTTATAAATAAACCAAAATACAAGTGGTAATGTTCAATAAACGAGTATAACTGGGATATTACTCAAACTTAATCCATCATAATACGAAATGCTTGTTTTCATCATCATCAATTCTATCATTAATTTAAGATGACTGTTTATTTTGTCCTATCTTTACCATTTACTTCAGAGTTTCATATATGTATATACTTGTTTTACATTTTATGTACATGCATGTTTCCTTATTGCCCCTTATATTGTATGATAATATATCCTTCTTTGTACACTCTTAAACTCTATATTTAACCATCTAATTTAATCTTTTAGCCCAGTAACAATTAAATTATGTGCTGCAGTTGTTCCCGATAAACTTCCATAATCTACTAATCCAAAATACGTAATTTTTGCACCTCAAATTAGAACCTGAAGAGCTTAAGAGTTTTTGATAATTAGAAATTTGATATTTTTCCTTTACCCAGATTTTGTGTTATATTTCTTCTTTAATATGTTCTTTTCAGTTCTTTAAAACTACTCAAAGATTGAAGTTTTGCCTATGCTTTTTCTTCTTCCCCATATTTTGCTACTTCTGTAAATATTTGTTTTATGTAAAAACTAATAATTACTAGGAATTTCAGATTCTTTATCATATTTATCTTATTTCATTTCTTTATTGGACAACCATTGATATTACCATATCCCTGCTGTCTTCATTTATTTATTTTTACATTTCTTTATTATACTTTGTGTTTTAAATTTTAAAAAATTGCAGGGATACAAACATGCAATTCATAAGGACGATAAAGATCATCACGATGATGGACATAAACATGACAAACATTATCATTAGGATGGCTAGTGAGAAGTAGATCATTACACACTACTCTTAATATGGATACACGATGGAAGATTAATAGTAGCGCATAAAATAAATATTAGAAAAATAACATAGTTGCATAGATTTATTTTAGTATTATAAGTTGAAACAAAATAAATAAATACCAAAAATATGTATGTTATTTAATATGTGTTAAACAATTAATGCATCCTTAAAAAATGTAGATTTCGACATGTTTTCAATGTCTGTATAGTTTAATCAATCGAAATCAATTATTGCGATTATACAGAGAAAGAAGTAAAATCGCGGGTTTATATACATTACAGTACAAAACAATTTGATTTAACGGGCACACCCGCATTGAAAATGCAAGGTGGAAGAATGCAAAAAATTGCCAATCGCAAAACAATGCAAACCGTAGATACGTGTTTCTGATTAATTGGTCTTCATCAGCACAGTGTAGCTGAGTTAAAATGATGGACATAACTCAAAAAAGACACTAAAAGAAAATCACTGACAGGAAGCCAGTCGCACCTTTGTGGCTTTGACTTGGATGGCTCTGTATGAGAGCGTCGACCAAACATAATTTTAACTCAGCTACACGGTGTAGCTAAGTTAAAATGGTGGGCATAACTCAAAAAAACACTAAAAGAAAACCACTGACAGGAAGCCAGTCGCACCTTTGTAGCTTTGACTTGGATGGCTCTGTATGAGAGCGTCGACCAAGCATAATTTTAACTTAGCTACACGGTGTAGCTAAGTTAAAATGGTGGACACAACTCAAAAAAAACACTAAAAGGAAACCACTGACAGGAAGCCAGTCGCACCTTTGTGGCTTCTACTTGGATGGCTCTGTATGAGAGCGACGACCAAGCATTATTTTAACTCAGCTACACTTTGCTGATGATGACCAATTAGTAAGAAACACGTGTCCACGGTTTGCATTCTTCTTTGCAATTTTTTTGAATTCTTCCACGTTGCATTCTTTATGCGTAAATCTGCGATATTACTTCTTTCTCTGTACTTATATATTCTCTTGAGTCTGAAATCCCACGCAGGTTGCTATAGTGGTCCGGGTGTGCGATGCTTGGTCGACGCTCTCATACAGAGGCATCCAAGTAGTAGCCACAAAGGTGCGACTGGCTTCCTGTCAGTGGTTTTCTTTTACTGTCTTTTTTGAGTTATGTCCATCATTTTAACTCAGCTACATCGTCCTGATGAAGACCAATTAGTCAGGAACACGTGTCCACGATTTGTATTTTTCCACCTTGCATTTTTTATGCGGGCGTACCCGTTAAATCAAATGTTTTTAAATGTGGTCCAAAATAGGAGAAAAGACAAACTATACTTGGATAATAAATACAAGCTATATCTTGGATCTGAGAGGACGATGTATGCCGGCAATAACACTTTATCACTTTTCTTCAGCTTACAAATTATTGAGTTTATATTTATTTTAAACAGATAGAAAATGATTTGTTACAATATGCAACGCAGTAGACAAAAGATGGAGTTACTTTAATTGTGCAGGTTCGTATGTTTATTCATCGTTGAAGTCTCTGATTTTCATCTTTCAAGAAGATTTGTAAAACAAATTCGTGTATGGTTATTATAACCAAATGACTTTTGCTATAGCTGTCAAGACGTTGGCGCTACCAAATTATAACTCGGTGTGCTACTTGGGATAAAACAAATGTGTCAGTAATCTGTGAAAGATTGTAATAGAGCTAATAAATAAATCATGCTATAAGTCAGGGTGACCCTACATGATGACATTCTTACATGTCAAAACGAACTAACTAAGTATATAATATTTATTTACAATTTAGGTACAAAATTATAAGAAATTACACAAAAAATGAGGTACACAAATGATACTACGTGAATAAATTATTTCTAGCTTTAGTCTTCATGACCACCGTCATCCCCTTGGTTGCCCCAGTGGGTCACTCCAACGTAGCTAGTAGCACCATGTTCTCCATGTTTTCCAGGGTGATGTGCATGTCCTCTTCTCTCTACTATAGCTTCGAACCCAGAGTGGGGTCCTGACCTGTATTTAACATAACGATGGGTACCGTCTGGTTCCTTAAGCTCGTATCCCCCAACTACATGATGCCCATGTCTGTGTTCATGCTGAGATTTTTTGTCGTGAGTATGAGGATCGTGGACGCCATATTCAAATTTGTAGTGAGCATTGTCCTGAAAATTGTCAGTTATATTTTATAGCTTTTTTCATTTTATTTCTAATGTATTTCTTTCCAAAAAATGTACTTACATGTCCATGAGGATGGGCAATAGCAAAGACAATCATTGCAGAAATTATAAGTAGTGCCTGAAAATTTAAATAAAATTTGAACTTATTTGTGCTTATAAAAATAAATTAAATACTAATTTTGAGTAATTTTAGAAATTTAGACTGAACGTTATAATTGAATTGATTGTTGACTAACCAGTGTATTTTTGATATAATCTTAAGACAAATGAGACCAGACACCAAGGCATAGGCCGATCCAAGAACGAATTGTGGAATTTAAATTATATTAAAATGTTCGTATTATTCGTAAAATAATTATGGAGATAAAATATTCTATCACTCTCTAGGAAGGCTAATAGATATATCATAAATAGGAATAGTGATTGACGATTTATACTTCAGGAATCTAGAACTCTAATTTAATAAATACAATGAATTAATTACATTCTGCTGTAATTTCAGCAGTTGAAAGTAGTGTATTGATACTTACCGTTTTCATGATGCAGTATTGTTGTAACAAAGGTCGATGGCAAATAAACAATGATAAATAAAAGTTGTGAAATTTGCATTTATATATTCAAAATTAATCGAACTCTACTCTAAAAAATTATTAGATAAGAAATGTGGGTTTAATAACTGTTCATTTAATTTCATGGTATTGTGGTTCATTTTAGAGCATATAAAAATATGTATTCTTATATGGCGGGTGTAAAAAAGGTGATAGTTCTAAATAAACATTACGCAAAACTTTATTTTCTCTATTTTCAATATTAAAATAAATATCAACATTTATGCAAAGCTATGGCAAAAACTTACTTTTCTGTACAATTTACATATTTACGTATACAGGGTGTTTCACTGAGATCGGACCAATCGGTGCAGAGTGATAGAGGATGTCAATATGCACCATTTGTGATATGTGAAATTTATTAGTTTAGTAGATATTTAGATTTTCGTGCATTTTTACGTAAACTCCTGTTTTGCCCACAAATTTCGTCATTCTGACTTAACTATTAGTACTAGCATCATGATTTCTTTTTACGAACGTAGTACAGTAGCTGGTCTATCAGCCTGAGAAATAATTTCTTTATTGGAACCGAAACTATTTGGACAAAAAAAATAATTTTAAAATTTCACTAAAATAAAAATTATTCCTTAACTTTATAAGACTCAAGCGAATATAAAATTTTAGTAACCATTTTAAAAACTTCCCAACTTTACTGGCAATCAACCCGACAAATATCATTCAGCTAGCCATATGACTTCATATCGAAAATTTTTAATTTTGTGCAAAGTGTAAAAGGCGAAAATGCCAACTTTTAATTAAGAAGCAGAAGGTATCATAGGTGGAGCCCGCACAAAGGATACAAACTCTAAACATGTATTTATTTTCTCGATTCCTCCTTGTTCATAAATTTTTTTGCTCAAAATAAAATCAATATAAAAAAAATCTGCTGATTTTAAGTTCAACATTTCCCCCTGTTAAAGATTCAGGCTGTAGCAAATAAGCTACGAGGCTCGAGATATTTGCGTTAAGCTACGTTCTCACAACTACTTTTTGATTGACTGATTGACCGATTGATTTATTACTTCCGTTAACTAGTAAAAGTACATGTATAGGAATTGTCAACTGATTCTTAACCTAGAATTACAATAGAACATAGTATAATAATACAATAATATAACAAAAACATAATAAAGACATAAAAAATATATATAAAGATGTTAGCTATTCATTTAAAAAACAGACGATCAAATTACATCAAAGGTGTTAAAACTAAAATACTCTTATAAGGAGTAAAAAGAATTTTGTATTAACAATTTTTTTACGGATTTTTTAAAAAGTTAGAAGCTTGTTATTTTCTTTATATGATTCAGCAACTGATTATGTAATTTATGAGGCAGACAGTGGGACATCAAATTTAAATTTTTGTAAAAAAAGCCGAATTTTGGCACTTTTTCGTATTTTTTTAATAGGATGGTTTTTTTATCGCTATAGTGTAAAACGTTAGTACTGTGAATAGCCTGCAAAAAAATATAACTCTTAAAGCATATCTCCGACGGCAAACGTCAATATTGAAAAATTTTTTGAAGATTTTGTTTAGGTTTTTTTTAATACAATTGCCCCCAATTGTTAAAGAGGATTTGTATAAAGAGGAAATAATTTTGTTATTTGGAGAATGCCTTCCGATCGCGCAAGGATATCTATATATCACTGTTTACATTCAAAAGTGCAGCTCTTCGCTTGCTTAGAAATAATCTAATTAATTTTAATTTCATAATCTAAACAACCCAGAACCACCACAGGAGTGACTGAGCCACCCACACCCTCCCTCCATCCAACCATTAAGAGTGTTGCTATTTACAATATTTACATTTTACATCCTCGTCTTATTTTTCATTTATGCCGATGCCACTTTGATCCAATCCTTCTATCAGGTCTCTCGATGTAAGTGTCGCCCTAATGTATCGCCTGATTTACCGCACCTTCCGAAGTGAAGCCGTTTACTAGCACCAACCCAGGCCCCCACACCAACCCATTGTATGAAGCTTTTAATTCTTTATTACACCGCACGGAGAAGGTCGATATTTTTGTAGCGTCCAATCTATCATTTTCGTATAACTAATGCACAATTTGAGTGAAGGAGTGCGAAAGTTCCCCTAATTTCAGAAAAGCTGGCCCCCCCTGCGCCCCCACCCTCTCCCCCCCCCCCCCTTATCAAATACATGGACAGGGGAACCCCGGATTTGAAATTAAATTATTGATTATTTCTCAGAAGAGCTAATTTGAATAAGATATAGAACACCACGAAGACACCCAAACAAATTATTTTTCCTCTTATATACAAATACCTACTTTAACATTAGGCACTTAGCATTAAAAAAAAACCTAAACAAAATCTTAAAATTATAAAAAACGAAAAATTGCAATGCAAATATTGAGATTTGGATCGGAAGATATGCTTAAAAGCAGTTATATATTTTTTGCAGGCTATTCAACATTAGTACTAACGTTTAGCACTAGCGATAAAAAAATACAAACCCCAAAAAAAAATACAAAAAGGAAACATTTTTTAAAACTCGGTGGGACGAAGAAGTCGATTTTGATAATTTTTTTTTGTTAGGCTAGTATGCACCTAAGGCAACTTTTCCTATAGCGAAAGAAAATTTAAATTTGAAATTTTTCGCTCCACCCTAACTGACAGGTCCCTTGTGTACTTGGCTAAACGTACGTACATATAATTCATTGGAGTTTTTGTCTTATAATGGTTTATTTCACCATATTTTAAGAAAATTCCTATATTTTTTCTAATATAGCATATACTCTGTCGAATGTACATTGAGTATGTGGTGAAGATTTCGTGCTGCTTAAAATACGGACGACATGATGTTAAGCTGGACAAGTACAACATATTTCTTTAGATTCTTTTCTGGATAATGAAAATTCTTTGGACATCCAAGCTATTTCCCCAATATATTAGTCCGTATTTACACAGCCGTAGTAAAATAGTTTTATGGTATTAAAATTAGTACAATTTCTAAGCTGGAATAGCATACAGTTTTTGATGGCGAGCTTTTTTTACAAGATCTTCGATATGTATGTCCCACGAAAGAATTTCATCAATATGTAACCCTAAAAAGTTAACCCTGCTACATTGCTCGATTGAAACTTGACCTGCCTTACTAAGGAGACTGTAATCCTGTTTAGTACTATTTAGCGAAAACATCATGTTGGTCTTTTTGGCATTGAGAATCAGTCCATTATTTTTACACCACGAAGATAATTGCGTATCACATGAGTTAACACATTGACGTAGATTTTCTACTGTTTCATTAGTTATCAATGTAGATATGTCATCTGTGAAAAGGGTGACAAATACGTTTTTTAAATGATCAGGTAGATCGTTGATGAAAATAATAATAGGAGTGGTCCCAATATGCTATCTTGAGGGACCCCATCAATGCTATGCGACAATAGGTTATTCCCAGTGCCTCCTACACTAACTGTTTGTCCTCCCAGGTATATAAGCTATGATATCCAGTTTAGTGCGGGACCTCAAATGCCATAGGTATTAAGCTTATTCAATAAAATTGTATGATTGATAGTGTCGAATACTTTGGAGAGGTCATAGTAAATTACAACGGTTTTTAATTTGCTTCCTGCGTCTCGTGTCGTTGTTTTTGATTGGTGACTCGCTCCAAGAAGTTGAGTATTTTCACCTTCTTTGCGTCAAATGTCCAATCAGAAGCAGACAACGCGAGACGCAGGAAGCAAAAAGTAGTTGTGAGAATGCGCGTTAAGAGTTAGAAATGTAAAAACAATAAGACTTTTCACACACGGAACTACTGATTAATAATTGGACTATTTACTGATTGAAATAATTAACTGGTTAGTGACTCATTTATACCCGGTGTTTCGCACACGAAGGAAAGCAAAGTGATTGTGATTTTAGATTTTAATCAGTTCCAAACTACTAGCTTGATACACGACACTAGTATTACTGTTTTGCATTTTTAAATATATCAATTGACTTAAGTGACGAACACGACATGGTTGTTTATTATTATTATAGATATACGAGACGTACAAGAAGACACTTCTTCTCCCACTGCATTCTAGGCTTTTCGGTTAAATTTTTTCTTGAATATTCAGGTAATTTATAATTATATAATAGGTGGTACTTCCCCACCTCCACTACGAATTTTATATTTACACTTATTCGTTCATTTTGCTCAATAAGTCAGTAACTAGTAGCCCAGTGACTGGCACGACGAGTTTCCGGTAACTGATCACAGACCCGTAAACAAACCGGTAATCGAACAGGAGTATTGGCCATCTAATTCACATGATATAAATTTTAAGTAATGTCTTTGAATGTTTTCTAAACTTTCCATATATACATTATCTCTTGGTTGCAATACTATAGCAGCATACTCCAGCTTAACAAATGCATTGAAACGTAGTATTAGTACGCTTGCACCAGTAAAACATTGAGAATTTCTGATGACAAAGCCTAAGCGTTTATAAGATGTCTTTTTGTTTAGAAGAGGAACTGAAACACAATTTTCTATCAAATATGACTCTACATAGATCTTTGATTGAATTCTATTTAATATAATATTATCTGATATATAATTAAAATATAAGGGAGATATTTCTCTCGAAAATGTCATAGCGTTGCACTTTGCAGCATTCAGGGAAGATTATTTATTTTATTTGACTATTTTGCAGATTTGTATAATCCGATATGTTGTTAACGGAGCAGAAAATTTTCACGTCATCAGCATATAACAAGTAATGTACATTAAGATCTATTATAATGTCATTAATATAAAGGACAAAGAGAAGTAGTCCAAGGATAGAACCTTGGGGCACCCTGGATGAAGTGAAATTCTCTTTTGAAATAAATTCACGATTCCACATATAGTTTCCTATCAGCTAAAGAGGATTTAAATTATTCTAGCAAAGGAAAGGATAAGCTTGCGTTTTAAAGTTTTTGAAGTAAAATACTGTGGTCCAACATATCAAAAGCTTTTCAAAAACCCATATGAAGTACATCGACTTGTGAATTTATATACGTTGAACAGTGAATTGTGTGCACACGAGATTTATAGTAGTAGATCTACTTTTCATAAAACCGTGTTGGTGGATGTAAATCTGCCCCTAACAATACGCTATTCAGCGCTATTTCCAAAAATTTGGCAAAATTACAAATTTTGATATGGATACAATTTTCAGTATTACTTTTTATTACCCATTTTAAGTAGGTACACGACAAATTCATGCATTTTTCCAAAAATTTTTAGGTAATGATAAATTGAAAAATATTGATCCAAGCAAGGTAAAAAATCTGACTTCTAGTTAAAAATTATTTAATTTTTAAAACACATTTTTTTAAAATTTGCCAGTATTTTACAAAAAAAAACAGTTTAAATGCAATAAAGAAATAAGTAATTGAAATAAACTAATAGTGAGATTTTCAAATTACCAAATTCTGTTGAATCATTCCTTTCACTTGCCAATTTAGAATCAATTAAATACAACACTAGGAGACATCTATTAAAACATAAATGCATTTAAAATCTTGTTTTACTTATAAATTATAGATTTCGTTTTTACTTCATGGTTGAACCAACAATTGTATTGGAATTTTCTATACAAACTGATTACGGTAATTACAAAATTTAACGTTTATAGGTGTGATCATACAAGTTAGTTCAGTAGATTTAGCAAAGATTATTAGTTATCCAGTTACCCAGTAAGCGGCAATTGTTTATAAAAATATAATCAATACCAAATTAATTTGACATTTTTGTACAATATGGGCAAACAATATAGTAGATGACGGCCGTGTATTTTCAGTATACAGGTAGAACAATACAGATATTTCGATGCAATTTTCCAAGCATAATTTAGTAAGATATAATTTTCTCAAAGGAAATGTATCAGCTATAATGAACCAAGGGCAATGATAATCATTTGATAATTTTTTCTAATAATGAACCAATAGCTTGTTACTTAAGGTAACAAGGGTCTCTTATTTGAAACAAATTATAAGCATTCATTATTGCACGTGGTTCATTTGGTAAGAACAATTTTTTGAAATTGTAATTATTAATATGTTTAATTCATATTATTAATTAAAATACATTATTTTTATCAAAAAGAAAAATAATTATTTTAAAAAATGAAAAAAATATATAATTATTTATACAATATAATTTATTAAAGGTACAGTTATCAAAACAACAATTTGTAAAATTAAACAAACGAACACATGAAGTATTTGTTATAATATATCATTATACATAAGTGATAACTACCCATGGATTTGCTTTTAGTTAAATGTCACTATGATCGGTTATTTTCGCACGTGTGCACAGGCCAAAATCAGAAAGAAGTTGACAATAATCTGTTTATTCTCTTAATAAGTCAGGAATAAAGTACATATCACGAGAAAAATAGTGAAAAAAATAAATAAATCTGGGGTGGGTTTTAAGGGGTGGTTGTTTCGCAGTGGCTATTTACACGTGTTCTTTCATGCAACCTATTTACAATGACTCATGAAGTATGAAAAATATATTAAAAAAACCAAATCAAATTCAGGAGTGGCTTTGCAGGAGGAGTATTTTTGACAAAGTGAAAATATATATATTTTTTTACATGCATTCTATTTAAAATGACACAAAATGCGAAAAAAATAATGTAAAAAATATGGCACAATACTAATAATTAGCGAAGGTATATAACGTTTTGTATACTCTTATTAATACAAAAGAGAGGAACGTCAGTTATTCATTGGTATCAGTCGAGTCTGTGTCACTTTCACATTCACATTCGGAATCGGGATATCTGGTCACATTCTCCTCAGAACATGGAATTGTGTGCTCTTTTAAGAGCCAAAGACTTCAGGTAACAACTTTGACTTCTTCTTCTGGGGAAGTTTGCGAAGAAAAGTGATCAGTGGATCTGATGAAATCAATAATCTATTGATTCGTTGCAACTCGAGATATTTTTTGCTGTGATGTTCTATATATTTTTTAAGATCTTCATTTCGGGATCCTTGCACCTCTTCGCACAATTACCCTATTGGCAATAAGGCGAACTTAATAACTGCGGAATCGTAAACTAATATTTTATGTACAGATGCCGGCATATAATACTATGGATACGTGGACACGTTTAATCTTGCAGTTTGTAGGGCATACCCGTGGAACGCATCAGTATCGACCTCGTATCCACATGAAATGGTTTGCGGAACAACTACAAATCTTTTAATATTTTCATCGATACCAGTGATTGAAGCCGATGTAGCTGGGTGCTTAAAAAATCTTCTCGCCGTGTTCCCATCGTTTGTTGTGCCATTACCTCCACTTTTAGGTTGATCAACTAGCAGACCCATTCTAGTCCTAAAATTTTGTATTAACTTTCTTCTCTCTGTTACACTACATTTATCTGAAGCACGTGCTTGCCACTTCTTAACATCTAAACGATAGGATATGGTAAATCAAACATTCGAAGCATCTAATCAAGGCATGTAACATTAGTCCAAATTTAAAAGATTCCTCTTTTTCTCCTTTTCGACAACTTTCTCTATATTGTTCATTTCTTTTGGGGTGGTCTTGCAAATGTAACATGTTTGTGAAGACGAATGTGCGGGTAATAGTATTACATATTTTTCGTTTTATCATTGGTGATAATGCATGAAGTATGGGATACAGAAACAGTAATTTCTTCTTCCTAGAAGTCCATGTCGTTGGTTGAAGCTTGTAAATCTGACTTTGTATATAAGTCATATCGTGCTGTGAAATGTCAGTTGTTTTTTTCAAGAACTGAATTCGAAGACACCTGGAAAATCTTGTTGACGATGAACGTGGATTTTGCCACAAAATCATTTTTTCAAATTCCGGCAATTGCGCAAACAAGTGCAAGAGAACCATGAACGTTAAAAATAGATCGCTATCTCTTAAGGTGGACTCGGAAAACTTTTGCTTATATTGCGAATGACCGCTGCTGCCATCGCAACCCCATTTCACTAACAATACTTCTTACTGTTTCAGGAGCAAGAGATAATATTACGGATTTTTGCATTTTCAGGATTCGGGAAACCGTATGATCCAGAAGGGCTGGTACTTGAACTTCCGCAGACTGTTCTGTTACTGGTGTCAATTGGCGGATAAAATAGGGCTTTAGCCTCTAAAACTTTGTGGTAGGAGGGGTACATATCCGCATGTTTTTCTTTAGCTTGCTGTATAATAAGCGTGTTCTGACGTTTCGTTAATTTGGCTTCGATAATTAAAGAAATCACCTCATCTGGCGTTAAAGGAACTAAGTCTTCTGATTTCTTGGCAGCATGCCAGGCTTTACGAATTTTCGTAGCTCGAGTTGGTGTTGTAAACACTGCTTCAGTGATTATTTTGGCTTCTGAATCTTTCCCTTAGTGTCAAGACACTTTGACAGCGTAACTGAGTTCTTTCGCCTCAAATTCTGTTGACAATCTCACTCTTAGTCCTCGAACTACCTTCCTCAAACGTTACCTTGGGTCGTCCACTACCCGTGCTTGGTTCAGCCCTTGACGCAGTTTCATCAGTTTGTTCCGGTTCTTCTTCTTCGTCAACATCAAAATTGATGTCATGTCACTCTCCATGCTTCTGACGGAATCTTTCTCGATTGCGATTACATTTGTCCAGTCTTGAAAAAACTTGGTTGCAAGAGTCAAATGCAGCGGTCCTTATACGAACGATTGCTTGATCAATCCCTGCCTTTCCATAGTGATTGACTAGATAATCCACCACGTGAGCCATCTATGCCACACACATTTCACCATATTTTTCCGATAAAACGTCAAACAGTTCTCTTCTTGTAGGCATTCTAAAATAAAAAATTAAAATTTGGTGGTTACTTAAGATAGAGTAGTTTAGGGTGGGGGCGACACAATCGCTTCAATATGTACTACAGGTGCAAAGTTTTTAGTCTGCATAGTATAGCGTTTGCCATACTACTGACAGAAACGACACTATCTTATTTTGGTTTGAATCTAACTTGAAGCGCCCTGTATTGAAATAAAAGAAAATGCGATTTTTTTCTAATGGAACAACTTCGAGCAAAAATGCATTTAACCGCAGCATAGAGGGGTACCTAGAATATATTATGGAATGAAAATCTATGTGGTTATTAATGGCAAACTCTCTTTAGGTCTAATAGAAGTTACAAACTGCCAAAGAAATTACGTTTATAAAAAATAATGAAATCAGGTGCTCAAAATAAAATTTGTGGAAATATTTTATAGGTAAATAAAGTACTTGCCTTAAAGTTTTTCTTGTGAAAATTACAAACCAAAAGCACAAATATTTGAAGCACAGTCACACGAAATCTACCAACAAAGTGAAGTAAAATCGTAGTTTAACAATTATTCATTCATGTTTGAGGGGTCATCACAGGTAGATTTCTCAAACGAAGGGGTTGATATTTCGGTAAATATTACCTGAGATATACACTAGTGTATCCTTGGAATGTAAAAACTGTATAACATACTTATAAAACTTAAATTTTGACAACTTTTTATTTATTTCGGATCACTGTGATGTGACTAGAAATGGAAGGATTTTATTGGATTTTAATTCAGCCAAAAAATTTTCGTTATGTTTAAGCCAAAGACAGAAGTCTTAAATTTTTGACAAAAATTGTGTTACACTCCTGAACCACTGGACAATTTCAACCATATGTGTAATCGCATTAATTCAAAAATTTGCACGCAAGAGAAATAATAATAATTAGTTCTGAATACCCACTTTCAGGAATATCAATATACCCAGAAAAAGTAAATCTTATCATTGTAACTTAATCATAGGTCAGTTAAAAATATTACATTAACAACACCAGCTTACTTTATCGTAAAAATTTAAAAATCAGTTTTTCTGTTAGTACAAAAAGCTTTTGAAAAAAACAACTTTTATATTTAACATGTTCCAAAATTAAAGATTAGTAAAATTTACTCTTAAGAAAATTTAAAATGTTTGTAATTTTTGAATACCCTGTATTAAACACAAAGTTTCTCAATGTGAATCGCATTTTTTAGGAAAGCAAAAACTTTTATGTAGAATAACTTTTTGTTGAATATATCAGCAATTTTACCTGTTGCAAACCACATCCGCGGACATACTGTATGGGTTATGTATGTGTTACGTATGCGAACCGTCTATTAGAAAAGCTTTAGCGGTTGCCGAGAAATTAAGGAATTAACGATTTCAACCCTCAACTTTGTCGGGTTATACATCATTTTTCAGAGACAATTTGGCACCACAATCGATTTAATTAAAATTTTTTAGAGGAAAATAAGTCAAATTCTTGCGAATCAATTAATAACTTTAATAAGTGCGTAATAAATAATTTATTTCTAGGTTTTTGTTGATGTCGTTGAAACTGATTAACTTGTTTGTTTTTTCCAATATCTGAAATCAGCGATGGACATACTAACACTAACTCCATAATTTATTTCGTCGTTCAATGAATTAGAGGAAAAAAAATGATCTGCATGTACTAGCACGTAAAGTTGTTCTTGACCATATAAAAACGATTTAAACCACGAGGTGAATAGAAAACCACAAACAAATAATTTCAGTTGTGTTTTTATTACAACATATCAAATTAGATTATATGGACTAGAGAAGAATGGTATTGACATTGAGATAAAAAGAATATCGAAAATTAAAATATATAATTTCAAGTGATTTAGGCTATAACTTTGACATAAAGTAATTAGAATTTATTGAAAAATAGTATTATTGGATGCAGATGATTGAAGTAACTTTTAGACACAACTTTAGCGTCTATGCTAATATGAACCAATGCAATGGTCTAGTTCTAAGATAGTCTCGTATCGGTCAAGACAAAAATAACCGACAAAAATAAACAATAAAAGAGAGTAAACCAAGAAAAATGAATGGAATATTAAGCTAAACGACTGCTAAATGACAGCTATCTTTGACAAATAGTCTCAGAATTCTCATCTCAAACGACACGAAACCATCTTAGAAATCGTAGCCAGAACTTGTCACCCAATCTCAGTTAGCTATGTTTCGGTGTATTGCAGTTGTAATAATATAATTTGAATAAGGAAATCATTCGTATTAAATCAGGTATCACGCCCAGAATTCTCTCTTCTTCTTGCGTTACCTTATTTTTTCTGGATGTTCGGTAGATGTTGTTTTGAACCATTTTCTTAATTTGTCAAGCCAGGAGATCCTTCTTCGTCTCTCAACTTTGCCTTGGACAATAATTTGCAGTAGTCGATACTTCTTCTAGTTCCTCATAATATGGTTTAAATAATATAGCTTTCGGTGTTTTACTAAGTACGTGAGCTCTGACCAAAAGCCCATATTTGGATGATCCCATCGTTGGTAACTCGATACACTCAGAAGGTTCTGAATATTCGTCGGTTGATTCACATTTCCAATGCTTTTATCGTATTTCGATAGTTTCCGACATTGTCCAAGCTTCAATATCGTATGTCCAGAATAAATGAATTAAACTATCTATCTAAATTTCTTTTAGGTAGAGAAGGGGTGATTTTACAAATATTATGACCAGCACCTAGAAAGATGTCCAGTAAAGTGCAGAATGGACGCCAAAAATTGCGTTCGCAATGAATTGGAAAAAGTTAGAAAAAAATTGGGATATGAGTGAACACACGGAAAAAGACGTCGATCGTTATTAGGCTCTTCCCCCTGTACGGTGAAAACAAATATAGTTCCAAGCATAGACACAAAAGTCACGTACTTGAAAATTCAAATAGTTGTATACTGCTATGTATTATAATAACATGTTATTAGTTTTAGCCCATTTAATGCAGATCACTGTATACAATAAATATTATCATGAAAACAGCGCGATTGCAAAATATGTCTTTTTAGACATATTTTGTAATCGCGGTACGCTGCCTCCTACTAAGGGTAGTACCGTATATTTATAGTGTGATATACAATAAAGTTTATTTTATCTGTGTCTTTAATTATTCAAGTTAATAATTACTAAATAAAACAGTTATCATTTGGATTGAGGATGCTATATTATTTTGTGAAAAATGTGTCCTGCGGTTTCAGTCCCGATCTTTGAAAGGAGGACGTCAAGTCGAGTCAGCTGAAAATCACCTGAAACATAATCGAGCTACATATTTGTAACGGAAAACATCGACTGGTCATTACAAAATACCGTAACTATTTCACAGTATCTATGTTTATTGTGGTGGTACTTTGGTAATTGACAGGAATGTGTTATCTAAACATTATTACCATAAAAAACGTTGTCGTTTCTTGAGAAGCTACTACTTAGCTAGATTAGATAAAAAAATAGGCCCTGTATAGGCTGTTAGTCCAGTTTTGCAAAATGTAAGTAGTCATGTCATGTGTAAACTATTGTTACATCTTATATATTGAAAGTGCAATAGTCACATTTTTTTACTTTCAATTAATGTGACAAAACGGAACAGAAGATTTTAAAAATTAAAGTGGTTAGTAGACCGCAAAAAACTGGAACAAATTCATTTACAGCTAGTGATAGCTCACACAAACAGTATATCGTTACAAGTAAATAACAAGCAAAACTAATTAACTGGAGTTAGTTCGAATATTCTTGAAATTTTTAGTAGTCGCATCTAATTAGTTTGGTTAAGTAATGTATTTCATTATATTTTGTCGCAATATTTGTCAATAGATTACTGGGATAAATTGAGGTAAAAAAATTGTTGTTATTGTAACTTTTTTAAACCAAGTGTTCAAAGAAAGTAGACATATAATTTTACTGGTAAAATTAACAATTTGAGATTATAATATGAGGAAACGTTTTGTTTGTTATGCAAGTTGTAAATAAAACATACAAAATTACACGATTATGACTAGGCCAACGCGATATCAACATGACAATTCTGGAGTCTTGTGTATTAAGAATGTTTAACTCAACTTACTCTATAATCGTTATGGATCTACCATTTCATTTACTTCTTTTTCACAGCATTATTTGATGTGTTGGATTCATTTTGTGTAAAATATAACACATATTTTTGAAAACAATAAAAAAAAATTCTGCTTGAAAAAACATGTAGCATGACACTTAATGGTAATGGTAATGGTGGGGGAGGCTGACGCCTGGCAAGTAGGCCATAGACGGGCCCTTTTTTACCAACCCCCAGCTGTCCCCTCAGCCATGTGCTTCTCTTGCTCCCTCATCGAATCTTTCCGACCTTCTGATGAAGGTCAGGATGTCACTCATTGCGAGGGAGCTCATCTCCTCCCTTAGAAGCGCCTCAGAACCGAAGATACTGTGTCTCAGGCGCCCAAACGCTTCACATTCTCCCAGGAAGTGGTAAGATGTCTCTTCATCACTCCTGCATCTTGGACATGTAGGGTCTTCCTCAATGCCTATCAATGATAGATGCCTCCTAAGTCTGCAGTGGCCTGTCAGAACACCGATTAAGAGATTTAGAGTTTTACGACTCCGTCCCAGCAACCAGGCCGATCTCGATTTGTTCGGCCCCGTCACAAAATCTCGGGTTTGCCTGCAGGCCCTGTTGGTCCTCCAGTGAGTCCTCAGTGTCTCGTGGGCCCACTCATTGAGGGCCGTTGTGACTTGCCTTCTTGAAATACCTAACATAGGCTCAGGCCCGTGACAGGGTTCCTCGGCTCCGAGTCTAGCCAATTCATCGGCCTTCTCGTTGCCTGGAACTCCCATATGTCCCGGGACCCATACCAGTCTCACTTGTTTATGCCTGGCCAGCTCTTCTAGGGCATCCCCACACTCCTGGGGGAGCACACCGCCTTTAGAGCAGCCTGACTATCAGAGCAGATGTATATTATCTGTTCCGCCCCATTCTTAACCTCAGCCCTACCTGCCATCGCTAGGATGGCGTAAACCTCTGCCTGGAAGACCGTGGTGTACAAGCCTAGAGCAAAGCTCTCCTGTACTTCTTTGCCTTCCAGATATATTCCCGCCCCGGAAGACGGTCTAGTGGTCAGCCGAGATCCGTCTGTGTAACACACCAGAGAGTCCGGGCTGAAGTCAATTCTTCCTTCACTCCACTCCTCCCTACTAGGAAGAGTGAGAGTGTAATTCCTTTCCAACCTTAGCTGATCTTTCGCTTGCATGACACTTACTTCTTGTTATTAGTGCTGTACACGTTTCCTTATACGATTAGAAATAAAAAAATAATAAAACTTCAATGGAAACAAGTAATTAGCGTTTATTAAAAAAAAATATATTGAAATTGGTGAGGCGGTTGGAAATATATTGGGCTCAATGTGGTTGGTGCGAGAAATTTAGGCCATGACTTCAAACTCATTAGAGTAGCATCTTCTTGTATTATTAATATTAAAAAAAAAATTAAAATATCAAAGCAAAATATTGTCACATGGAGCTTGCTTGGCATTGTAAAAGAAAATATGAAGAATATGTAAAGAAAATAAGACTGTAAAAATGAAAACAAAACGTTAGTACAGCGTGTTCAAACTGGACGCCTCAACCTTATTATGAGGAAAGAAAAAATGCAAATAAAAATTTGAATTGTGGGTCTCGAATAAGAGGACTTACGATCCATTTTGCGCCAAAAATACTATTTTTCAGAATTCTGCAAACGGAGGTAATGACGTCACAACTGTTGTTTTGCCACGAACATACCTATATTTCTCCACCGTCAAAAAAGCTTACATTTTTCTGAATATTATTCTTGGAAACAATGTTCCCTATTTATTTTTGTTTAAAAGTCACAAGCTCAAACATTCTAAAAACAAAGATGTCGCCTTGGTTGTAATTCCAAGTGTCAAAACTTATTAAATTAAGTATAAATGTTTGGTGTGGAATCGTCGGAAACCATTTAAATGTGCTTTATTTCTACGAAGAGAGGCCGACAGTCAAAATTATTTACATCTTCTTCAAGAATAACTTCCAGGGCTACTTGCAAATTTATCTCCACAGCTGTGACGAAATATATGGTTTCAACACAATGGGGCACCTGCCACAAGGCACGTATTGTCCAACAATATTTGAACAATACTTACGAGGAAAGGTGGATGGGAATTACTCTCCTTGATTTTCTCTGTGGGGACTCTTAAAACTAAAGCATATAAAACCCCAACAAGAAATGTGGAACACTTGAAACAAAAAATACAAAAGTGCATGTGAAGAACTAACTTCTAACATGTTAAGAAAAGCTACGGAAAGGGAGGTTAGAAGAAGTAGTTTTTAGAAATGTTTGGCAGCAGGGGATTCATGTAGAGAATAGATTATAATATATATTTTTTAGTAATTGCTGTTAATTTTACCTTTCAGGATTTTATTAAATATTTGAGTAATATTTGGGATTGTAACTTTTAAACAGAAATAGACAGAAAATTTTTTTTACTAAAATAGGTAGAGAAAATTTTTTTTACTAATAACATTCAGAATAATGTGAACTGTTTGACGTGGAAACATAAATAGATATGTTCGTGGCAAAACAATATTTGATGATGTCATAATCTCTGTTTTCAGAATTCTGAAAAGAATATTTTTATAAGTTATCTTATTTGAGACCCATAATCATAATTAAAATTTTTATTTTTCATTTCTCGTTTCTTCATAATAAGCCTGAGGCACCAAGTTTGAAACACCCTGTACATAATAATTATAAAAATAAATATCTAGCATTAGCAATATGTATCTTACCACCGGCGAATCGAGAAGTATGTGTCTATGTTGAGGTTGTTATTTGGACTCCTCTCTTACTTCAGTCTTTGCTTATTTATATTTTTAATAAATATTCAAAGCAGTTCATTAGGTTATACGGTTTGTTATTTGTAATGAATTATGAAATCTTGCATCCTTTGTTGCTATTAAATAATAATTTATACTGGATATTTGAAAATAAAAAAGTTAATTCAAATTTAATGTTCATCTTATTTTGGAACATATTTGAGTTTTTGATGTCAATTTATATAATCACTGTCTAGAGTAATTGCAAATTATAAACCTGTTTTTATTTTACTTTAATGACCTTTTCAAATATTCCCTATATGAAATTATACGCGACCAAATTTTAAAACCTTTTAGTCAACCGTTTTTAAAGCAGTGAGTTATGGAAATGTTAGTAAAAGGATTAATTAAGAATGAAAAATTATTTAAGATCGAAGACTAGAAAAAATATATCTTCTTCAAAGAAATTATAGCTATTTATCAAAAAAAATCCATGCTTCTATTACTTAAACGCAATGGGCCTAACAACATTTTATTAGCAACTGGCTTTGGATCGATAGAACAATCAACATTATCACTAGCAATTGTGGACCTTTGTACCTATATACGAGTAATGTATTTGTTAGTGTAGGTGGACCATCACGGTCATGTACAATACATTCTATACCATAGACATCAGATTAGCACAGACCACTTGGTATTAGTATGACCCAACAGAATAAAAAAACCTAACTGAAATGCAAAAATATGTGTTTTATTTATTAGATGAACATAAAATAGACAGATGATTTGATACAAAGTTAATTATTTTTGTGGGTTTTTTTTTAACATAAGACATAAGTAAATAAGAATCATTAATTGGAGGGTATTAAAAAAGTAATGATGTGGGTGATTTGCATTTTGAGCAGCTTCTTTATTAATTTTAATCTCACTTTGTAGGGATAGGAAATTTGTGTGTCATCTTAAAGACAGAATTTAATGCTAATACTATATTCCGAAACATGCTGGATGTATTAGTAATAAAATAAATTGTAATTTCTGACAGTGTATGTACAAATGCGAAAAGGTTAAAAAAAATGCTGTTTACGTCATGACATCACAATTCCGCATGTAAATTATTAGTTTCAAAATGCATTTGTTTGCGTACTAGACGAAAATTTATTAGATTTCTGCATGCTTTTCCATTTAAGAAAGTGGTATTTTTCCACATGGCAACACTTTTCTGCATAGAAACACTTTTCAACATAGAACAGAAATTTATTGAATGAATTTATAGATGTTGAATCTACAGGGTTATTCATTATAAATTACCCACCCCTTTTCATCGTTATTATTGCCTATAGAAAAAAAGTTTTAAATAAAAGTTGTGTGGTTATGACAGAATTTTGTTAAAATGCTATCAAAAGTACCGTAGCGTGCAGATTTCAGGGGATACAAAAAATAATATATTTTTTTAAATGGGATACCCTGTAAATTATTAAATTTTGGAATGATCCTTTTTCCTGATTTCAAAAATATACCATATGTTACCCCTACCATATACCGGTTTTGAGTTATTAAACGTCGAATATCTTAGTTAAACTAGTTGTAAATATGGAAAAGTTAACATTATTAAAGTGAGCTATGAAAATGACAAATATTATGTTTGATAAGTGACATTTTTTTAATAAAATAATCAAAATGGTTTATTATTCGCTGTTTAATAACTCAAAAACGGTATATGGTAGGAGTAATATATGGCATATTTTTGAAATCAGGAACAAAGGATCATTCCAAAAATTTAATAATATCCTAAAAGATACTTTACCTAATAAGAAAGTAGTTTAGTTTTTAGTGATTAAAAAAAAAACAAAATTGCTTTTCAGGTAAGTAAGGATGAACCCACAAATGTGTAAGAAATTCTAAAATTGGAGGTCCATTTTACCCACTGCGAACTCAATATGAGGACACACTATATATTGAAAATGGACCATTCATGTAAACAGCTCCTTTCATCCCGATCTGCACCTAATGTGTATCATATCAATTAGTATCAAACAATAATATTTTTTAATGAAAATGCATTTTTGTCGATTGTGTGACATGTTTTTGATTTCGGCTACACCCCGATTAAATAATCTTACACTAAGTACGGAAAATCAATTCCCCGTTTTATGCATAAATGGCTATTATGTAATTAGATATCAATTGAATGAGTTTCACAATGTATAATTTTTCATCATAACAATTAACATCAAGTTTAATTCAAACATTTTTCAAACTTAGAAATTTAATATCTAACGAAATAAAATCATTTTAAAGCTCAACATTTTGTAACAACAATAGTAATTATCAATCTTTTTTTCATGAGATACAGAGTCACGGTGTACGATTTTGAAAATGAATTTACGAAATATTGCTCCATTTTATGGAAAAATTGTAAGAATAGTTTTTTTACATAGTGATGCTGTATTTTTTACTTTCTTATACCTAATATAAGGAAGTATAGTAATCGTGATTTTCTTCGACCTCGAGATTTTGATTGATTTATACGTTTAGAACCCTCCTGAATCCATTCGGACTATTTTCCAAATGATGTCTGTCGGTGCGTGTGTGTGTGTATGTATCTGCGATAACTCAAAAAATACGAATGAGAGACTTCCCAAATTTGGCATTTAAGATCGTCAACAACATTTTTGGTGACACATTAAATTTGGTGAATATGGTACTCTACCAGAAGATACATAATGAATAAAAGAAGAGAAAAAGTACAATTTCGGGAAAAAAAAATACAAATTTTTATTGCATTTCTGGACGAATCTCGATGAATTATAATGAAAAAAATAACTTTATGGAAAAAAATCTGTCTGCATATCTGTAGTATCGCGATAGCAACCACAGCTTTTGAGATAAAGCTTCAAATTTAGTACACTTATTCTAAAGGCCAAAGACAATGAAAAATTTGATGATGAGAAAAATTGGCCAGTTGAAAGGGGGTCCACTGGACCAAAACTTTTTTGTATTTGACTTTACAAAAAAATATATTGTTGATGAAAGATTATAAATCATGTCTACTATATCAAGCGAATAAAATATATTTTCCAAGTACTTAAATAATGCTGATGCAAACTGAAATTTTGTACGCATTTGACCCTCATAAAATGGGGTTAGGATAAATCTTGCAGTTTGATATTTGAAGTATCTAATTTAGTAACAAAAATATCAATGTCAATAAGAAGAAATTATTAAAATATATGACATGAATTATTATTGCCAGTATCGAAGGACGCTGAAAATTAATTATAAAAAAATCGTTATGAAACATTTCAAGGTACGTTTTTAAAATTTAATTGAGGTAAGTGAAGAATTAAATAGAATGATTTTTTAGATCAGGATGATATATACTGGTATAAGAAAGTTATGTGTTGACCACATCAGATATTTAAATATGAAAACAATTTTTAATTTATTTAATGGCATAGGAAATTCGAAATTATCTAGAACAAAGTAGCTGTTTCTTATTTACTAAGTTTCTTTCAAATATTGTATTTATTACGAAGCTGTTTGAAAATAAACAAAAAAAAATAGTATTAATACTCCATATACCAGAAACAATTGGGTTTTCGATAAAAGTTTATATAGGAAACTGCTATTATTTCCAAGGGTTCTCTCAATTCTCAAAGTGTGAAAGGGATATGGAATGGAAAAGATTGGGAACAGAAATTATCATAAGGCGGTTGGACAAAATAAAGAAAGAAACAGTGGAACTCAAACATCAAGGAAATAACTGTTTTTATTATAAACTAATTAAATTAAAAATTTGTTGACAATTCTAGATGTTTTTTAATTTATCCAGTTAAGGAAACTTTATTATCTTAATTTATAAATAAAGCAGCAAATCGTTTCTGTGTATCATGGTCGTAGAGTACACATGTACTTACTGTCGCCGGCATTCACCTTGACCGCGAAACTCTTACTCCAGTCCAGTCAATTATTAGCTTTCGAGTTGTGTACACGTTAAGTCACTTGAGCGTATTGCATATTGTTTTTGTGTTTTTATTTTATTTGTTGTACTGTATTGTTGACATTAATTTAATAATAAAACATGGTAGACGTACGCAGGGGTAGTAAAGGGACATTTGCTGACAAAGTGAATAAATTTATAGGTGAATTGCCGGATTTATTGGAATAAATACAATGCCCAGGTGAAGTTTTCAAGTCACACAACGTTATGTAACTATCTACCAACTGTATGCGTAGACATGGTAAATAAGATGAAATGTGAATTAAAAATACACGGCTGTGGTTATCTGTTGATGAGACAACAGATTGTAAAAAAAATTCTATTTTAAATGTCATAGTACGAGTGCTGGACCTTCTTAAACCGACAGTTCTACTGTTACTAGCTAGCAAAAGACGAAGTCAGTGTACTAGCGAAACAATTACCAGGGTGGTGCTGGAGACGTTAGGAAAATTTGAACTGTCAAAAGTCAAGTGTTGATGTTTGTGACTGATGGCGTCGTGACAATGCGTTCGGTAGGCCGTTCTTTACAAGACCAAGGTTGTACATTTATACATGTTACGTGTAAAGTGCATGCTTTACATCTTGTGGCACAAACTATTCGAAAAGGTTTTCCAGAGGTGGATGCATTAATAGCAAGTACAAAGAAAGTGTTTCTTAAATCTCCTAAACGTCTCCGTGCTTTTCATAGCAAGTGTCCCCGTATTCCTGAACCACCACAGCCGATTCTTACACGTTGGGGAACATATTGCAGGTAGCTTTTTATTATGCTGAATATTTCCAACAAATAGAAGTTGTGATACTACAATTCAATCCAGATGAGGCTGCAGCTATTAAGGAAAGCCAGACAAAATTCGAAGATATTTCCGTTGAAACAGCTTCTAAAAAAATATTGCGAAGAACTATAAACCATTACATGAATGCATAAAAAAATTAGAAAACAGTGCGTTGTCGTTAGCGGAGTCACTGCAAATAGTGGACGAAGTAAATCTACTGCTACACGCTATAGGTGACGAAACAAATAAGCGCGTTAAAGAAAAGTTCGCAAGTGTGTTAAATAAAGACACCGGTTTTACCAAATAATGACAAATATGTGATGGTGCAGCCGCAGATCCGTTAAGTGCGTTCAAAGACTCTATTTTAGGTATGCGTGTATTACATCAGTAGATGTCGAACGGTCGTTTTCAAAATATAAGAATATATTTTCACCAAAGCGACCATCACTCATGGAGACAACCATAGAAACATACCTGATGCTGCAAAATGGCTACACATCTTTTCCAGTTTGTGATAAGCAAGCTAGTTCATCAAGCTAGTTAAGAGGATAAGTTTTACATACATCGTTATAAATTGTAACAGTTAATTGTTTCTCGTATTAGTTAATTTCGCGTACGCCACTGTCCCTCGGAACATTTTTGACAGCCTTATTTATAAACTATAATGGACAAGAGATAACTAATGGTCAGTTAGACATAGTGAGTGATAAGTGTATCCCTCTGGTGATCAGTGGTACTACCCGTCAGACCTCATTGATGTCTTAGTGACTGACAGCGATCTGCAAAGCAGGTACCAAGAGCTGTGACCTCTAACCCTGGTGGGCTAAACTATATACTGAATACGATTTACAAGAAACAACTACTCAGCGGACAAAAGCCCCGACCTGCGTTGAATTAAACCTGCAAGTCTTATTTGGTAGTTAAGATCATTTGTCAACCCCTCACTAGACGTAAACTGGTTTGGAACTTGTTATATTCTCGTCATTATGCCATAAGTAATGGAAAAGACAAATCTGCATGTCTGTCTTTAGTTTGCTTTAGGCATATAGCAAACCAGGCTTTGCTATTATTATTTGTATTTTCCATACATAGAAGTTTTGTCTGTTTGTTTATAGTCTGTGTTCCTGTTCAATAATTGGTAACCATGTTGCTGTGGGATAGTGTAGTTATATAAATAAACATGTAGATAAATAAACAATTTTCTTAAGGAAAACTACACACCCAAATAGGTAATTTTTGAAAGGTGGATCATTCAAAGATTTTGCATTTCCATTTTGACCCACCATGATGGTCATCCCACCTGAAAAAGATGTGGTTTAACTCGGTTTGAATGAAATAGCCCAGAACAAATTAGTTTAAAATTAGAATCATTTATCATCGACACAAAAATGATACAGACCCGATTAAATTATGTATTATTGATTTAAAAAAAGAATATATCTTAAATTAAATTATTCAATTTAAAAATAAAAAAGTGGTGATAAATTACTGATATAAACAAATTCCCTGTAGCAACAAATAAATGCTCTTATAAAAGCTAGCGTAGCTTCCTTAAACTAATTATTGTAATTCTATAAAAAGCGTAACAAATTTAAAAAAAACTTGTAATGAAACTTTGATTGATGTCACAGTATGTGTTGCAATGGCAAATGGTGTATAGATTAAATAAAGTATGAAATATAAGGTGTAATCCTCTACTAGTCTCGTACATTTTTACTGACTAACCAAATCGGACTTTCTTATTATCAACATGTACCTATCAAAAATAATCATGCATTTAGTTACCCCAATAAAAAAATAAATAGGATTATAACCCTTATGTATCATTTAAATTAGTTTCATCATTTACTTTTGTTACGAAAATATTAGGTGATCCATAAAATTAGTTTAAATTATTCTAATTTAATGAACCAGATTTATAATTTCTATATAAATTCGGAAATCTTATTTCTCCATCATTAAACAATTTACAGTGGTTCTATTAACATGAACATCAAAATTGTATGTATTATTTGAAAGAGTTGTCCTAAAAATAGTGCTATTACAGTTTTAAATATTAAATAGTGTGACATTATTAATGTTTAGTTATTTTCAGATAATTTGTGCGACTTTGTTTGTGGTAACTACCACATTGGCAAATAGTAAGAAAGAAGATGAAAACGGCATTGTAAGTTAGCTTTTTATCATTTAACAGGTAATTATTGATTTAAAAAATTATACTACTTTTTATATTATGAATCAAAAAGACTCTTGCTTAAGAAAATTAAACAATATACACAGGGCGTTTGCGAAATAGATGCACAAAATTCGGGATATTATTTTTCACAAAAAAATAAGAATTTCTTGACAAATAGGTAGTAAAGGAGATATAGACCCATAAGAACGAAACCATCATTCTGTTATACACGTTCTTTGTTAAGGAACGCATTTTTCTAGATTAGGTTGGATATTGGGATGGAAAAGTAATTTCTTTATAAATTTAATCACCTTAACATGGAATCAGAACAAAAATTTAATGTTTATATGTAAAATTAGAGATAATATCATACTCCTATATTACATTTATTTAAATTAATTTTCTTTTATAAAACCACATGGTATACCAAATAACAAATTCCCTGTTTTTTTGTAGTAAGGCAGAGACACCACTTATGTCCACTTTCCCCTCTTATGACCAATTTCAGTTATTGGTTGAAATAATATAGTTAATTTTGATAATTCAATGAGATAACATGTAGGTATGGATTCAATGGAATATTAGGTGTGTGGGAAGAGTTATAACAAGTTTAGAAAATAAATCATAATTTTGAAATAATTGCTGAAGTAACCGCCTGTCTCAAATAGCGAAAATCTTTAGTATTTCCCTTAAGGAAATAATCTGGATTTATCGCGATTGAATAGCAACATTTTTTGTTAAAAATCCTCTTGAATGTAAATACAATGGTAAGTAAATTGACTCTGCGCTTGAATTTTTCTTATAAGTTAAGGATAAACAATTTTTTCTATATAAAAACTAATTGGTCGCCATTTATGGAAAGGAAAAATAATTGTTTCTCCATCTACGACCATATTGGGTGGCCATTAGTCTTTTGGTTAGAACTTTTCTCCAGCACAAATAAATTTAGTATTAAACGCTATATTAAAGTGAATGACCACTTCGACATAACACTGTATTTGATGTGCCACGAACAACTTTGACAAATAAAGTTAGGGGAAAATCTCCAGCCTTGGAAAATTGAGAAAAACATTGATTCACTGGATATTTAACTATACGAAAATGAGTTTTTCTATAGACAGAAAGTAGAAAAAACTAATAAAAGAACTGGAAAACGAAATGTTGAAATTTGAGTTGATTGAAAATACTTCTGAAAAAGAGTGGGACTCAGGACGTAGTGGTGTTGACACTGATTTCTGGAAGGCAACACAGTAGAAATTAAAATTTTAAAAGTCGAAGACCTAAAAGCAGTAAATTCTATTTTGGCGAAATTCAAGGAAACCGGGAAAAGAAATTATAAATAACAACTTATAACTACGTGGCAATTGCTTCAAAAGTTTTATTCAATCAAGAGTACCAGATTAATGCCTACAGAGTGTGGACAAACAGAAGAGAGGTTTTGAGTATATAGAAAACGACGTATCGATTGTCGGTAAGAAAGATACAATAGGTAGATCAATTTTTCGAACAGATTTTGGAACAATATAGAAAAATATTAGTTATAATATACCTAAATTATTATTATTTTTTGACCTTTTATTATAAATAGAGCTGTCCGAGGTCACCTGGCCGCCAGAGCCGTCATATGACTCATATGTTTACATCATATCATAATACTTGAATAAGTATATTAAATGGAAATAAATTTTAACAATAATGTTACATTTTATAAAAAATTTGTATAAAACTCACCCTTTTAAACAGATTTATGAAGTAGTTTGGTTGTCGTCATCACAAAGTGAGGAAGATCTATAGTATAATAGCATCAGGTATGTTTCTACAGCTGTCTCTGTCAGCGATGTTCGCTTTGGTGAAAAAATATGTTTGTATTTTGAAAATGACCGTTCGACATCTACGGATGTAATACAGGCATAAGTAAAACAATCTGTGAACTCACTTAACGAAGTTGTAGATGCACCATCACAAATTTGTCTTAATTTGCTAAAATCAGGATCTTTTCTGTAATACACTCTCGAATTTTTTCACTAACGCGATTATTTTTGCGTCATTTATAGCCTGTAGCTGTGTTTTTATGTCGTCCACTATTTGCAGCGATTCCACTAACGACAACGAACTATTTTGCAATTTTTCTATTGCGTCGTGTAGTCCCCTATAATTGTTATTAATACTTTTTTAAATCTGTTTCAAGGGAAACGCCTTGAAAGCTTGTCTGGCTTTCCCTAATAGCTGCAGCCTCGTTAGGGTTGAACTGTAGTATCACAGCTTTTATTTGTTGAAAATATTCAGCATAATAAAAAGCCGTGGAAATGTTGGTTTAAGAGGGGTCCAGTACACGTACTATAATATTTAAAATAGATTTTTTTTACAATCTGTCGTCTCGTCAATATATAACCAGAGCCGTGTATTTTTTAATCCACATTTAATCCCATTTACAATGTCTTCACGAACAGCTGGAATATATCTACATAACAATGTACGACTTGGTAAGTTCACCTAGGGACTGTATTTATTCCAAAACTCCCGAAATGGTTGTTTATCCAGTATGTGTAGCGGAATATTACGGGCTATTAACATTAACAATAAATCACACATAAACTGAGTTGTCAAAGGCATGCCATTTTTTTATTTTGATGTTGCACGGTATTGATATGACGACGACAATCTGTTTTGTGCCAGCACATTAAGTCTTGATTGCAAACTTTACAAATTATTTTGCATAAATTTATTCACTGTGTCCGCGTACGGTCGTTTTTTACCCTTTGGCGCGTTTGATATTATGTTTAATTTATAGGTACAACCTCACGCATTAACCTTTCAAATAAAACTGCAGCATAAATCACTTCTAAATCGGCACGTGTGACGACAGCGCAAGACCGTGGCTGTACTCCAGGCACATCGGACAGCTCTAATTATAAATATACTTATCGAAAGCTATGTTGCTTTTAATACCTAATCTGTTGGCCATACGTAGGGCAATTTTGTGACCAAAAGTGGGTAATTTTGTAGTTTTTTTTATAAATATTAAAAATTTTTGAAAATTTAAATTTCCAGTTATTTGTTCCATTTATTTTAAAATGGGAAGCTTGAAAGGGTATGAAGAATAAATTTCTTTAATACTTCAGTAAGTGGTGCCTCTGTCTATAATAATCTACATTTTTTTTTTTTAATTTTTTTGACTTGTGTTTGTCATACAAAGAGAACCAAATAACAGTTGTATGTTGTACAACATTTGTGATGTGTGCTTTATATACTCTTATAACAGTTTTTTCCTTTAAAATAGCAATAGTTCTTTATTATAAATCCTTAGCTCGCTATTTTTTTCCACATGTATATTGTTTAATGCTATCATGTATTACAAGAAAGTTATTTAGGTATAAAGTATTATATTATGCTCTCTATAATCCATTATCTATCGCGGCAAGCTGCCGCGAAAGTAGTTATTAAAAAAAAATGTGTTTTTTATTTATCTGCAATAAGTGGAGAAACTAATATCTAGTACTTTACTGGTATTATATAAGGTGTCCCCGAAATAGGTGCAAATATTTGGCACATAGATTCTTTGGCGGAAATTAAATTGGGGTGTTTCACATAAACTTTTTTAAAATAGACTCCCTTGGTGAGATACACGTGCAAAAGCTAATTTTATATTCTTTTCTTCAAAATGACTTAATTTAGGGAGATAAAATGTGATATATCTCTTCTACTTATAGAAGACCATTTTTTGAAGATATTATCATAGCTTACCGCGCCCAAATTTTCAGGAAAAAAATTTAAAAGAGAATGTAGAAAGTGAATTTTTAAAGAAATACAGCATCCAAGCCTTTGGTAGGAATCTTAAAGTTCGTTTACTAGTTGCTTGTAGTTTTCATTCTTCTTGTTCCCTAAAAATCCCCTGACAATGCTTACAAATGAGATCCAAGCTCTGAGTTTCTGTATGTAGAGTGTTCCTTTAAAATCTACATTGTCAAGCAATTTTCTAATTTGAAGACCAATAAAAATGCCTTCTTTAAGTTTGGTGTCACTTAATTGGGGAAAAAGTTCTCTTAAGTATTTAACTCCTTCACCCTCTTTATTCATAGCCTACACAAAATTTTTCATTAGCAGAAGATTAATATGAAGAGGTGGCAAAAGAACATAGGTAGGGCGTACAAGGTTTACAATACTAGGTCCAAGTTCAAACTATTTCCATTCCGGCCAAATTCCTTTCACATAATATTCTTTTACTACACTACTGTCCCACAAACAAAGTAAACAGTAATATTTTGTAAAACCTCCTTGAAGCCCTACTAAAATTGCTATTACTTTTAAATCCACCCATATTTGCCTCTTTTTATTTGTTGTAATTAATTTTATTTAAAATGGTGCTCATACTGTCACAATCCTCTTTCATTGTTACTGCAATGGGCAATTGGTATAAATGGTTTTAAATTTCCATTATGCAGTAATATAGCTTTTAAACTGCATTTAGAAGAATCTATGAATAAGTGCCATTCTGAAGGAGAATGCTGGATATTAAGTACCTGCATTAAACCATCAATATCAATAGACGCGCATAGTGAATTTTCCATATTACAAAATGCGCAACATTTTGCATTTCCTTTTCTAAAAGTCATAATCTTTGTTCCTTTAGCCAGTAAGTTCCACTCCATAAGTCGGGAATCAAGAAGTTCTGCTTATAGCTTTGACAGCCCCAAGTCACGTACCAAATCATTCAATTCATTTTGAGTAATTAAGCGAGGGTCACTAAAACTTTCTGACATATACAGTGTGTATATATATATATATACACACTGGTCTGGACTGTCTGAAGAGTCGTTATTATTTCCATTACCTACCAAATCAATATTTTGCCAATCTTAAAGGCGCAGTTGGCACTGGTAAGTCTGGTGCATTGTGAGGAACAGGTCATAGAGCATGGTACATTCGGATATTTGATTTTTGGTTTTTCTTTTTTGGAATATCCCTCAGTTCTTGTTACATAAAAATAGAAATCATCGAAATGATTGGTGGATTCTCGCCATACCACTGGAACAACAAAAGGCATGTTTTTTCCTTTCCCTTTCATACAATGCATTAGTAACACGCTACAACTGACACAACAAACGTGGTGAGCTCATTGTTTGTCTTGATCTCCGACTAAAAGTCCAAAATATAGAAAATACGCTTTTTTCATATTTTCAGACAAGGGCCCTGCTTGTGCTTTCATAAGGAATTCTCCACAAATGTAGTAAAAGGTGAGGTTTTGCAACTTCGGTGCGTTAGATAGGACATTTAAATAAAAAAAATATCCCACCTTACTTTAACTTGTTTTTCTTAAATTTCCGACTCATCATAAAATTTATTATCTGGCAATATAATAGGATCTATTGTGTTCACATAAAAGTTGTACATATTAGGACTTGTTGGATGTTTTTTCAGTTAATAGAGAAGTATTAACAATATAAAAACAATAGTGTGATCTATGTTACAAAAATTGTGTCGGCCAGTATAAGTAATTCAATAACCGACTCAATTCACTATTTTTAACGCTTTGAGAATATGCAGTAGCAGTACAGACCTTTCAGAGACACCCTATGTATTTATTCATTCATATTTATAAGAACGTATAATTTCTAATCAAAATTAAATAGTAACTTTATTTCAGGGCGGACCTGTTGACTACAAATTTGGATATAATGTCTACGATCCTGTTTCAAATGATATCAAGGCTCATCACGAAGTACGAGAGGGCAAAAATGTATTTGGCTATTACACTTTCAAAGAAGCCGATGGAAGTATGCGTGTTGTGAGATATAAAGTCGGACCTACTACCAGGGTTCGAGGCTGTCGTAGAAAAGCTTAAACCTGGCCAACAAATTATTATCAGAAGACCGGATGATATGGAAGAGCCGGAGAGTGGCCAAGGCACCGCGCATGTTGAAGAAAACGTCCAGAATGAAATTGATGGTAACGAACAAGTCCAAAGTGAGCAAAGAGTACCTCAGTATAGAGGAGGAGGACATAGAAGTCAGTATGTTCTAGGAATTATTAATAATCCACTAGAAGATACTCCTCTTCAAGATGATGGTCATGGGCCTACTGAAGGATATGCTGATCTACATGGCAATGAACAAGCACCTGCTGTCGCACCTAGTTATGGACATAGACAGAACGTTATTCGAGACGGTAGACGTCGAAATCAATATGTTGCTCCCAATGTAGCACATGGTAACGGTGGTTATGGTCGTGGCCCTGAACAAGTACAGGTACAGGCTAACATATATGCTGGAAGACACATAAATGCACCAATTGCAGGACCCAATCAAAGATATAGGCAGCGACAAGGATATAACCAGCCACAAGGATATATACATCCACAAGGACATAGACTGCCACAAGGACATTTACAGCCACAAGGACATAGACAGCCACAAGAATACGTACATGCTAGAGTGAACGGTAATCAATATCTTGCACAAACTACTCAGGCACAAGGCTATGAGCAAAGACCAGTAAGTGTACATGGAGGTAGACCCAGAAACAATGGTTATGGAAATGTGCATGAACAACAACAGATCCATGTTGACAAAAATGCGGTGCAAGAGCAAGAGCTTGTACAAGTAGAAGGAGAAGGGGTTCAGGTTCAAGTTGAAGATCAAGGTTATGCGGTTACTGAAGTTCCTGAAAATCAAGAAAATGACAAAGAACAGAGCAACAATGAAGAGGTTACGGAAGAAGTTGAACAAGAAGAAGAGGATGAAGATGAATTCGAGGACTTAGCTGAACTAGAAATGGAAGATTATGATGAAAATGAAGATGAGGGAGAAAGTGAGCATTTAGAGGAAGATGAAGGTGAAGAGGATTATGTGGAGAAAGATGGCGAACAACAGAAAGGACCTGAATAGAATCATTGGGAAGGCCAGGGTCATGATTTTTGTGATGATCATGGTTATGCTATAGAACATAGTAACAAAGTTGATCATAGTCAAAAAGATGAATGAGGTAATTTATTGAAAATATACGCTAAGATGCTTTTGTAATATTGCCAACAGTAATGCCATTATGGCATAGATATATTTTTGTTTAATTGTATTAATTGTATATATTATGTAATTATTATATAAGTTAACTTTTGTATTTATATAAATTTCATAATTATAGTATTTTCTAGTTGTCTTCTGTTTACCTCAATATATCCTCCTAGTTAGTCATAAGTATAACTTTAAAAGAAGAAGGAGGTCTTAGATCGACCTTCTATACAAATTAGTTCACATTCCATAAATAATTGAATTCCACACAATGCTTGGCGAATTCTTCTTCTCATATGTTATTTATATCAGTTATAGGGATAATCTAAAAATCACTTTCCGGCCTTGTTCCATAAATAACTATACAGTGTGTTCTCCTTCGATAACCTTTGAACCGTTAGTGATACAACAATTTATTAAATACAAAAGATTTTTTGGGTCGATAAGATCTATCATTAAAAATTATTATGAAATCTACAGGGTGCTTAAATTTTCTGCTACACACAAAAAATACATTTTTTTAAATGGAACACTCTGTGTATTTCATACACATTTTCTTAAACGAAAAGAGTATTATACAGTGATATTTTGTTTTTTGGATTTGCATGCAACGTTGCCAAGTTATTTAACATTCTCTGGTAATTTAAAGATTTATAAGGATCCGTTTAATAATTTTTATTTACCTATGAAAATAAGCTGTTCTTGATGCCAATAGCGGATTTCTCTCCCCTTCTCCCAATGCATAAACCATGTCGATCAACTCTTCGTGTGAAATATTCATAATTTATTTAACAAAAATAATTAACTCAACTAGGAAATACAGAAGAATCACCACCAAGTAAAATTAATTACGTGTAAACCACAAAATATCAGTTTGAAAGCACAATTTTTGTTTTTCAAAAGCCATTCTTGATAAAATTGTATTAATTTTTACTATGATCGCAAGGTTAAAGAGAAAACCTTAATTTTCTCGAAAAATTCAACAGTTAGGTATAGGAAGTGTAATACAAAAAATAAAGCACTTTGAAGGAGGAATCCAACCACGTAAAGAAATACAGGATGTTCCAGTTAAAAAAATCGAGTTTTTCCCAATTTGAAATTCGCATTAATTGACATGCCGTCATGGACATCCTGTAAAATAGAATAATGTAAAAGAGGTACTAATACTTAGCGTGTAGTATGAAATAAGAATAGTATAATATTTGCTTACCCAGCTTGTTTTCATAGGTAAATAAATAATATTAAACGGACCCTTGTAAATCCTTAAATTTCCAGAAAATGTTAAATAACGGCAACGTTGCATGCAAATCCAAATAACAAGGTATCACTATATAATACTCTTTTCATTTAATAAAATAGTGACAAAATATACAGGATGTTCCATTTAAAAAAAAGTATTTTAAGCACCCTGTAGATTTCACAATAGTTTTAAATCATAGATCTTAGCGACCAAAAAAACCGTTGTATTTAATAAATTGTTGTATCACTAACGGTTCAAGGGTTATCGAAGGAGAACACACTATTGACTCACCCTGTATATGATATCAAGCTGACTAAAAAATTTCCCAAGCCCATATTGTAATTCTTTTATTTTAATACATCTATAGATAACTACCAATATAATAATCAAATTTTAATTACTTCATAATTCTATGTTTATATTTTGTCTATTGTTATTCTGAAAACGCACATTAATAGAACTGCATTAAACCCGGTGTTGTCATCGTTCATATTTATAACACTTTTAATATTAACGGATATAAACTATTAATCACTTCATTGACCTTCACGAACATTAAATTTGGTATATTTTGATTCCATAATAAGAAAATCAGTGGACAGAAAATAAACTCTGTGAGAGACTACTTGTGGTTACGGTTAACTTTTATAAGTAATATAAGTATAATCGGTAGGTATAGTGATTTATAACCGTATTACGCTAACACACTTTAATGACCTTGACTTCGATATAAAGAAACCAAATAAACCAAAGATAATTCGGCAATTTTTTAAGTAAATAAACAAAATGTTTATGTCTTATTGTTTTTTGCTGAAAAGTTGGCAAAGCCTAAGAAATCGTTAAAGGATATTTACGAAGTGCGGACTATGAAGTTTTCAAAATATATATTTTTTTAATATTAACATCTGATTTATACAGCATTATTTGTACATTGATGTCCAAAATTGTCCTCCAGGATATACTCCGTTCAAGTTTCTCAGTAGAATAGAAGGCTTGACTACGTATTGTACAGGGGTTAGATAATATACAACAGCATAGCCAAAATCGCAATAAATAGATCATTAGATTTATTCCAATACTCTAAATGGGCTGTTCACAAAATGTACATACGCAATATTAACTGTCCTCTTTATTTTTTTTTGTATAAAAATATTAAAAAAGGTTCAACGTTTATCGTCAAATTAGTAAATAATAAACACCAAATCACAGAAATTAGACAACCCCCGAATCCAAAGCCGAGGGTACATGATTATTCATTATAAATTACCCACCCCTTATCATCGTTATTATTGCCTATAGAAAAAAAAATTTTAAATACAAATTGTGCGGTTATGACTGAATTTTGTTAAAATGCTATCAAAAGTACAGTAGTGTGCAGATTTCAGGGGATACAAAAGAATAATATATTTTTTAAATGGGACACCCTGTATATTATTAAATTTTTGGAATGATCCTTCGTTCCTAATTTCAAAAACATACCATATGTTACCCCTCTATATACCGTTTTTGAGTTATTAAACGTCGAATATCTTAGTTAAATTAGTTACCGCAAATATGGAGAAGTTAACATTATTAAAGTGAGCTGTGAAAATGACAACTATTATGTTTGATAAGTGACATTTCTTGGGGGGCAATGGAATAATCAAACTGGTTTACAGTGAGGAACAAAAAGTCCAAATATTTACTTGTTATATACAAAATAACAAAAATAAACGTGCAGCAAAAAGAGCATATAGGGTGTTGTATCCAAATCGTCCAACACCATCAGAAAATACGTTCAAAAATATTTACCGAAAGGTGAATAATACCTTCAGTTTTAGTAGAAAAAAGCGTGTAGTTCAAGCAAACCAGGAAGAACAGCTAGATATACTGCTTCATTTCGAAAGTAAGCCCATCCATATTTATTCGCGAATAGACTTTTTGAAACATTGCATTCTTTTTTAGAAAATTCTGAATGTAGTATAAATAATGCAGTCGATCAATTAGGTAAAAGTTATTCCAAAATCCAACGTACGGTAAAAAATAACAGCTACAGACCATATAAAATTTTACCCATACAAGTTTTAACAGAGGCTCATAAAAGGAAAAGGCTGGACTTGCTAAAATATTATGGGCTGATGAATCATCCTTTTCTACGGCAGGAGTTTTAATAGAAAAAATCGAAGGTCGTGGGAAAACAAGCACAACAGAAAAAGATTGGTAAAACAAATAAAAAAATCAGGAAGAAAAACTGTTAGCGTTTGGTGAGGAATTTTCAGAAACAAAATTGTTGGGCCTATATTCTATGATGACACTTTAACTGGAGTTACCTATCTGGAAATAATTATCTCTGAAGCAGAAAGTAATCTTTTGCAGAATTTTCCGGAAGCCGAACTTGATGATATGATTTGGATGCAGGATGGGGCAACTTCGCATAGTGTCCTTCCCGTTCGAGATCATTTGAATAATGTATTCCCAATATGGATAGGGAATAATGGACCTATTAATTGGCCACATAACAGTCCGGATTTCACCCCTAGGGATTCATATTTTTGGGATTTCTAAAAGACATTTTCAATAACAATAATAGTATTCAAGTCATTAAAAACAGGATTCGGCTTGATATAAACAATCTGAATGTAAATAATGACGCAATTTCCGGTGCAATTATAAATATAAGTAGATTTTCAATTATGCATTGCCAATAATGGTGGACACATCGAACATTTTTTATGAGTTACCGTTTATTTATATTTAAATTTTCTAAATAAATCTTTGTTATCTATTTTCTATAAATATTTGGTTTTTTCCTCACTTTAAACCATTTTGATTATTTCATTAAAGAAATGTCACTTATCAAACATAATAGTTGTCATGTTCATAGCTCACATTAATAATGTTAACTTTTCCATATTTACAGTAATTAGTTTAACTAGGATATTCGCCGTTTAATAACTCAAAAACGGTATATCGTAGGGGTAACATATGATATATTTTTGAAATCAGGAACAAGGAATCATTCAAAAAATTTAAAAATATACAGGGTATCCCATTTAAATATATTATTTTCTTGTATCCCCTGGAATCTGCACGCCACTATACTTTTGATAGCATTTCAACAAAATTCAGTCATAACCACACAACTTTTATTTAAAACTTTTTTTCTACAGGCAACAATAACGATGATAAGGGGTGGGTAATTTATAATGAATAACCCTGTACAAAGACGAGGGTTAAATTGATGAAAAAATGCGGACATACATTCATTCCCACCGATATTGTCAATACCGGTGGCGGGATTTGACCCATAGCTACGATAAAGATCGCGCACTTTAGTCCACTGCTCCACCGGACCAGTAAATCAATTAAACATCCAGGTAAAATTCAACCTTTGCAACTCATCGACTATAAATATTTGCAATAATAGAGTAAGTAACTCTGCTATCAAACTTACTGGTAAATAAGTTTATTTACAACAAAATATATTTCAACTAGTATATTATAATTAATTGTAATAAATATACAATTATACACAAATTATTAAACAATTTATAACGAATCAACAAATACATTTAACAATAAAATAAATTACATCCAGAACACGAAACAAAATTATTAGTAACCATGTCCACCATAGCCTTGGTTGCCCCAGTGGGTAACTCCTGTGTAACTATTACCACCAACTCCTCCATAACCATGACCATGGCCATGACCATAATGGGCAGGATGTTGGGCATGTCCAATCCTTTCGACTATAGCTTCGAATCCAGAGTGAGGTCCAGACTTATATTTTACAATACGTTGGGTTCCATCAGCTTCTCTCAGCGTATATACTCCTGTCACGTGGTGTCCATCCCTATGTTCATATTGAGATTTTACGTCTTGAGTATGTGGATCGTGAACACCATACGCAAATTTATAGTGAGCATGTCCCTGTTAACATACAAATTCCTATACATGTGAAGTGTATCCCAAAATGAGAAGCACCCATTTCAAGCAATATTTAACAACACTATTGGCTGTAATTTACAATTAACATTTAATTAATAGTGTACCATTCTAAATCGGACAAAATAATACTTACACCATCACCTCCGTAACTGTGCCCTCTTACATAAGACAAAGCAACGGTAGCAATAACCAACAGGGCCTAAAAATTTAAAGAAAACATTTAACATAATAACTAATTCTGTTATTTATTGTTAATTATTGTCATCATTACTCAATAATAAGATCCAATATATTTTTCATGTGCTGTTTCTCAACGATCTCTCTCATATCTAGAACTTGCTATTTACAATTTATACCCATTAGTTTAATAGATATCTAGTATAGTACTATACTATTTAAATAAATACTAATGTTATTTAATTATTTAATTCTTTTAAATTATGTAACGAACAAATTTATAGTTAATGTGTTTATTATAACCTGACAGGATCAAACATTATGAATATTAAGGTTGTGAGAAGTTTCATATTAAATACGAAATAAATCAGAAAACAAAAGGATAGGATTCTGTCGTTTATACAGGGTGTCCCGAAATTAGTGTGCAATATTTTACCAGCTTCTTCTACGGCCAGAAATAAGTAAAAAAAATCATATAAACATTGGTCGAAAAATGCTTCCTAAGGGAGCTATAGGCCCCTGAAAGTGGTCCCCTGAGAAAGGTTTTTATGGAATATCTCCAAAACCACTTAAAGTCAAATATTGAAAATTTACACAGCCGCTACACTTCTCATGTGTAATAAGATGAAATGGAAATAATTCGAAAATTTTATCTAGGGCTGTCCCAAACTGGGGGGTTGTGGGGTTAAAATAACCCCAATTTTTTTGTATGTAACTTTTTTTCTATTTTTGACGATAGAATATAAAATTTTAGAGTTCTATACGTAAAAAAGGTACTCTTGATAAACATCGATAAAATGCACCGACTTGAAGATTTTAAAATTTAACTAATTTTATTTGTTTTTTAAATTTTATAACATATGGAGCAAAATACATTGTACCAGATGAGTTTTGTCTATTATTTCATGTCCATATAAAGTACATACTAATATTTTTAATTTGTTGCTTGGAAAATAGGTGAAAAATATTTTTTTTATGAATAACTCGAGCAAACTATCATACTTAATATGAACAAAAATCATCCAGTAATCTTTTTATATCAACAAAATTAAATTTGAATTTTACATAGGTTTTATTATAACAGGTGTTCAAACAAATTTCCATTTTCATGGATACACAGTCTCGCTCGACGTTCAAAAGTCTGCGAAGCCCGTGAAGTCTTGAATGTATTTCTTCTTAATTCATTTCCGGCCTGATTTATTCTTTGAATAGTTCTTCTTGTGTATTTACTTTAGTGGCGTAAACCAAACCCCAATAGTAATAATCTAATGGGTTTAGATTCGGTGAACGAGGTGGCCAAGCTATAGGACCACCTCGACCTATCCACCTGCCTGGAAAATTTTGATGTAACCAAGTTCGAACATTACGCCCAAAATGGGCAGGCGCGCCGTCATGTTGAACATGCATATTTTGTCGAACTTCGTGTCGAACATTCAACGGTAATAAATTGATAAGGTCGTTTTGGAGGAAGTTTAAATACTCTTCTGCATTAAGACTATTGGGGAATTCTATTGGGCCAATTACTTGATCCCCAATGATTCCTGCCCATAAATTCACCAAAAATCTATGTTGGAAATTTGTGCGCCGAACAGCTCGTGGATTTTCATCCAACCAATGATGCATATTGTGCATATTAAAAGCTAGTGAACATTGCCTCATTAGTCCATAATATGCTAGGAAGAATATTTCTGTTCGCTAATATCCATATACATAACTGGAGTCGTGGTAAAAAAATCTGCCTCCGTTAAATGTTGCACGCGTCTAAAATGGTATGGGTGTATTCCTTGCATTACCGTCATTCTTCCTATCTGAAATTATTAATTAAGATAAATAATTATCTAGGTACTTAAATTTTTTATAAACTATTGAGCGAGTTATGTTGACAATTTCTGAAACTCTTCGAATGCTTATTTGTGGATCATTTTCTAAATGATTTAAAACTATATCCATACGGTGATTTCCTTGTGGTCTTCCTGCGCCTCGAGACCTTTTTAAAATCCCCATGGTCTGCCAAATTCCGGTGAAGAACTGCAAATATTCGACACCCAGGTACTCTACGATTGGGAAATCTTCGTCGGTATTACCTTACTGCGACTAATGCACTACCATCGCAAAAACCGTACAAAAAATTTATTAAAAATATGGTACAAATATTGCACCAATCAGTTTTCAGTTGCGCACACATCCATTTTTGCCTGATAAAACTTTTTTCAGGATTTTATTACAAAAAAATAAAACGTGGAAAAATGAACACAAATATCAATAAGTAACAATAAATTAATAATATTACAACAAAAAGCCATTTCAATTCAGCAAATAGGGAGTTCAACAAATAAAATAACTGAACAATTTTGAATTTAATCTAAATACAGAAGATTTAACCTATTACAAATATCACTTGGACAAACAAAAGTTTCGAGTATGGTGTGGTTACAAAATTTTGATCGTCTGAAGAAGAAAATTATATTATCAAAATAAGAAAATTTATTTTTGCACATGAATGTCAAATATACATTGATATGTTTCTAAATTACTACAAACGTAACAAGGATCATGTCAATATAACTTGTTTATATTGCATCAATCTGAGTATAGACACTCAATTATTGCAAAATATCAATTGTTTCTTAACTGATATTGTATGTAATACCAGTTTTATCAGCAAACATATTCAAGATAAATATGAATATTGCGTATTTTACATAAACCATTCAGAGATTTCGTCTGCAAATGATATTCAAATTTAAAAAATCAAATGTTTTCGTGATTAAAGGCGCACAAATGAAATAACTGATAGAAAAGGGGACAAAACCTTTTTTTTTTTCGATACGCGTTCTTAGGATTTTATATCATACAACTGTTTATACAAATTGATTAATCTTATTGACAGCTCTAACATAAAATTATATCATAGCAACATGAAGCATTCTTTTTTTATTCATGGCCTATTATTAATAAAAAATTAGTTTAGATTCCCAATACCTATCTCATACCATGGTTAAAGTTTTCAAGTCGATATTATTCAAAAAACGGTGCATTTTATTTTATTTATTTTTTTACGTCTAAAACTCTAAAATTTCATATTCTACCGTCAAAAATAGAAAAAAGTTACATACAAAAAAGTTGGGGTTATTTTAACCCCACAACCCCCAGTTAGGGGACAGCCCTGGATAAACTTTTCGAATTATTTTAATTTCATCTTATTACATATAAGTGTAGCGGCTGCGTAAATTTTTAATATTTGACTTTGAATGGTTTTGGAGATATTCGATAAAAACCTTTCTCAGGGGGGCCACCTTTAGGGGCCTATAGCTCCCTTATGAAGCATTTATCGACCAATATTTATATGAACTTTTTTTCCTATTTTAGGCCGTAGAAGCAGCTGGTAAAATATTGCATACAATTTCGGGACACCCTGTATAAGCATCTCATCATAGAGAGAAAACAACCCCATTTGAAGATGATGTGAGGGGAAAGAAAACATTTTCCATGCCACTGTGAGGCTCTTAAAAATAAAGACAGTGGTTCTTTGGAAAATGGAATCCCCCAGTTCCTTAGAGACACTCATCAACAAATTCTTAAATTTTCTTGAAGAAACAGGATTGGTTGTTGAAACAAACGTAGGCATTATACACTAACACAAAAAAACACTGCCAGGCTGTATTGTAGAAAAATCAGTTGACTTTATTGATAAGAGGCAGATCTGCAAATCTTGTATTGCTGCCATAAAATGAAATACCACCTTGTGCTAATGTCATTATTATAATAATTTATGGATACTTTGTATTTTTATATCAATTTGAAATTACTATTTTTTTTTTTTTAGAAATATACTCACAATTTTCGCATGCATTATCAATTTTAATGGTAATGCTATTAGTGTCAGCTGAATACTGATACACAATTTTCTTCGACATGGTTTATATATAAAATTATTATATTGTAGGAGCACAAAAAAATATGTAATATGTGGTAACCATTACTTATTAGAATAAGAATATTGCGAATATTTTTACAAACAATTAAAAACTACATATCTCATGGTTCACTTGTTATATTGTCGCAAAATAAATAAGGCATATATTTTATACTCATATTTCTTATTTGGTAATTATTAATGATTAAATTTATTAACTAAAATAGCGATTTAGGAAAAATTGTAATATCTGGTCTCTGGACTAAGATCTGAAAAACCTCTATAAAAGGGAAGAATTTATTGATGGGGAGTTCGCCGGGATAGGATAAAAAAGAAAGAAACTAATTCAGTTCAATTGCTAACGTTTTGGCTATAATTTAGTCTTCTTCAGAGCTCTGAACAATATAATTTAAAAGAAAACAAAATGTGGGGCACCGTGATGTGCATTGAATATGAACAAAAGTGTAAGCTATCATTTTTGCAGACATAGATTCACCACGATGGTTGTTTAGAATCTAATAAAAGACTAAGACTAAGACAGTCTTTTTAGTAGATTCCACACAACCATTGTGGTGAACCTGTCTGCAAAAATAATAGATTACACTTTTGTTCATATTCAATGCACAACACAGATGCCCCAAATTCTGTTTTCTTTTAAATTATATTGTTTAGAGCTCTGAAGAAGTCTAAATTATAGTCGAAACGTTAGCAATTGAACTGAATTAGTTCCTTTCTTTTCTTTTTCAGTAATAGTATGATGCTGCCTTTAGCCAAGTTCCCCATTGTGTTATAATAGGCTCTGGAGGTAATGGAGTATTTGGTAGAATTACATGAAATATCCGTACACGACTTGGTGCTTTAGGAAAAACTTTCTTTACACTAGATATCAAATTATCAACATTAAGGTAGCACCACCTAATAGTTTCAGCAATCCTATGAAGCTCATGTGCAAAATATGTTACATGAAGTATATATTCTGATATGTTTTGTTTAAAATTCTTCCAGCAGCTTTCATATAATTAGAATAAGAAATAATATGAACTTGCTCTTATTTTCTGCATATTTATTACCCCCCAAACTTTTGTAGACTTGAATTCACTACCTCCCCTAGACTGAGAGAATTTGTAGCTTCTAAAACTTTAGAGGCGATCAAGTATCCGCTCATTGCACAATTTTCCTACAATGGACTAAAACAGTCGCTACCTAAAACCCGCAAGCGTTGGTGATTTCGTCCGCTCTAAGCCAGATATAGTTCCCATTAAGCTCGGAAAGAATTTTTTTCTCGGTGTAGACTCTGAAGGCACGTTAACATTGCTATATTTGCCACTAATACATTTTTCCAAAAATTGTCTAAAAAGTGGATTGTCTAGTTTTGACTACGGTTTGTTACATCCTATCATAAATTCCACTAAATCTAAGTTAAAATTACGTTTCATGTCACAATAAGTAACGCCATCTAAGCTCAGTTTATCGTTTTCTGAAGAAGTATGTCTATTAATATTTGTGTTGCATGATCACGACATTGCTTTGTCATATCTAGTGCAATACAATTGTCTACCATCAAATTGTAAATCGACAATTCGCAAACCAAAATTTACCGGTGATTTTAATTGAGCATTTTTAGTACCTACGTCTAATAATCCACGTTATGCTCGATACTGTTTGATCGTGTTATGTTTTCTCACCTCCACGCTAAAGACAGGACCTTCAGTAATGTAAATTACCAGTATACTGCAATTTAAAAGAATCTATTACGCATTACGTTTTTATGTAATATAGTGCAATCCCCGACAAAACTAAGTTACGTATTAAGATTGCAAAATTAAATAAAATGCACTTAATATGTTGCATGACTTTCTATTTGTAGTTTGGGAATGTTTCAGTAGGTGCTTAAAATATATTATATCTGTAAAAGCCATCCCTGGAATCCGATCGTTAAATCCGACCTCTGGTTATGACATATAATAGTTAACTGTTTATGGTCAAGTTTTTTTGAGTGGTGTAAACGGGTAAAGTGACATAAGAGATTGGTAAAGTGATTACCGATCCCTTATGTCACTTTTGACTGATAACAGTAGAGTAAGTACCTAATTAAGCACTTTGGACAACAGCGTCTAATCTATCAGTTGAATTTTGTGAAACATGATTATAAAATATTTCAAGTTAAAAGTAAAGTTTTCAGAGTAGCAACATAATTATAGGATTTCTATTATAGAGTTTCCTAAACCATTTTTCCTAAAAATTTTACATTATGCTTAACTGAAGAATTTTTTGGAAACAACTCCCCAGCGGGCAAAAGCCCCCCCCCTCCCCTGAGGTTAAACCCCCCAGCTTTTTTGGTAGACTTCCAATTCCCTTTCCCCCCCCCCCTATAAACAAACCCGGTCCTCCTCCTTTTTTTTCCCCTTCCCCCCCCCCCTTTTAGGGGAAAAAAAAAAAATTTTGGCCCCCCCCCCCCCCCCCCCCAACAAACACAACCCCCCCCCCTCAGGGTTTTTTTTTCCCTTTCCCCGGTCCTTCCCCCCCCCCTTTATTTTCCATTACATATGGCATACTGATGAGAACATAACAAGTTCGAAACCGGTCTATGTCTAGTGAGGAATTGACAAACGATCTTAGTTATATAGACTACAAAACTTGCAGGTTTAATTCAACGCAGGCCGGGGCTCTTGTCCGCTTTGTAGTTGTTTCTTGTAAATCTTATTCAGTATATAGTTTAGCTCACCTTGGTACCTGCATTGTAGGTCGCTATCAGTTATTAATACATCAGTGATGTCTGACGGATAGTAGCACTGACCACCAGAGGGATACACTTATCATTCACTATGTCCGATTATACTTAAAACCAAAGTCAAAAAAATCATAATTTCATATGAAACATTTATTACTTCTGGTGCTGTACATTTACAAAAAAAAAAATAGAAAAATTAAAAACTTAACAATGCAATAAATATAAATAACATTTCGGTGCTCAACAGATCAACCATCTATTGTTTAATATCCATGTCCACCATGTCCTTGGTTGCCCCAGTGGGTAACTCCAACGTAACTGGTACCTCCAACTCCTCCATGTCCATGTCCATGATGTCCATGTCCATAATGGGCAGGATGTTGAGCATGACCTATTCTTTCAACTATAGCTTCAAATCCATTGTGTGGTCCGGCTATGTATTTAACAATACGCTGGGTACCATCAGCTTCTTTTAATGTATATCCTCCATTTACATGGTCTCCATCTCTATGTTCATATTGAGATTTGACGTCATGGGTATGCGGGTCGTGGACACCATATTCAAACTTGTAGTGTGCATGTCCCTGCGGAAATATGATTTAGTTTAATTTAAAAAGTAAATTGTAACCAATTATGGGACTTACACCATCATCTCCATAGCCATATTCTCCAGCAGATGCCAAGGAAAAGACAGCGAAAAATGCTGCTAATGCCTAAAGATATAGGATAGTTAAATAATATGAATTTACACGAATTAATAAAATTTTATTGAAACTGAGCATTCATTTTTAATGAGGATATAACATTTTAACGAAAGGTGCTGAAAGTGTCCAGCACATTGCTCCAGATATTTCTGAGCCTTGTTTTCAACGAAAAAATAATAATAAAAAAGTCTTTATTTTCAATAATTTAAATTCAGTACAATAAATATATAAATAAAGGAAAATATAACATATCGTGTGATTAATATCTAAACCGAAAAAAGAAAACTCAATTATTAACTTTTATATTGATACTAACATGCAACATGAAAACTTGATTTAATGAGTACAATAAAATAAATTCTTCAGACTTTCAGTATTATAATGATTGGAATTCTATATCGTTAAATCATTTTTGAAACTGTTTCTCTCAATAAATTATAAAGCCTGGTTTTGGACAATCGGTGTTGAAAAGAAGATTTTTGAAAATAAGATCAGATACATTTTTTTTTTATTATATGATTGAAAAGGTTTACTTACGATTTTGAGCTGCATTATTGATTTCTGTTTGTTTCTTATGATTTCAGTTGAATACTGATGCATATGATTTGTATAATAGTGTTTATATACAATGTTAATAATCCGCGTGAACTTAATAATTGGGTAATATGTGGTAAGGAATGAGTACTAATACTAATAATGTCAATAATGTTTAGTTTTTACAATCACAAAACACATAGGTATTTCACGGTTCACAAAATCTATTTGTTACTACACAGTGCGTGAATTTTACTTAATGTTAGCCTTTGGCAAAGTGTGCATAGTTTTAAATATGGGAAGTTATTGAAAAAAGTACAAAATTTGTAAATAAATCCTTCGTATCACATTAATCTATGGATATTGCAGAATATTACAAAATCTTATCATTACAAGAACAATACTTGTACGTTTTCATGCGATTGGGGTTGAGGTTAGATTCCGAATAAAAGCAAAAAGCCCTGATATGGTTTAAATTAAATAATTAAATAAAATGTTTTAATTCAGTTCCTTAAAAGTGTAAAAGTTGCCTTTTCGAAAAGGGCACACCTTATGGGAACCTAGTTTACAACATATTTTTAGAATGTTATCGAAATCTAAAACGCCATAATATGAATAAAGTTTAATTTCTGACAGAAGCTGGTTGTTTCTGGCCCCAAAAGATAAAAAAAATTTTTTTTTTTTTTTTTTTTTTTTTTTTTGGGTAGGGGGAATAAATGGTAAAAGCTAGGGATTTTTATACTAAAGTTGGAAATAAAAAAATAAAATATAAATGTTTAGAGTCAAATTAATTTGACATTTTTGTGCTATTTGCAGGTTTACCAAAAAATTTTTGGTGGACCCCCCCCCCCCCCCACCCAACCCAAAGGGGGGGGGGGTTAAATAGAGAAAAAAAAATTTTTCTAGAAAAAATTAAATTTGTATATAAAAACCTAATTTTTTTATAACTATAATATGTCCATTATAGATGGCTGTCTATGTATACTCCTAAGGGTATTTGTGGGGGCCGAACTATCTACTTTTAAACTCTCTTCTGGACAACCCCTTTGGGGGTTTTTTACGTTGGGCGGGTTTTTTTTTTTTAGGGGGGAAAAAAAAAAATTTTTTTTTTATTTTGGGGGAAATGCCTCTTTTTTTACCCTTTTATAAAAATTATTAAATTGTTAAGGCAGAAATGAAACAAGTGATCACAGCTTTCTGTTTACATAGATCGCTCCACGTAAGTTAATGATATTGCGAGAAAACACATTTTCGTTTGCAAATTCTAGTACATTTTATCACCATCTAAATTTCCACTAATTTTCCATTAAATCGAGCAAAAACAATTCCATTTTTCAATTTTATTCACAAGAAAATAACCAAGATAAAAAAAATGCAAATATTATTTGAAGCTGCAAATCGGTTTTACAATTTCAATAAGATGTATGATCCCCATTTACATCAATAACAGCTTAACATCTTCTAAACATACTGTCAATGAGATTATTGATGTTATCTCGAGAGATATTGGACCAAATTCTTGGAAAGATCGTTTTCAAATCTCTTATTGTTTATATATGAGTCAGGAATGGGCATTTTGAACATATCCTATCTGTGTTCAGTAGGATTGAGATCTGGCAACTTCGGTGGAAGTGGAAATGCTGTAATTCCAAAGTTTTGCGCTGCATTTTAAACAATTATTGCACGACGAGGACATGAATTATCATCCAAAATAGTCCATTGAAGCATATGCTTTTCCACACCATGATTGGACCATCGCCGTAAAGATAGATTTCTTGAACTTGACAACGATTTCTGGCTACCTTTGACCTAGTCCATACCTAAACTCTGCTATCATTTGAAAATATACTCACTCGAGTTTCATCGGTGAGTAAGACTGAACGCCATTCATCTCATCAATGGTCACGCACCCATTACAATCCCTTTCCGTTGTGATGCATGGGCAAAGGAATTCAACTCAGACATTTTATAGAAGTTATATCTCGATTCCTCAAACATTTTCGAATTGTTTCTATCGATACACGTACTTCACTGGTATTGTCTAGTACATCGCTAGTTTCTTGAGATACAGCATCTGGCAAAAATTTGAAACATGGGTGAAAATTAATTATTTGTACAAGGAATGCCATTACGAGCAGTATTGATATCGATGCTTCAAATGCATGTTACATATTGTGTGGTATCTGGCAAGTAATTCAAGTAAAACTTTGTACACATGCAGTTGCGGGAGATTTGTTATTGTCTATGGTTTAAATATTCTTCATAAGAAGACGACATTACGATATTATTATCAAAATTTTGCTAGAAGACGCAAGGCAGAAGAAAATTAAATTTGACCTTAGAAGTAAATGTCAGAACGCTGGAAATGATTTTGATTGCTGTATTTTGAAAACTTAATTAATACACCAAACCAAACTTTCACCTTGTGCAACGTTGCTTCCGCTGCTAGTTTGAAAAAATATGAGACTTTTTCCAATAATCCATATTTAGTCAGTAGTGCCAAATATCGGATGAAAAACATAAAAATGGCAGAACATGATTACAATTTTAGTTTCTTTAATAATAATGATAATACTTTTATTTTCCTGTAAGACAAAAATACATTTGTATAGGAATAGTCCTGGAGTGGGGTGGAACCTTTGATGTGAAGGTAACACTGACGTAGTTTTCCACAAAATACCAAAACACTATATACTGCACTCGACGCGCGTTTCGCCAACCAAGTTGGCATCATCTGTCTAGTTTACAGTCAAAAAGAAGTTTCTTTCCTCATAGGTAGAGACATTACATTACTTTTGCAAGCACTGAGCGGCATATCGTTTTAATAACTGTTGAAACGAACAGCATTGGTACACCTATCCTGTTTGTTTCAACATTTATTTGAAGTCTTTAACAGTCGTCCAGAATATTGACAACAGAAAAAATGTTGATAATGATATCCAAGAAATCACTTTTCTATTAAAATCACATTCACCTCAATGCAAAGTACATCAAAATATAGTAAAATATCAAATCAATGGCCACCTGAAATGTTGGGCACTTTTTCTCACTGTATATCTTCGGTGAGAGTTAACCGACTCAGACACGGTTTGAAGGAAAATTCACCAGTAGTTTATACAAATCAGTGAATTAACAAAATTTTCTCAAAGATAGAAACAGTAATTGCAGAAGGAAAAAAAATCAGTAAAAAAAATCGCATCTCCATAAAGAACGGTAATCGGCCAAAAATTTCAAAGACGTTTCAGGATATTAGTTGAGAATAAAAACTGAGTGATTAATAAAATCCGCAATAGTTTTGAAATAAATGTATTAAAATGTATTTAAATTGTTGGGAAAAATTTAAACGATCTATACAAATAGTGGCCCTACACAAACACAAAATGTGTTGGAATCATTGGCCAGTACATACATTTTCAATGTATTTTACTTACGTTTTCAAGCAATTGGTTCACTAACCGAGGATGTCTATTGTGAAAAAGTGACAAACTTTCAGGTGGTCCTGAATTTTGAACAACATTTTATAATAAGAGCTAAATGCTGCCTATTATTTTCTATACGTTACAAAGAAACATCACAAATGATTATAAAGTGTAATATACACTTTTTTAAACAACTTCTTTCTCAGTTATTTGTCACGACGAATATTATATTATATAAAAAATTACTTACGAAAAGAAAAAGAAAGGTGTAATGTAATGATTTAGGACTGATGCAAAAAGTTACTCTTGATTCCTGTAATATGTAAATTATAGAATATTTTAATGTTTTCTTAACCGCCTTTCTGTAACCTAAGCAACTATTAAAAAATCATAGAATTTTGTGTTAGAAAAAGAGAGACGAGTACGAACCATATCTAGGCTATCCACAATTTCTTCTCCCATCTTAGTCCAAAACAAATTACAAATAAAATTTCTAACTTGCTCCAGGATGGAATTGAACCGTTGACCTTTCAGGCAGTCAAGCAAATACCTTAAAGCGCTTACCCACTTGGCTACCATAATAGAATAACCTTAGAGATAGTTAACTACATTCAATAACTATTTATGTTGCGTAATGAAGTTTGTTTAATGTGATCTTTGGAGCTGGCCACTACGTTTTCCAGATCCTACTTCCATAGATTTATAAAAATCAATTAAAAACAAACTATATGCAAGTAGGGTAGCCATACGAGGAATAGATCTTTAGATGGTAATAAATTGGGAATGCTAACAAATCAGGGAGTTTTAAGACGTATACATTTATATCTACAACAAAATGGGGGCTTATTTTGAGCAATTACTACAATAAAATAGTTTGCTTTTAATCTTAACTTAGTTTATGGCAATGATTTTTATCAGCTTTTTTCTTAACGTTCACCAGATTTTCTATTTTGTAACTAACGTAATCAAATCAGTAAATAATTATTAGACTTGTTCATAGAGCAGCCTGAAATATTTTGAAATTTTATTAACTATGCGGAGTAGTTTTTAAATTTTTAAGTAGTTTTTAAGAAGATTATTTAAGGTACGCAAAGGCAGTAAAATTTGTGATCATTTCAAACCAGTTCCAACTGCTTTTGCGCATAGACCTATCGATAGAATAGTTGTATTAAACTATTTTAAAATTGAAAATCGCTATGATATGAGACTACCGTTTTTAGAGAAAATCTGCAAGAATTCGATAAAATTGTATTGTGTTCAAAGAGTTTTTGTGGTGGGCAACACTGATTTTCCTTTAATGTGAAAAACTATGGAGCTTTCAGTTTTTAGGGATTATTTATTTTTACTTTAATTTCAACTTTCACAAATTCATTACATGACATGAGAAAGAGAAAAAATAAAAACAAAAGTTGTGTAGAAAAACAGTCAATTTTCTGACGAAGTTCACTGGTCTGCAACGAAATCCTCCTTTAAAAAATTATGCTATAAGTATGAAGATTTTAATGCTCTGAATCTATTCCCGTTGGCCGATTTTTTCTATCACGTCTAGATTTTTTTATATGATTTTTTTAAAATTTCATAAATTTTTGTTTTTTTTTTTAAATTTTTTTTTTGTCAACATCAAGAACAGTATACATACATACAAAATAAGTTTTAGCGAGTTGTAAGAGAAAGAAAGAAAGTATTGACAGTGATTTTTATGGTAGTAGATATGCGCATACGCAGTATTCGCTGTGACTTTACAACAGTTAGTTGCAAACTGGTCTTTTAATTGTTTACATTCTATATCAAATATTTTGGTAAGTTTTGCATAAAGTTCATGTTCTCTTTACTTTTGTTAAGTATTTTATGTATAGTTTACGTATTTTTTTTATAGACAAAGCCAATAAATATAAAAAAGAAATTTGAAAATTGTATTAAAAAAATTTTTATTTAATTTCAGGTTATAGAATGCCGCGAACTTGTAAAAAATTCTACAGACAGTTTTTGCTACATTTGTGGTGAGTTTACTCTAAAAGTACAACGAAATGCCATCACAGATCTTGTTAAAACAGCTTATCGACTATATTTTTGGATTTTCTATTGATGAGAGGGATAAAAGTTGGCTGCCAAAAATATGCTGTAACAGTTGTTCGAGAACATTAAGAGGTTGGCTAGAAGGAAGTCATAAGTCTATGCCTTTTACAATGCCAATGATTTGGAGTGAACCCCAAAATCATGAAAATGATTGTTATTTCTGCATGACATCAACACGAGGATTCTCGAAAAAAACGACCAAGTAACTTCAATCTTTTCACCATGATACAATAATTTACTGATATTTCTAGTATTTATGACTATATTTCTAGTATTTCTAGTGTTAAATTAGCATTTTTTCACTGTAAAACTTGGATCGTAATTTTTTTTCACTTTTTTATTATTTTTGTTATTTTAGTAATATCATTTTTTGATTAAATAGACTTTATATCAAAAATTTATGTACTATACTTATTTGCATGTCAAATTCCTTGTTTAGAGCATAAAATATGATAAATTCATGCATAAAAACAATAAGGAGGAAAAAGAAATTTTTTTTTGCAGACCAGTGAAATTTATACAACAAAATGGGATTTAGTTATCTTCACTAGAACAGAAACCAAATTTTCAACATGATTCGAGAATTAAAGTAACAAACTCATTTCCATTTTTCCATTGCAACTAATGGCTAACATTTTTTTTTACTAGTGATGGATGATAAATTTTATCATTACAAAAAAAATCATATTCTAACAAAAATTTATTCAATGTATGCATGTATAAAAATAACAAAGAGTAGAAGAAACTTAACAAGGCAATAAATAGTTTAAACAATCATTGTACATCCAGAATGTTGCATGGTTTATTTCAATATTCGTGTCCACCATGTCCTTGATTACCCCAGTGCGTAACTCCAACGTAACTGGTTCCACCAACTCCTCCATGACCGTGACTGTGCTCATGCCCATGACCATAGTGGGCAGGATGTTGAGCATGTCCAATTCTTTCTACTATCGCTTCGAATCCAGAATGTGGTCCAGATCTATATTTGACAACACGGGTGGTACCATCGGCTTCTTTCAAAGTATACCCTCCAATTACGTGGTGTCCATCTCTTTCTTCATGCTGAGATTTAATGTCATGGGTGTGAGGGTCGTGTACGCCGTACTCAAATTTGTAGTGAGCATGGCCCTAAAAAGATTATTTTGTTGTATTGTTGTTATGAGGATTTGCTTTCGCAAACAGCACAAGAAACAATTGCTTGTTGTATATCTTGGTATTGTTAATGTTGGCAACAGCATTTTTTATGTTACAATGTTATATCATTACTTGTTAAAAATAAATTGGAAAGGAAAATACGTCACTCTGCCACGATGGCACAATTATGTCAGGGGCTCACAACGTACATATATATATATATATATATATATATATATATATATATATATATATATATATATATATATATATATATATATATATATATATATATATATATATATTGGTGTTGGTGTTGGTGTTGGGCTTGGTGTTATATGTATTATATATATATATATATATATATATATATATATATATATATATATATATATATATATATATATATATATATAATACATATAACACCAAGCCCAACACCATGGCATGCTCGATCTCTATAGAGAAATAAGGACGATATTGCGGTATAGTTGGGATCGAAGTTGTCAATGAAAAAAAGTTACTACTTACGTCATCTTGTCCTTCGTGTCCATAGCCTCCAGCAGATGTTAAAGCAATGATTGCGGAAATTACCAACAAAGTCTAAAAAATAAAAAAAATCACAAAATAACAGTTATGTTTATTCGCTAAAGAAACCAAAAATCCCTATCGGGCGCTAGATAATTCTTGTAGGTGAAAACAAATAAATTTAAATTTCCTGTGGTTCTACGTATGGTATATTTCCACAACAAGCAAATTTTACATTAAAGAAGTTTCTAGTTAAGACATCTCATTAACTGCAAACATTTTGGATTAACAAAAGAGGAAATCAAATCCCAGATAAATGTAAATTCTCAAATGTTGCTACCTCACTAATAGCAAGCACTGTAATATTAAATGCAAGTTTCTTTATTAAAATATTTTAATCTTTTCCATGATTATGACAACTAGCAACTAGTTAGAGAATTTGTAAAGAACACATTACATTAATTCCATGCTCTGAAAATTACTAGTTAGTAAATATTTACATATTTGATATATTTTTATAAAATTATATCGAGAAAAATATTAACTATAGCTGACAAAGCCTGTCAGCATATAGTTCAATGTATTTTTTTAATCTTTTTTTTTGTATAATGAATAATTCATACACAATTTTAAAATAACCAAAATCAACATTTACTGATGAAATTGTTTTTGAGCAAATCACACAAATCACACAAAAAAATGTATTTAATATTTTAACACCTAATTTCTCGCAACTTATTCGACTGGTAACCTTTTAAATTTATAGATAAGTACATGAAAATATCCACTTGTCATTTTCTTTTACCCACAATACATAGTTTATAAAACAATTTTTATAATGATGTACATTTAGCCACACTTACAGTTTTGATCATCTTAGTTATTTATTTTTCTTGTTGTTTGTTCTAAAAATCAATAAATACTGATAAATGATTGAAGCGTATTCCAGTTTATATACGAAATTAATCACAGGTACCTACACATGCATATAAAAATTATGTAATATGTGGTAAATAATAGGTAATAATAACCTAATAAACAATGTTAACCATAACTAGATATTACAAAAGAAACTATTTTTCATGGTTCATATAACATAAATTTACATTAATTAGAGTGCGTAAACTTTACTTAATACGCGGATATCTGGATACCTGTATGAATTATAACCCTCAACTACTGACTTTACCTAAGACAAAATATTCGGTTTCTAATAGAAAATTAATTTTGTTTGTTAACAGAGGGGTTGTGCATCATCCCCTTCTGCACGGTTGCAAATAACATAGTGATTGGTATGTTATTACAAATTAGGTATTAACATAAAAATTAAATATATGGAGCAAATCCTTATTTGATTTCCCCAGGTAAAGATTTGTGCATCTTTCGATTATAATTAAAGCTACAAATCGTTTCTGTGTATCATGGTCGTAGAGTACAGATGTAGGTACTTACTGACGCCGGCATTCACCTTGACCGCGAAACTCTTTCTCCAGTCCAGTCTATTATTAGCTTTCGAGTTGTGTACACGTTAAGTCACTTGGGCGTATTGCATATTGTTTTTGTGTTTTTATTTTATTTGTTGTACTGTATTGTTGATATTAATTTAATAATAAAGCATGGCAGACGTACGCAGGGTTAGAGAACGGTCATTTGCTGAGAAAGTTAATAAATTCATAGGTGAATTCCCGGATTTATTCCTATGATGGTGCTAAAATAATTTGTAAAGTGTGCGAGAAAGATTTGATAAGCGTGATTGTGGACTTCACCTAAATAGTGTACACCATAAAAATAAAAAAATGGTGGGCCTTCGATAACACAGTTTATGATTGATTTACTATTAATGCTGATTGTCTGTGATGTTCCGCTGCACATATTCGATAAACAACCATTTCGAGAGTTCTGGAATAAATACAATGCCCAGGTGAAGTTACCAAGTCGCACAACGTTATGTAACTATCTACCAACTGTACACGTAGACATGGTAAATAAGATGAAATGTGAATTAAAAAATACACGGTGGTTATCTGATGAGACAACAGATTGTAAAAAAAATCTATTTTAAATGTTATAGTATGAGTACTGGACACTCTTAAACCGACAGTTCCACTGTTACTAGCTAGCAAAAGACTAAGTCAGTGTACTAGCGAAACAATTACCAGGGTGGTGCTGGAAACGTTAGGAAAAATTTGAACTGTCAAAAAGTCAAGTGTTGATGTTTGTGACTGATGGCGCTGTGACAATGCGTTCGGTAGGCCATTCTTTGCAAGAACAAGGTTGTACGTTTATACATGTTACGTGTAAAGTGCATGCTTTACATCTTGTGCCAGAAACTATTCGAAAAGGTTTTCCAGACGTGGATGCATTAAAAGTACAAAAAAGTTTTTCTTAAATCTCCTAAAAGTCTCCGTGCATTTCATAGCAAGTGTCCCGGTATTCCTGAACCACCAGAGCCGATTCTGACACGTTGGGGAACATGGTTGCAGGCAGCTTTTTATTATGCTGAATATTTCTAACAAATAAAAGATGTGATACTGCAATTCAATCCAGATTAGGCTGCAGCTATTAAGGAAAGCCAGACAAAATTCGAAGATATTTCAGTTGAAACAGCTTTAAAAAAATATTGCGAAGAACTATAAACCATTACATGAAAGCATAAAAAAATTAGAAAACAGTGCGTTGTCGTTAGCGGTGTCACTGCAAATAGTGGACGAAGTAAATCTACTGCTACACGCTATAGATGACGCAACAAATGAGCGCGTTAAAGAAAAGTTCGCAAGTGTGTTAAATAAAGACACCAAATTAAGACAAATGTGTGATGGTGTAGCCCCAGATCCGTTAAGTGCGTTCAAAGGCTATTTTACGTATGCATGTATTACATCAGTAGATGTCGAACAGTCGTTCTCAAAATATAAGAATATATTTTTACCAAAGCGAACACCACTCCATGGAGACAACTATAGAAACATACTTGATGCTGCAAAATGGCTACACATCTTCTCCAGTTTGTGATAAGCAAGCTAGTTCATCAAGCTAGTTAAGAGGATAAGTTTTCCATACATTGTTATAAATTGTAACAGTTTATTGTTTCTCGCCTTAGTTAATTTCGCGTACGCCAATGCCCCACGAAACATTCTTGACAGCCCTAATTATAATCATTAAAGTTGGCACAATGGGATTAATGCCAATGTCGTTACCTTGGGGATATAAAATAAATAAAGGGGTTTGAAACAATTAACTACACTTACTTTTTATGTCGCACAAATTATTGGTTCAATTATATGCAATAAATTAGGGCATTTTCTAATCTCTTACTTGGAATTAAATACGACGTCGATGGTTGATTTGTTTTCAAAATACATGCTAAAACATTTCCCACCTTGCTATTTCTTACGTTCGTGGTTTCATCAACAGTTATCCACAATCTTTTGTGCAATAATTTAGACATTATAGTATATTCAATCAATTCTTTAACACGAGGAACGTGACGTGGCGTCGTAGTTGTCCTGTCTTTGGTAATGGCCATTTAGGAACACACTGTTTCCTAAACAAACGAAAATGTTCCTTGTCAAGTAAATTTTCAAGAATATTTAACAGTTAACATAAAAATAAGGTCATACAAAAAACACCTGGTATGGAAATTGTATTTGGCAATTTTTCTTATGACTTTTATTTTCAATATGTCTCTTACAATTACTTGCAATGATACACATGTGACAAAGATTGCCGAGCAAGTGCCATTGCTAGCTAGATCGGTGCGTGTGTTCTCCACTACGGTTAACAATAAATTATCGCGATCGAGTCGAAAGTGTCGGGGCCTTGACTTGCTCGAGTCCCCGTTCACCCAAATCGCATTGCGCCAACTCCAATAAATCGAATTTTGAAAAAATTTTATGGTGTCGTATGAGCAAGTAATATTATGTTTCAGTTGTTGATATGTTATTCTATTTCCATTAAAAATTAAATGAGAACCCTCTCATAAAATGATTATATTCAATGTTTCGTTTAGGAGAGATAAATTATTTCCAATTTAAACGTGAAAAGTAAAAAGTGCTTTTCAATTCAAGTGTATAAAACAATTTTTCTCATATTGATTGTAATAGTTCATCTCATGTATTTACTGACTACTTTAGTCAATATTAGCATTGTTTTCAGTTCTTTAGAATGATGATCTTCAGTTCTGTTCCTTGCCTTTAATTTTTTCATGGTACCGTTTTCTCTCACACACTATTAGACTCGATATCATGTAGACCCTGCGTTTAATGTGATAAAAAGTAAGAACATTAGAGTTTAAATATGCAGGAGAGAGTTGACTGTGTACTGTTTCATTGCCACTAAGGGTTTCCGGCGCGATACAATGCGCAAACGAATGTCGAATTCAGCCGGTTACCGGAGACGCAATAATAAATAACCTTCTGTGCCGATGTGACAGTAACACAGAGCAACTGTCTTGTCATCTAGCAGTTTTTTTATTATTCTATTGTTGTGTGTTACATTAAATGCAGGTTTTGATGAAATCAATCAGTTCAATAGTGTATATGGCGCACTCACTTAGCATGATTGTCCATTTCGTGAAATGGAATCTACTTCGTGAACTGGAACCAGATCGTGTAATCACAGTTTTTTCATAATCTGCACACATTTTCTACCCAATTTGTGAAATGGAAAATAAAAAAACTAATTTCACGAATTTTTAAAATTGACCTAATCAAAATCATTTGTTAAAAAAAATTTTTTGACGAAATTTGTTATATTCTGTTTTTAACCAAATTTTGGATTTGGCCTTTTGGGATGATTCTGAACAATTTTTTTAATAAATTTTTTTATGAAGAAAAATGCCTAATTGGTTTCAATCAGATAAAAAAAATTGTAGGTGTGTTACAGTCTTAAGTGAGACACACTGTATATATCAGTTTTTGAAATATCCTCAAAACGATGTGTACCCAAACCGCACTACTTTCCAGATATATTCATTGAATAACCGGTTAATAACATATTTCTCGGATATTTTGTAGCTCAACTATTAACAGAAAATATTAATTATGGGGTATGTTTACATTTATTTATAATTTTAATACAATGAACATCTTTTCGTAAGAATCTATGACTTTTACGATTTTAAGTAATCATGAGACTTTCCCTTAGGAATGTTGAAATCAGTCTGTCAATAAATGCTTTAATTATTTAACCATCCACACCATTTCTCCTCATTTAAAAATTTACTGTGACTTACCCAACAAAAAAATTCTTTCATCATTTTAGATGATTAATACTTTCAAATCGTTATCATTTATTTCAGTACACTTTAGCGTGATACTGATTATGTGATTGTGGTTGAAATTTAGTTGCTGTTTCGTTATATTAAAGGTAAGTTTAAAGATGTTAAATTTTTGTAAAGGGATAGATATACTCATACTACACACCAACAATTCTTTTTTTGTAAATGAAATACTTATTTATGTATTTTTAAACCCTCAAAAGATGTATTTCAACCTTTACAACATTTTTTGATGTTTAATATTTTTCCTAAATTTTACAACAATTAAATTTTTACTGCTTTTTTTATCATTATTGTCAAACACATAATTAGTTTTCTTTATCTTTAAAATACAAAGTTTTTAATATATTAAAATATGCAAAATCAATTAGAAATCTTGAAAAATTTTGGATGATTTATAAATATAAAATTTAACTGACCAAAAGATGTTAATAGTTTTTTTAATATTTTCTATAGTATTCATAAAATAATTGTTTCCATCCCATTTCAAGATTCTTTATTTATTTACAAAACATAACTTTAGAATGAAATAGAAAATTTTTTAGATTTTTAATATATTTTCTGATTTACTTTAGAAATAAAAATATTGTTTTATAAAATTTCAAGATAAAGTTATTTTTAATTCATGTTTTTCATGCTACATAAAGGGACTGGAATTTTTATACAGGCAACGGAAATATACAGGGAGTCACGAAATTACTGCCCATCAGTTTAGGGAGTTAATTTAAAAAAGTAAAAAAAATTATAATGATAAAATGTCGGATTGGCTTTCGTTAACGAGATATTGAACATATAATTAAACTACTAACAATTGAAACGTTACACAACGAAATGTGTTATTTTCAATAAGGTCATAAAATCAAAAATAGTCTACGAGTATGTATTTCAAGAATACACGATTTTTTGTGGACAACAAATTTTAAACAAAAGTAAAAAAATTTGTTGTTCCACAAAAAATCGTTTGAGGAACTGTGAAAGTTACAAATGCTCCTAAATGAAAATTACAACAAAAAGTTCAAGTTTTACAGACAGATTCGCGTTAGATGGTTGATACAATGTCTGTACTAAGGTGTTGTATTTCTCAAAAACTGTCTCTGAGGCGATGAAGCTACATTTACTCAAAAGGATGTCATAAATAGTCATAATCTTTTTGTACCAATATGAAGCAGCATCAGCATATTTTGTCACAGTTGGAAATTTTTTAGGCATGAATTCCTTGGATCATTGGATCGGAACACGTGGGCCACTTATATGGCCTCCATGATCACACAATTTCAACCCACTTGACTTATTTTTCTGGAGATTATTACAGAATAGATTTATTATGATCTAGTTGACGAATATAAGGAAATTGTTTCTCATATTCAAATAGCTGGACAGTTGTTACTTTTGAGACGTGCTGTTTTTATATCAATTTCAGATTACAATTATTAGAATCATTATGAAGTGTTTCATTGCTATGTTTTTATCAATTACTGTACAAGGTTGACTGCAGCGGTTACTGGTTGATAGTTTTAAAAAAAATACTGAATGAAATATTTTTAAGAATCTTACGTAGATATAGACCTAACAGATTTCTAGAGATCTAGAGAACTACAATATATGCTTAGTGAATTACATTTTACTATATTTATAAGAGTTGTTTTATGGTATTAAAGGTACAATCATATTTATTGAAAAAATTAAGTATAGATAAATCAGAATAGAATTAATATGATTATAAAGAAATAAAAAGATACTTATTTGGTTTTCTACAGAACAAAATTTTCTGTAACAATATACAATGTACAAGAAAGAAAAGGATTATTCTCTCCGTAGTCGAAAAATAAAGATACTACCTTCTTACCCCGACCAATAGACTATACGCGACAAGATTAGGCTAAGATAGCAATGGTAGCGAAACCGAAGATGCAGGCGCCTCGGGAAATGCGGAATTGCACAGGCTATAAATACAAATTTGTAACCCCATCAGCAACAATGAGAATCAGAAATGGAGTGCAAAATTAGAATCGCTATATCCAGAAGATGGTTAGCCATGGAAACTGACGAAGTGTCTTGGAAACACACGAGAGATAATTTCCACACTGTTGGAAAATATTAACAACCCTCAGACAATCTATGTGAAAAACGGGCAAAAAGCTAACCATTTAGCTGACAGCTTTAAAAGTTCAAATTTCATTCGACAGCAATTTTTGAGTCATGATTACCAACTTTGCAAGTTTATTAAGACTAACGCAAAACAATCCTACCAGTTGGAAAATTTGAGAGCATTGCATCAGAAATGATGCAAAGAGCTCTCAACACGGTAGATCGATGGTGCACATAGGACACCTAGTGGTGGAGAATGAGGCACTAATGGCAGCATACAGGCTGAAAACAACTGGGTATGGGACCATCCTAAGGAGAGGATACTATACTGAAGTATTCCAACATGTAGGAAAAAAATCGGCTACTCGATGTGTAGTCAGACAGAATCAGCACAACCTACAACGTAACAAAAACTTTCAGGGTAAAAGTACCTGAAAGGGATGGAGGAGGCAGGATGCAGAGACAACCAAATGACACCATCTAGTATACTGACGGATCAGAAACGTCAAGCAGTACCGGAGCAGGAGTTGCGGGAGAACAACCAGGGATAAACATCAGTCTGAACCTTGGAAGTAACGCAACAGTGTTCCAAGCCGAAATCACAGCAATAGACGTCTGTGCACAAGAAATGATACGGAGGGTATACAAAAATAAGAGAATCCGCATCATCACTGATAGCTAAGCAGCACTCAGAGTTCTGGAAGCAGTAGAAATATGATCTAAAACAGTAAAAAGACTGCCTGAAGTCCCTGGAGAAACTTACAGAACACAACAGTGTACAACTGGAGTGGACACGAGGACACCAGGGAAATACGGGAAACGAAAAAGCAGACATGCTAGCCAGAAAAGGCGCTAAATCAATTCTAACAGGTCCCGAACCGACCTGCGGGGTATCTTATAGCACCGCGAAAGGATCGGTAAAGGAACTATTAAGACAGAAACACTACTCGCACTGGATAGAGATACCGGGAATGAGGCAGTCACACTTGTTCATCGGAGAAATATCTGGAGCAAGGACCAACGAAATGCTAAAGCTGAGCAGAAAACAGCTGAGGTGTGCAGTGGGAATATTAACAGGACAATGCACACTAAACAAACACCTTACCAATATGAGGGTGAAAGACAATCCAGATTGTAGGATGTGTGGTGAAGAGGAAGAAACTCCCCACCACATCTTATGCGAATGCCCAGTTGTATCAGCAATGAGACTAACACACTTCGAGGGACCACTTTTAACCCGGAAGAGATAGCCAGAGCTGCCATAAACTGTGTACTCGCCTTCTGGACTAGAACGGGTCTTATGGAGTAATGAGACTATGGGGTACAAGGTACAATAAGCTTAAGCTTCAGTACAGCGGGTAGTCAAAACCGCAACCCGTAAGAAAAAAAACGCAAAACAAGGCATTGGAAAAAACAATAATGATCAGAAGTTTCTCAAAAATCTGCCTAGGAAAGATATTGTACAACTTGGTCATATCATCAACGTCATCCTGCGCCTACATACAATACTGGTCTGTCTAGTGAAAACATGCAGTGATGATCCCTATCTTGAAACCAATCAAAAGTTGCAAACTAGCAAACAGTCATCACTAATTATTTATACTATCGGCGATATCTAAGCTAGTGAAGAAGATCGTCCTGAATCGGTTCAGTATCGCTCAGGACGATCTTAACATCAACAATAACTTTCAGTTCAGTTTTAAGAAGGAACATTGCAAGCAAGTTGTTAGAATCGCTAATAATAGCAAGGTGTAATACATCCTCGGGAAGAGTACCGCTATGGTACTTTTAGATATGGAGAAAGCCTTCGATAGTGTCGCTTAGGGGCGTCATTTATAAACTGCACCGATACGACTCTCCCAGATTCTAATTAAACTTATTCACTATGTTCAGTATTATTTACATGAAGAACGCAGTGTCAACATTACGAAACATAGGACTTGGTGTCGGTATTCGTGCCAATATTATATAATTTAATATGTTTCCGTCTTTTTCGAGTTTCACAACACCCAAGCAAGTACGCCGCCAATACGGCCATGTACCATGTACCATAGCTACTATGCACATGCGTTAGATCAACTGCAAAAGTTTCATATCGTACGTACGTCGGAGTACCATAGCCGCTGGAAAATGAGGATGAACGACCAGAAGCGATAGTATCTATTTACTAAAAACTTCATAAATTATAAAATCATAACATCCATTTTGGACAGGGGAACCCAAAATCAGCCGAAACGATATTACCCCACTACAGTAGTGAGAGTGGCCCTAACGATTTGGTGTTCTGCTGTCGCGATGTCCCATGAGGCCGCCACACACATAGAGACTTGCGTTAAGGGATAAGTGTGCATGCCACGGGGTACAGTTAAAACTCCCAATGTGTGTCTCATGTCAGGAATGCAAAATTAATGTATGTTTTTCACACAATTAAAAGTGCTCGGAGATGAATGAGTGTTGGCAAAAATCCTTTTGGGTACAGTGTTTAGCCAGTGTAGTAACACATTATACTGTCTGAAAACTGTACCCGTACGGACTTATGCCAATATCACAATCGGTTATTCTATTTCTTCAATTATTACAAAATTATAAATTATAATGTTGATTCAATGTACACACGGATTAATAATAAATTTAAAATTTAGCTTTCCCTTCGTTATTGTATAATTTAGAAAATAGCAAGATGCAATTGACTTTCATCTAATTTCAAAAAAAATAGTGCCATTCTTCTGATTATAGCTTGAAACACAACCATGCTGCATTCACAAAGTGTGGAAATTAAAACGATTATTTGTTTTCTGTCAAATGTTACCATGATAAATAAGAAAATTGTTTTTCAAACAAAAAAAAATTGTTCAACAATTATGCAAAATTTTTTATTGAAAATGTTTTTTTTGTTTTAACTATTATGAGGCTATAATGATCTTGGAATGGGTTGGAACCTTTGATGTGAAGATAACATTGACGTAGTTCTCCACGAAACACCAAAACACTATATACTGTACTCGACGTGCGTTTCTCCAACCAAGTTGGCATCATCTGGAGATGATTAAAATTAGTCTAGCTTAATTTTAATTATTCCCACATGATGCCAACTTGGTTGGCGAAAAGCGCGTCGAGTGCCATATAGTGTTTTGGTGTTTCGTAGAAAACTATGTCAGTGCAATAATGATCTATCTATAAAACATGCTTGTAAATGACCATATTTAATAAAAAAATAAATGGTTTTTAGAATTATGTCAATATGGTATCATCATTCAATTATAGAAAAAATGACAAATTTAGTTCGAGTAACTTTATAGTGGTGAATAAAGTATTTGGCACTTAATAGTGGTAACAAAAACCAAAATTATTTTCATTCAAAGTTACATTTACCATAAAGTAGCAGATGCAATTAACATGATAATAGTTGCTACTTGAAAAATGGTGACGGCAACTACAACAATTTTACTATGTAGTTATGTTTATCAAAAAGCAGGAAATGCGACGAATGACGTGATTTTCTTGGTAGCTTTAAGCTGGCGTCTACTACGCTGCAACTAAAAGGTTACTAAGAAATTCCCATGCACTTTACGAGCCTCACTTTTGAGTTGGTAGAGCTGGCTGATCTGATTTATACTCCATTCATTTTATATGAGCATACTAAATATTGTTTACCTGGGCTCGCAGAGCAACCCTTTGCCGACCTTCAGTCGTGCGTAGTTTTCTGACATAGGCGCGCAGTGCATTATATAAATACACAAATTGGAATTGGCAACATGTTAATGATTAACTAAACGGAAGTGTTATTAGTGAAAATTAAACAAATGATTAACTCAGGGATTTACCTTGAATACCAACAAAATTCATGGTGCCGAAAATCTCGATTGTCCAAAGTTGACACTTTTATCCATATTTTTTTGTCATCTGTGACATCCCTAAGTTATTCGCTTGTCTGAATTTCACAAATTTGTTCAGTGGACAAAATTTTAACTAATAAGAATTAAAGGCAAATCACAATCACAATCAATTACATTCTTTATTTCAACATTTGTTGTTTCTTCAGTGCAATGTCTAATTTTTCCGAAAATTTTCCTATCCTGGTTATTTATCTATTCCGCGTCAATTAAATAATTTGATAAATTGTTAACTTCACTGAACTGTTACATAACTTTTCTATAAAAGATCGATGAATGCTGAAAAAACTTTATTGCTGCTTTACTTCTTTTCGAAGCCATGTTCGATTAGATCCGAAAAAGAAATTGTTGACTTAAAAGTTAATATCACTTTATAGTAAGTTTTTAAGGTATACATAAATTTGTAGTGAGTCGTAAAAATCATATTAAAGTCTCATTGTTCGTAGAAATAAGGTTGTTTTTACTCAAGATGTCACTAATAAGTTACACAACTTTAATGTTCCAGAATTGTTCCTGGCAGTGTTACAGCAACTTTAAATAAAACACTTTCAGTTACCATTAAGTTGAAGTGATACTTTGGTAATGCTGTGCCGTCGGCATTACTACCAAATCTCACTTAAAAGTTGAAAATGCTTTAAAGTAATGCAGAGTAGTATCCGCGACGTTGCACATACTGTAATTTGAAAGTGTAATAACTATACAGTACCGGAACTCATATTCTATATAGTTTTTTGGGTCAGATATAACTAATTTAATTTTTTCTCTAACGTTTCGATTTATTGTACCATCATCAAAGACACTGTTAATTATTAGGTGTTTGTTTTAAATTTTGCTACATGTTTGCGTTAAAACAGGCAATCAAATAACACCCAAAACCGAAATGTTAAAAAAAAATAAAATAAAATATCTGACTGAAAATCTCATTTTATATAGTTTATTTGATATTAACAGTCAAAGAAAGAAAAAATGTATATACATGTACCTAAATTCAGTAGAATTTAAGTAATTATTACTACACGGGCTCATCGCAAGGTTAATTTTACACTAAAGGCGCAAATTTTGGTGCTCGGTGGGATAATTTCAAAGAAAATTCAGTGTCTCTTAATGCACATAAAATTTTTTTTAGTACGGATCTAAAAGTAAATAAAATGTTCGCAAAACTTAAACACCCAAAATATTGTAATCAAAATTATAGACAACTTTCTCCGAAGCATTTTTACTGTGTCAAACTCTTGACACCTGTGTAATTTTTCTATATCAATCTATAAAAGGCGACGTATATATGTATTTGGAATTCTAGAGGACACTCGGATAGAACACAATATTTTGAAATTCAAAATGACTACAAATTACAATTTTTAAATTTTAACACTTTTAAATAAATTAATAGATTTCAGTTTAAGTTAAGGGAATCATAAACTCAAATATTTTAATGACAGGGTGGAGAAAATTAAACATATGGCCCAATTTCGATAGAAGCAAGATATGGGGGTCCTGAAGTACCAAGAACGAATTTAAGTATAAAATTTCCAAATTCTAACGTGAGCTGATATGGAAACATGCACCTGAAAATAGGTAAATAAGATTTTTAAATACATACAAACACAAATTACTAAAATCACTAATTACTACAATAATTACTAATTTTCAGTTTAATAATATGATAATAAACGCATTTAAGCAATGTGGTTTTTATAAGATCATTATAATTGGAGAAAGGTATAAATAAACTGTATGCAATATTAATGAAAATAATATTTTTATTATAATACAATTTATTTATACGACAGCAATTACTTAAATTCATCGCGATTTTTACAAAACTCCTGATTTATACAACTTCGCAATGATTAATTTAACGCTCGAGACTGATGAAGCGTTAAACAATCAGTGCAACAAAAATATGATAAAAATTATATTGTGTGATTATGCAAATTATATGACTATTTAAGTACTCTCTCAATAATTTCGTAGAGAAATATTTGTACGCCAGACAACTTATGCAACTAAATTAAATTTTTTGTTTTTATGGAAGGCAGGACAGTATTCGCCCCGCGGGATCGGCGACCAACTCGAACAATACCAATTTAACTATCTACCAGACTATTTCAAAATTCTGATATAACTAATTATGGTGTAAAGAAACTTGCTTTTCACTCAGAGATTGTAACGAGTTGAAATTTTCGGTGAAATATTAATAGAAACATATGCATGTCCAACAGAATCAAGGAGACAATAGATTTATTTTATGTTGTGAAGTTATTTACAGCTAGTCACGGAGAGTGGAATTGGTACTATGATTTGTTATTTATAATAAACACCACAGAAATCAGACAACCCTCGAAATTCAAAGCCACAGTTGGTATAAGAGGTTTACACTTAGAAAAACGTGGACATACAGTCATTTTCATCGACATTGTCAGTGCCGGTAGCGAGAACCAAACCCCCTGCTACGATAGATAGGAGGAGGTTTGACAGCACTTGCCATCGAGCCGATAATATAAAGAAATAATTATTGTTTTCAAAATATACAGATTTTTTGTGAAACTTTTTCAGTAGAATATTTTTATTCCTCCTTAGCAAGTAATCGATTACCGATTTGTATTACAAAACCTCTTTTCACTTTGTTTTGTGTTAATCAATGAAAGCATCCAATCAATTACTACATTCAGCGGCAAAAAATTCGATCCACTCAAAATGTTGATGAAGTGTGACGTTTGGCAACTTTTGCACCTTTGGTTAATGAATTTGTCGGCAAATAGTAGAAACATTCACAGAGATTATAACGTGTTTTCTAATTTTCAAAATTCCAAAAAAATGATTGACTCATAGAAACTAAAAATTATTTATTAACTTTTGTTAGATAAGAAGTAGGTTTTCAGTAAAGTGTATATGCTAAGGAAAAGATGTATAAAACGTATCCCAAAGACATATACAAATTTGTCTCGAATGAAGTTTGTATATGACATAAGTACCTCATGTATGAAATTTAAAATTTAGTAAATATATACTAACTCGCCTTAGAGTGAGATATACATTTAGAAACAATGAACATGCAATTGGGGGTATACGCTTTTAATTGTTTCTAGAAAATCTCCAATTACACAGTTGAAATAAAACACAGAATTTGAAGTTGAGTGCCAATACGCTTGTCCTTCGAGCAAGTTATAAACAGTCACACTTTCTATTTACAAACATGTCAGTCTAGCTAGCAGAGCGGCAACAAATCTCAACTTTAGGATGCGGTTAACAACTTAACTCTTTACCGGCAAAACGTGATATTCAGAAAAGAAATTCGCTCCACTGTATTCTGATGTCCATAGTTTTTAAATGTTGATGCCTCTCCCGCACAGAGACTTGTTATGAACACAAACGGCATTTGAATTCATTAAACTACTGATATAATAGGGTACAGAATCAAGATAATCACGGATTGCTTGGTTGGGCATTGGTAAGTGGACATAACTAGAAAGGCTTTTAAAATATTCGCACGCCGAACCTTTGTGGTTATCTAGCACCTTTACACAACACACACTGAAATCTTGGAAATATTTCGTTAACGCATCAAGCATGTCAACAAATCCTAATTAGTATTATTTTCCAACATTATTAAATCAAAGTCAAAGCAGTAATTTATGCCCCCCCCCGCTCCCAATGAATCAACGTGATTTTGTAACACATATTGTTAATTAATTGTCTGAAACATATTAGACTCTCACAATTAGTTCCAAACGGCTTATTACGTGTGCAGCTTTAAGTGAATGATTTAACAAGAGGCGCAACTTAGCGTGGATCTGAGACTTTAGTAGGTACTGTATATCTTTGTCAATAGATTGAATATTGTCATCAAATTTTAATGATACGCAGCCAAATTACACACACTTTCTCATTACACATATTACACCTCCAAGCTATTGGTAAAGAAATACAGCACCTACTAACATCTCAGATCCACGCTGAGTTGCGTCATTTGTAAAATTCTTCACTCAACTCAGCATATTTTACGTATGAACGAAAAACATTTTGATTATATAGTAACCGATCATACACAGTTTTCGGACTAATGCCTTGGTTCCTTTTTGATAATTGTAGATACTTTTATTTAAACATATCGGACATTAGCCAAGTTCTTCCTATGAACATTAAATAACCTAACTTTGAATTAGGAATTGATATTCTGTTTAAGTAGTACATTGCAATGGGAAATTAATGTTTTGCAATCAACGTAATTCTTTTTCAAGTTTGCAAATATTTTCATAAATGTCCCTATTTCTAAATGAGTACCTAGCTTGTCTAAAATAATGCCGCAACTATTAAATCTGTTCCTTAGTGAACAAACTTTGCTTAGTCCAGCCCTGAACAGACATTAACTTGAGGTAATCAAGAAAACAAAGATTTTTTTCAGTTCAAATCATTGCATATTATTATCAATCTGTTACAAAATTTCATTTTCTCTCCCCATTTATCTTTCTATATAAGCTCAGGACATTTTTATTTTCTATCAGTCAACAATTAAATTCTTTTAATTATCACCAACCAACAAGATGCACATAAAAATTGTATGTATATGTTGACTTAACATAAAATTAGTTGTAGTTTGTTTTCACAGAAAAAGAAAATATGTTTTAAATTTACCTTTAAGACAGTTTTAAAAAGCCACCATTTTGGTGATTTAATTCACATTCAGCAAGATTAAAATAATAAAAACGGTTTTTTTTTTCATAAAGAAAGTGTAGGTGCTGTTGCTCTCTAGAAAATGCCGCAAATATGTAACAAGATTAAGGAGCGCATTTGAGTTTACTTTTATATATATGTATATATATATGTACATATATATATATATATATATATATATATGTTAAATTCGTTTTCCGCGAAAACCTGAAAAACAACAAATATATATATATATATATATATATATATATATATATATATATATATATCATGATTTGAAGGTGTAATTCAATGCAGGTCGGGGTATTTGCCCGCTGAGTAGTTGTTTCCTTCAAATCATATTTAATAACATTAGTTTAGTCCACCTGGGCTAGGGGTCGCCACTCTCGGTACTTGCTGTGACGCAAGTCGCTATCCGCCACAGAGACATCTAGGATGTCGGTCGGATAGTAGCATTCAGACCATATGAGTTTCAGACCTCTCACCACTATTCACTTCACCTTAGTTAGTATATAACTAGCGGGTTGGCCACTGTCATTTGTCTGTTCCATAACCTATGGCATACTGAAGAGAACAAATAAGTTCGAAATCGATCTGTGTCTGGTTAGGAATTGACAAATGATGTTAGCTATCGATCTATCATGATTTAAAGGTCAGGGTATTTGCCCGCTGAGTAGTTGTTTCCTTCCAAATCATATTTAATAATATATATATATATATGTATATATATATATATATATATGTAAATTCGTTTTCCGGGTATACTCCCGCGTAGGTGATAGGCCCCGAGAGGGCCCGTGGTTGTCTGAACGACGTTTCGACAGAATCTCATCTGCCATCTTCAGGTTCTAACCGATAACTGCTTACTGCGGCTTCTGGTTACTCGAACTGAAAATATATACCCGGAAAACGAATTTAACATTCACCACCCGCGAAAACCTGAAAAACAACATATATATATATATATATATATATATATATATATATATATATATATATATATATATATATATATATATATATATATATATATATATATATATATATATACGTATACCGCCGATTGCAAGTTCATTGTTTCTAAATGTATATCTCACTCCAAGGCAAGTTAGTATATATTTATTAAATTTCATACATGAGATACTTGTCATATACAAACTTCATTCGAGACAAATTTGTATATATCTTTGGGAGACGTTTTTACATCTTTTCCTTAGCACATACATTTTACTGAAAACTTACTTCTTATCTAAAAAAAAGTTCGAAATCGATCTGTGTCTGGTTAGGAATTGACAAATGATGTTGGCTATCGATCTATCATGATTTGAAGGTGTAATTCAATGCAGGTCGGGGTATTTGCCCGCTGAGTAGTTGTTTCCTTCATATTTAATAATATATATATATATATATATATATATATATATATATATATATATATATATATATATATATATATATATATATATATATATATATATATGTATACATATACATATTTACTTAAACTTTATAAAATCTTAAAAAAAGTATTTTGAAATTATTGGCTTTTTACATTTTTAACCAAAATCTTATGTTTTAGGCATTATTTGTGCTATGTGTTGCGATCGCTGCTTGCATGGCAGGCCATCATGGACATGTAAGTATCTACTTAAAATACAACAGGATACGGTATAACAAAACAGGACGGAAAATTTATTTAGGAGGAGCAAATTTATTGTTGCTCTCATTTTCCAGTTTTTAGTTTTCTCAAAAATTAATAACTATTTTTAAGAAGTTATGCCTATGAACTCATTTAGTCGCCTTGGTCTGCTGAGTGATTCTCCAGATTTGCAGAGACAAACGGATCACCCTGTACGTAGATGAATAACTGACAGCATTCAGAATGTGTCAATATGTAGTATGAATATGTAGAAGTTGATTGTAATTCTCAAACGCCAACAACAAATACGTTTTTTTCTTGGAAAATTATTTTTTCACGTTGTAAAAAGTTTCCTGTAGGCTTACCTTGAAGAGATGCTTAGCATCTATTGCTCTGAAACTCTATATCAAAGGCCGATCTAGATAAAAAAACTACAGACATTTTCTTGTCTTTTCGCCAGTCTAGCAGTGTTTTGTGTTAGAGTTTTGCTCTTTAATAAATTTTCCTAAACGTGGTAATGGATCTAATTTGAAACCGAATAGTAAAAAAGTAAGTGTCCGAAAACCTCGAACAAGAAAAATTATAATGTGAATATCGAATTATACGTGGTGGAAAAATGTTGTTACATGGTTTTAAATTATCCAGGTCTCACTTTTTTCGAAAAATAATTAAGAAATTCAATATTCTTTCACAAACAAATTTCAGCAACACATTTGAATTTTTTTCTGTCGAAATAAATGTTGCACGTAATTTGTTATCTTTTTAAGAAGCCGCTAATTAATATACACAAAATATACTTCAATATTTTTTTTGTCAAGTTGTTCAACTTGTGGTTTTAATTTAATTTGGTATGAATGAGATAATCGGGTGTAGAAAATATTACTACTTCACACCATAATATAGATAATTGATTGATGTGAAACCTTGAGGCCACCACACAAATCTTGGATATTAGTTTATTAAAATAATTAGATATGTGTCTATTGGGTTACAAAAGTTATACAGTAAAACCCGGTTTTTCAATCGCGAGTTAACTACTATTTGGTGATTAACCAGTATTAATTTCAATTGGGCATCTTCTGATTTAAAAAAATCGAGGGTTTGATAATTAAACCGTATGTTTATTACAAGTTTTCAATAGAGTTTTCGGTGTCTGCTAACTACAGCTTCTTCTAAAGTCGACTGGTACTCGTAAAGAAGAGTTCTTTGAAATGTTCAATAACATAATTACATAATTTTGATCTTAGACACGTACAAATAACATCCCTTTGTTGTTCTTTATTGGGTGTATAATAATTGTCATTGGTTTGAGCTATTTTACTACAAATAGTAACTCCTAAATTGACAAAATATTTTTGTAGGACAACGCACACTATAAATTTGAATATGGTGTACACGACCCTCATACCCATGATAAAAAATCCCAGCATGAGCATAGACATGGTCATCATGTAGATGGAGGATACGAATTGAAAGAACCAGATGGTACCCACCGTGTTGTCAAGTACAGATCTGGACCCCACAAAGGTTTTGAAGCTGTTGTAGAAAGAAAAGGACATGCCCATCATCCTGCTCATAAAGGTCATGGAGAAGGTGGTACCAGCTATGTCGGTGTTACACACTGGGATAACCAAGGAGATGATGGACACGGTCATTAAAAAAGTACAAATATTGATCTTTATATTCGTTAAATAACGGTAGTTTTTATGTTTCTTGTTTTGTTTATATTTATTTTTAATTTTGAATGGTTGACAATAAAAGTGATTCAATAATTATATTTTCTTTTTAATATTTATATAAATACATCTACACTGACTTTTTGATAAATTGAATCATAATATTTTATTACATATACTTCAGCATTGTAGTATGTATTTCTACAGATTGCTTAAGTTTAGCATCATCCTACTTAAGTATCCGCTAGCAATATGACCAAGTTAGAAATTAGACAAATTGTTGCAAACATATGGTGTACCTCAGGGTTCCATCCTTGGACTCCTGATTTTTATCATATTTATAAATGATATTGCCGCTAAGTTTGATGTAAAACATTTTGTCAAATTAACTAATTGGCAGATTGCAAACATTTGCAAAATAACTTATACGATACAAATTGTGTATCAAAAATAACCTATCTTTAAATGTCAGTACATACAATATTGTGTCTTACTCAAGAAAGCAAAATGTTTGTCTATTTGACTATAAAGTATCCAATACACCTTATAATGTAAAAGATTTTGGTGCCCTGTTTGATCCAAAATTAACATTTGTTGCCCACATTAAATTAAGATTTGTTTTAAGAAATACTAAGGACTTCAACAATACTGATTTATGTAAATTATTGTTCAATTCTTTAATAAAATCGAAATTAGAGTATGCTTCAAGTACTTGTCACATTACATCAATTGAAAACATTCAACAGAGCTTTCCAAAAACTTTGCACTTTAAAACATTTAGTAGATATCCTTCGCGAGGATATTTACATGATGTTCGTCTGTCTGTTTTATTAACTTAAAGAGAAGAGCAACTCAATCAATAATATTTTTATACGAATTCATATGCCAAGAATCAGTATAATAACACAACCTTCCCTTCTTCCGAATGTTATTAAACTATAATGAAGTAGCCAAGACTCATCTTGCTGCATTCGATGTCATATAAAAAAAGATTTCTGAAACTAATGTTGTCAAAAAGTCATAAATATCCAAGTAACCTTTCATATACAGAAGCACAAGTCTTAGATCTTAGACGAACATTTTATTTTTCAAGTAAATATAAAATAATATTACTAAAAACAATGCAGTATTACCTAGATACGATTATAATACAAGATAAAAACGAAAATTTATCTATCCTCTAATGTTAAAAACTACTGGTCAGAGATTTTTTAGCTCCCAAATTATATAATACTGTCCAGAAGAAACGAAAGTAAAAATGACTATTAAATTCAAAAGAAAACCAAAACAATTTATATTAGAAAAAAGAAAAATATTTTTGGGTGTTCATTATTATTATTTCATTTATTTTTTGAATTTATTTATGTAAAAAAAATATCGCTTAATCACATTCTGTGGATTATTGTTTTAACTAGTTATGTATTTTTTTTTTTAATATTTCTTACTTCAATAAATAATGAATAACATAAATAGATATTATATATGTGTAGGCATAATACAAAATTAGGTGTAGGTGTAGACATGTAGGTACCTGTGTGTATATGTGTGTGTGTGTGTGTGTGTGAGTGTATGTACATGTGTAGTGCACTCGTGTGTACTTATGTGTTTGTGTGCATATATTTTCTTTTTATATTAGAAAAATATAGGCAATCATGTTACAAATATTATTAAATTCTTATCATTGTTAAATGTAATGAAATATTAAAGATTGTTTTCTTCATCTCAAAACAAGTGTTAGCTCCTTTGAGTACTTTATTTACTTAACATATACTTTTTTGTCATTTGTTATTTTTGAAACTACTTCTGGTAAATAAATAAACTTGTTATATTATTATTATATAGAAATATTAATACTCTTGTGGATATTTTCAATATAAATATTTACGGTATAAAAGAATTATATATATCATTAATGTTATTTTCCTGTATATTTGAATATATATGTTATATGTATGTATTTTTGTACATACTTTTTATAAAATTTTTGTTGTTTTTAATATCCATGTTATGTTGCATAATTTATATTTTGTTTCGTATTTCATTTTCCTTTTTTCTTTTTCCTGTATTTATATTGAATTTTCACTATTTGTTGCATCTACTCTTATCCTGTAAATGGACCTCGATCTGTTGGATATTGTAATAAAATAATAATAAAAAAAAATATTTTTACACAAGTCTTCTTTATAAAATTACATTCAAGACTTTACAAATGCTTGTAATTTAAGAAAAAACGCTCTCTCTATTTAGGCAACAATAATTTGCTTATATAACTTTTTATAAATACACAACTTTTTGAAATAGTACATCCTGTATATAAATTAATGTACAGTTCTCCTGTTCCTCCTGTCACCACTCATATTATTTTCTCTAATATTAACTCTAATTCTCTACCTTTCTTTTTGGCTCAAAATTTACTTAAATAACTCTAATTAGAACACCAAACTGTCTGTTAAACTAGAAGTGTTAAAAAACTGTTATACAGATACCTACCAATTATCAAACGTGTTAATAACTAAGCAGGATACCGTTACTGACACCTATTTTCGAATGGGTTGATATCTAAATAGAATTTCACGGAATTATTGAAAGTATCATTCAAATAAAGGGTTGATTTTACATCAGGGGTTGGAAAAGGTTTAACGGTTTAATTGAACTAATTAAATTGTTACAGGGGGTGACGGTTTTACACTTCATTTAAGTGGTTAAATAACGGGGTTATAGTTGTTCTGTATCCTTGGGAGCAAAACGAAAATACCCTGGAAGATCACGCAATAACTTTGTCAATATTAACTTTTGTATATAGTTGCTGTTGAATACGTCGATTTTTATTTCTAGAAGGAGAATTTGAACAATTGACTTTCGAAGTTATATAGCAGAAACTGATTATTATTATTGTAAAAACATTATTTTTATTAAATCTATTTCCTTCATTGATATCAATAATTAAATTTCTTATTCTGGTACATTTTCTTTGAGATCGGCAACATCTTTACATTAAATTTTGTAATTTCTTCATTTCCAAAATGATCCGATTAAAAGTCTTAGATTGACGAATGTAATTTTATTCAATAAAATAACAGACAGTGCAGACTTGGTCAAAAACAGTTTACGTTGATCAGAAGAAAAACTATATTTTGTTTTAAACAAGGTCACAGCGACTCAGAAGGTTAAAATTAAGAAAAATTTCTATAAATCTGAAAAAAGTGTGAAATTAGGATGTATATACATATATACACATAGGCTCTTTGACACAAATACCATAAAAACAAAAGATGTATAAATAAATAATAAAAGAAAAATATATGTTATAAATTATAAGTACAATAATGGTAATAGTAATAAAAGCGATGTTTTTAATCTAAGGATATAAATATTTTGTCTGACTGTAAAGAAAAATTCTTCTGATAATATAACTAGGAGGCCATATAGAATTATTGTCAATAATATCACCCTTGTAAATACAAAACAACTGTCTGAAACACTTCATTCTATATATATTTAAACATAATGTAATACTCATGTACATGAACACATATAAGTGCAAGACAAAGCATTACATTGTATTGTAGTAATATCTAAATGTTAGTTTGCACAAAATAAGGATCGATAACCTATCTAATTAATTAATTACACGTTTTTACCTCTAGGAAGTACTAAATAAGGATCAAGGTTAATGACACTTCATTTTTATTTTGGTGCAAAACGTTACCTTATTGTCTGTTGATAATATTAATTGTTTTCTCTTTCCTTACTGGGTTTTTCCAACATGCATGTCTTCTTGATTCAAATTTAAAAATTAGATTATCCTGGTTATCCAGTGTATTACTGGGAAAGTATTCGTCTGAGCCAGTGACTACATCAGAGTAAGTGTTTAAATAGGGGTATAAAGAAATAATAAAACATTTCCTTGTTTTTTTGGTAAAAAAATTTTTTTCTATTCTCAAAAAATGTCTTCCACATGTGTATATTAAAATTAACAAGGGTTGGTTGATAACTCCCCCACCTCACCCTTATTGTTTAAAAATTTTAATCGGGAAATATTCTTCCCAAGAAACGGAACACCACTGACCTAAGCTACTTTTCTTTCTTTTTCGACATTTACTATCACTAATGCACAAAAAGTTTTCACAATTTTTTTGATAGGATGCAACGTTTTAGACTTAAACTCATGTCAAAATCATTGAATCAATTAGCTATTGATTGAGAATTTTTAAAAATGTACATGGACTTGCATTCCGCCATTAACATAATTTTGAATAGAGAGATGAAAACTATGCTACGAGGTGAACATGCAACTTGCATCTTCTGAATTTCGTAACAATGTATCAATTTCCGAAGAAATGCGCCCTTTGTTTCGAAAACTAAACAGTTTTAGCTATAATTTTATATGAAAAATCCACATTATTTTGGAATATTCTATCGATTCTCTAAATTTTCGGTTGCTTAATTATTTCTTGCGCCTTATTTAAGGTCATTGTTTTTATTCTGAATGTCCAAATTAAAAAAAAATCTTATTTCAGGAATTTTCGGGGAAAATTTTCGGAAATATTCCCGGGAATTTCCCCAGTGCTTCGTTTCCGGAAATTTACCAATCGCTATAGATATGTGAAAAATGTATTTAAAATAAAAGAACATACACATTGTTTTTTATATAGGTATTATAGGTTTTATATAGGTATAGTATAAGGTGGTCATATGTCCACAATTTTCTTGCATACAATCTTAGACGGCTCTTTTTGCGCCAGTATTTTTTTGACTGGCTGACATTTTTTAGCATTTGGTTATTTTTTTAAATGTATTGAAAAGTAGTCTTAATCGTATCCTTCATGTTTTCAGATATGGTTTGTTGGGTTTGAGAAATCCTCTCCTTGACACAGTCCCAACAAAAGAAGATGATTGGGCTGGGAAACCTGGGTGGCGAAAAATTTTATCCACCATTACCAGTCCACTTATTTGAATACATTATTGAAATAATAGTGTACTGAACAAAGCATATAAGAACAAAATGGAACATTAATATTGTATTTCCTCTCGTGTTTGTGTCCTGATCGACCGTTGAAGTCTCCTAAATTTTGGTAAAGAAAATCTTAACTAATATTTACTACTGGATAATATTGTCAAAAATTTTGATTTTTTGGTAGTTAGATCTACATTTCAATGAATTTTAATGCAGAAATTTTAAAACTCATAACAAGTTTTAAAAATGGAGGAAGATTCGAAAATGGTAATTTATGGACTACTTCATGAAAATTTACTTAATCTTTCAGGCAGTAGATCATTAGCTATCAATTTATGTATAGGACTAACAATTAAGTGGCTAGGTATACCCCAGCAGGCAAAAAGTACACAAAATGTGGGAAACTTTTTTTATTATTGGTATAAGCTACTAAAAATACACTAATTATCTACAATACTAATATTTTGTTGGACATCCCCTGATACGCATTACACCTCAAATCGTCTTGGCATACTATCCACATTATTCTTATTAGGATCTGGGAAAAAATTTGGTTCAATATTTTTTTAATTTATTGAGTTTCTATTTTTTTTTTTTAAATTGACATTTTCCAAAGAATTTTTTTTTTCAAACAAATTAAGATTTTGAAAAAATTCCCAAAGCGTCATGAGGGGAAGACATCCTTTTTCAAAATGACATCCACCAAAAGTGTCCACAGTTACTTTTCCGGAATTTACATTACAATGAAATTTTACATTAAATGCACGTTTTTCTGTTTCACCCCGTATTAATGCTCCTGTGCATAGGAAAGTCCTACCTGCATAAGTTTCCATGCAATAATTCATAAATTACGCTTTCAAAAGGTTTCTTCGTTTTAAAAATCCGTTAAACAGTTTTAACGATACGAGGTTTTAAAACTGATAAAAAATTTCTTCCTTAACGTTTGAATTGACCCTCAGTTTAGTAAAAAAGACGTCTTGAACCTAAGAGAAGAATGTGTTCGTGATTTGCTTATGCCAAATTTTGTTTGGTTATCTGAGATATAGACTGCAAATTCTTAGTAAGGTAAGTTATAAAAGTCCCCTTTGGCCTCTCCTTACTGTAAAAGCAACATTTATTTGTCGGCAAAATAACAATTTTCTTACCGGCCACATATGGTTAAAAAATTCTCTAGTAGACAGAATTTGAGAACTGGAATGGGTTGGAACCTTTGATGTAGTTTTCCACGAAACACCAAAACACTAGACAGGGTGAGTCTTATGTGTGTAGTTATATTTAAACTTGACATCTGTAGAAACACTCTGACACATTTTTTTTTTAATTCCCACGTGTAACTGAGTTATTGACTATATATGATGAAACTGTTTTGGAACTGCTGGTTACTGGAAACATTCTATATCTTAGCAAAAATGATGTATTGGACTGAAGCAACGTTGCCGCATATCTTATGCAATTCTCTCACCTAGGCGCGATTTTACAAGTGAGTTAACATAAGTTGAAGGTTACCTAGCACTATATTTTCATAAAAATCGATGAGATTCTAATATAAACCTTTTCAATTAAAAGTTACCTTAGCATAAAATATTTGTTGCTATAACCACTTTCAAAACAAATGTAAAATTTAAAATTTCGAATTCTAAAAGTGTGAGTTTAGCTAACCCACGATTGAAAAACCGAGCCCTAGCATTAAGTTCATTCCCGAATTTATAATAACATTGGATGAAATAATTAGCTACTTAAACGATTAATTGCTCCACTTTAAATAATTTTTAAACATTTTGAAATAACTTTCAATGTGAGAAATGTACAATTTTGATTTTTCCTTGCACCAATCAACATTTCTTTTTAAGCGTTTCATATGGAATGGTACAACTAAAACTAAATTTTCCGATAAACAGTAAACTTTTTAGGGAATCTCGAGAGGAATTTAATGTTCTCATCTCATTTTTTTCAAAGTCTATAAAAGGTTTATTATTTTTAAGAAGTAGGTACTTACCGTCTGCTATTACAATAATTTGAAATGTGCAGGTGTTAAGGAATAAATCAGCTCTCTACTATTTTAATTGGCCTTTAATAGTAAAACATTGAAGGTGCAACACAATAACAATCAGGTGATGGAAAATAGTTTGCCGTATTTTCACACATTTCTGTCACTTTTTACACTGGTCATACCTAACAGTTTGCATTTTTTTTTCATCCATAATACTCTGGATGTTTAGGAAGATAGTATTCGTCATTTTTTATAAAAAAGATCAATTTCTTCTTGAGAAAACAGCACTTTATTCGGGATAGACCATTACATGATAAATATTCAACCACGCCATATTGTGAACTGCGATATTAGCGTCGCATATGTAACCTATGATCTTCACACATCTAATCACGTACCTAATCAGTGGTGCCAGACATACCATTTTCGTGGTATTTATACCATTATTTTCCATTGTGTACCTGCACTTTTTTAAGTAATAAAACTATTATTTAAAAATTTCTACCATTTTACACCAATATTAGCAAAAGTTGATAAAAAAGTTAAATTTAGGTCGTCAGCCCCGACCTCGGTCAGTTCTTCCATTAAAAAAAGTGTAAACTGAATTAAATTTTATACCGTGTACGTAGATCTCTATAAATCGGAATCTCGCGTAAACAGCGCTAGTTGTGCAAGCACAAATAAATAATAGTCTTTTGCTGTTTTCTGTTATTTCTTTGCGATGGTAAGACCCGTTTTTTTCAATGTTCAGTTAGCTAAATTAACCGCCAGTTGCGTCAATAGAAATTTTTTGTAAGCATGATACCGTGTATGTAGATCTCTGTAAATCGGAATCTCGCGTAAACAGCGCTAGTTGTACAAGCCCAAATAAATAATAGTCTTTTGCTGTTTTTTGTTATTTCTGTTGCGATGGTAAGACTCGTTTTTTCAATGCTCAGTTAGCTAAATTAACCGCCAGTTACGTCAATAGAAATTTTTTTGAAAGCATGATACCGTGTACGTAGATCTCTATAAATCGGAATCTCGCGTAAACAGCGCGAGTTGTGCAAGCCCAAATAAATAATAGTCTTTTGCTGTTTTCTGTTATTTCTGTTGCGATTGTAAGACCCGTTTTTTCAATGCTCAGTTAGCTGCTAAATTAACCGCCAGTTACGTCAATAGAAATTTTTTGTAAGCATGATGATATATTTATAATAAAATTTATAACCTATGTGAAAATCTCACACATCTGGCAACACTACACCCCATGTAAAAATCAGTGTTATTGATAGTTCGCTTATCTGTCTGCATTAGCATTTACAAAAATGTGTTTAATACCGTTATTTATAGTTTTTTGTGATTAAATTTGTGATAAGAAGTTTTGATTTACTATGTTACCGAAATTTATTATTTATAATTTGTTCCTTTGGTGGTTCATTTTGTGAAAATTAGTGATTAACCATAGCGACTAATTTTATTATTTTAATGCTGGATATGTTAAAGGCATATTTTCAAGTAGATGAAAATGTTAGACAAGCAAAACGGCTATGGAATGCTATCCAAACGTCAAGCCCATATGATATATTCATGTAGTAACTGTTGTATTGGGTAAATAAACAAATCTGCTTTTTCGTTCTTTTAAAGTAAATGCGTCTTTTTAAAATGATTATTTTCAACTTTGATTCATTTTTAGAAATGAACCATATTAAACTTATTTATAAAAAAGTGTCAGGATTGCCAAATTTTACAAGGAAAAATAGATAAACAAATACTTTTAACACCTTTTATTTTAAGAGCAAGCTACAAGTGACAATGGTCGTTTTCCACAAAGGACTAATCTATCGTGCCTTGGCCGCCTTGAAGTTTATTTCTTATTTTCGGCCAGTGTGTACAAATATCATGCTTTCTTAAAAAGAGCTCAATGTTTTATAAACTATTAAATTTGTTTTGTTGCGGTGTCTACACTGATATTAAATAAGTCTAATATCGCCTCACAAAATGTCCGTGACAAAAGGGTAATAATTTTTTTAAAAATTCAAAATTTGCGATTCATGAGTTAGGATAATTGTGATGACGAACTCTGGCAGTGGCAACATTGCATTCAGTTACGTCATTTCTGTGAACGGCGTTTACAAATTTATCCAGTGACTATCAAAATGTCAGTGACTGGAGGACGAAAAAATTATCAGATATTAAAAAAATTTTTTTTATTCAAAAAAATTTTTTGACAGTGTCAATCAATTGTACATGACGAAATATATTGAGGGTTAAAATATAACTACGCATTTAAAACTCACCCTGCATACTGCACTCGACGCGCGCTTCGCCAACCAAGTTGGCATCATTTGTAGATGATTAAAACTGTTTTAATCATCTCCAGATGATGCCAACTTGGTTGGCGAAACGCGCGTCGAGTGCAGTATATAGTGTTTTGGTGTTTCGTGGAAAACTACGCTAGTGTTAGAATTTGAGAAAATAATTTAGTACTTCTTATATGCACGATTTATCATAGATTTTGACAACCTGTGACATGTAATAACCTCCAATAAACAATTATTTATATCAGCCGGTTTTACATAAATATGATAAAGCTCGCCTTTTATTCTAATACTTTATTGCACGTTTCTGTAATGAATACAACTGTACACTTTTGAATACCACATCCATTACTTCGCGCTTAAAAGAAATGTACTTTACACTTTACTTTGCTGTTTATAGATTAACAACTACTATTGTTTAATGAAAAATAGAGTTAAGTTGCAGTATATTCATTTATAAGTAAAACTGTTCTTTCGATTGTTTTTTATTTCATCTTTTGCAACTAATGTTTTACATTTTTTCTTTGGATATATTTTGAAATATCCGAGATAAAGTTTTATCCTCTCTAAATATCAACGTGCATTAAATAATTGACGAATATTGAAGAAGAGGCTTATAATCTATTAATTATTCAGCAGAATGTCCTATAAAAAAATTATCCATTTAAATCATTAAATAACAAATTTGCAATTAGAGCATGAAAGTTGATTTACTTTTAGACCTCGAATCTATAATTTAACTTTCCATATTAAATAATATCTTATTAAATGACAGTATATGTAAAAGTAAAATAATACCGTACTTACGGTTTTAATGAATATTTCATCAAGGTATTGCAACATTTGGAAATTCAAATGCCTTGCAACATGTTCTATTATTGATTTTATAATTAAACAAATAAATAACCTTACAATCTGTTTACATATTCCCAAAATGTAAACTAACATAATCAGGTTTATGAAATATCTTCTTACATTATTATAACAGAGCTGTTAAGAGTTACAGCCAATTAGAAATAAAGATTATTCAAAAAGACGGTTTCTGATTGGATATGAGTTTTAACAGTCATGTTATAATAGATGTGTTCTTTCAAACTGAGATCTCAAGAGATTTCAGTAGATATCAGTTTCGGCAGGATTGTTACTGTTCTCTTTTGATATCAGCTGAGAATTCTCAGCACTTCCCCTACCGATCTGCACAATCTCTTTTGTATTTCAGTATGTCATCTCACATTATATAAATGGAAGGGAACAATTTTATCTTTGATATTTGGTCAGTCAGCAAACGACTCTAAGGTTAGGTTAACTTAATTTCATAAATATTTCTGATAGCAAGCCTTTTCATGTGCAAAAATTCGTGCAAATTCAACTCTAATTTGGTATTTTAATGTTTAATGTAGGTTATGTTATATTTTCTGTCATCAACAACAGAACACGAGTAGGTAAGTAGGAGGGCGAATATATCAACCTGTAATTTTGTGTTTTTTTAGTGTGGAATGAAAAATAATATTAACTGAAAATTTTTTGTTAATTATTATTTACTAACTTTTACAAATCTTATCACAGATAAGTATAACATATATCTTTTTAAACAATTATTTTCCCGACTATTTGCCAAAACGCTGAAACTTGGATTACAAAAAAAGATAATATGCACATTATATTCAGTACTACTGACTCAATAATGTTATTTTTAATTTCTTCTATTCTGTCTAATAATTTTTTAAAGTTACTGAAATATTAGTTAATCTCATATTAATATGAGATATTGGGTAGAAAGAACCCACATGAGAGGATACATCATAGAGTTTAATATCGAATGGTATATCTCAGAACTTATTCCGTACTTTGTTTTTCAGGAATTAAGTAAATGTTCCTATTTCGCTAACTGAAATACTAATGGCCAGTTGTGTAAAGATGAGTAAACTTTTATCCAGATTTAACTCTTTTATTACAATTGTGACAACAATAGGGAAGTCAAGCCGTTTTAAAGATATTCCAAAAAATTTGCTTTTTTTAACTTTGAAGCCATAAAATATAAAAATAGTTTTACTTCTTATTAAAAGACTGTTAATGTGACTTCGTGGACATGTGGTATGAACACTTGTCTCTCACCCTGGAGTCCTGAGTTCGATTCCCGGTCGAGAAGTTAGGATTTTTCTATACCAGAAATTAATCCTAGCATATTTGAATATTGGGTGTGTGTCCATTGTCCCTAAATGTGTAGCCCTCTCCCGCACAAGGTACCTTCAGGGATACTGGGGGTTGTGTTTAATAACACTTACAAATTTAATAATTATAAATATAAATTTGTTAAGGCATCAAGATGGAGCATCGAAATTTTAATTACGGTTTGCCCAATGAAAGATATCAGTACAGGTTACTGTTTGAAGCAAAAATTTTGATTTATTTAAAATATTTATATGTAATTCCTCAAATTTGCTCTCAATGACTGAACTGATATTATTAATATACTGAAACATAACCATAAAACTTTAACTGTCAACTTAATGGTTTAATTAGATATACCATACACAATGTTTATTGTATTTAATAAAAACTGCAAAATTTTTCCTTCTCAGTTTTAGATAAAAAAATGTGCCATATTCTTATAAAAGTGTTTACTTCTATGTGATTACATACGTTAAAATTGTAGATTGTAATGATATATGGTCAAAATAAACTGTGAAAATTTAAGAGACCATTGTATTTGTTACTTGGCACGTGGCCAAAAATTTTAAATGCCCAATAATTCACAGCAAACTTTTAAAACGTAATTTTTCATAGTTAGCACAAGGATATTTAAAACGAACAAGCTACAAATTGTGTTTATAGTCATTCCCTGACTTTTATCTGAAATAAAATTAAATTAAGCTGCTCTTAACTGAACTGCATTATAAACAAAAGAGGTCAGTTGCAAAGAATTTCCTCAACCAGTCTAGGTTTATGTGGTGCATAATATATATTTATACGAAAATAATGTGTTATTAATCCATTTAAAAAAAACTATTTCCGTTTTCTTTAAACTACAGTTATAGCCCTAAATTGTGCTTGGAAATAAAACGTGAACTAGAAATTAGTACTGAATCAAACGTGGAAATAATGAAAAAAAAAAAAATCAAAACATCAGAAAAATAAAAAGAAATATTTAATGTTTCTTCAACTAACATAGATTCTAGAAAATAAATAAGATCTATATACAAAGTGTTTTATAAACTAAAAAACAATTTAATTAATAAAGAGGCGATTCCAAATGGTTAACAAAGCTTAATACTATAATTTATTTGTTTAGATATTTAAAAAATAGCTAGAATTGCCTGCTTTCCTACAATTTATTTATGTATGGGGTGCTCCCCTACATACTTTAAAGGTAAAGGTTGCTTATACAATACGGGTTCTTCATAGTGTGACGCGTGAGGTAGAATTTCACCTTGATTTAGTATAAATTTTCCTGCTCCTTCGTGACCATAATTGGTATACTCAGAATCATCTTGCAAGTTTCCAGTACGGCCATAGTAATTCTGAGATGACTCACTTTGTGGATACCATACTTTTTCATGTTGAGGTGTATAGGAGTTTGGTTTAATATCCCCATAAGTATGTTTAGGAGATTCTAACAAAATTTGGTTTTCAGCAGGAAAGGATTGTTCTAAGTGGTAATTCTGAATGGGCAATTTAACTTGGTAAGGTTCAACAATGTGTTCTTTCACAGGATATTGTTGATGACTTTGGTAGGTTTCAGAGAGTTTGTTGTTAACAGGAACATGATGGGTTTGTTCCACTCTACTAACTTGTTCTTGAGGAAGAACGTATTGTTGTGTTTGATGGTAAGCTTCCACACCTCTTTCTCCAGGAGCAGCATATGGAGTGTGTTGTGTATAGTAACCTTCCTCTCTAGGAGGTAATAGTCCTCGTTGCAAATGAGGTTGTTCTTTTGGTGCTGGATAAGGTGCTATGTGCGGTGGATAAATTTCTTCTCTGGGTGCATACTGGGGTTGGTGTACATAACCTTCTTCTTTGTGGGCTAGATATGGTTGTTGTAAATAAATCTCTTGGTTTGGTACAACGTGAGGTTGATGTCCATAAGTTTCCTTTGGAACATAAGGTTGTTCTAGATAAATTTCTTGCTTTGGTGTTAAGTAAGGTTGCTGCACATATCCACCAAAATTGTGTTTTGGTATATCTACATAAACTCCTTCAGTTTTTGGAACTTGGAAATGATAAGGTTGTTGGTTGTAAAGGTTTTGGTAATGCTCAATGCCTCCATCATAACTCTGGAAAATTGGAGTTGGGTGGGCATGTACTGGCTCCTCATAATGTGTGGGTTGTACATGTACTGGTTGTTCTACGTGTAATGGCTGCCCTAAATGTAATTCGTTTTGTAGTCCCTGTTGTATGTGTACTGGTTCTTCTAAGTGGACGGATTCGGGTTCTGCTACAATAATTGGAGTAAAACCACTGGTTTCTTCAACAGCTCCACCGTGACTTTCAATCGACTCAGGGTGGCCGTGGACTCCAACTTTTTTTACTACAGCTCTGAAACCATGGTCGTCAGCCACATAATCTACTATCCTTGTGGAGCCGTCGGCTTCAAGAAGGCTGTAGCTGCCGCGTACTACCCCCGCTTTATCCTTAGTTTCCCATTGTGTTTTGTGATCTCCAGTATGTGGGTCAGATACACCGTATTCAAAAGCATACGATCTGGGCTCCTAAAAATAAATGGTTTTTGATTATGGCTAAAGAACAGATTTAATATAATGCATATATTGCTCAATAGGATTAACACTCAACAACGAACTATATTCAATGAATTATTTTAAAAGATACATAACACGTTAATATCAAATATGTTCCATTTTGTTCTAAGTGAAAAACAATAAATATTTTCATGTTTTCAATGTTAAGGTTTTTGTGAGACTTGTCAAAAGTATCCAGCAAGATTCATGCTCTCTGAATCTTCCTCTCACATCACTTGCTCTTTTCTCGTTAAATTCCTTATAAAGTCCCTCTCCTTGTGTTGACCAGCAATAGTGTGGTGCTCGCGGTGAAAAAAACCGCTCCCAAAATGGTTTTGGGGTCTTTTTGAGACTAAAATTTGCTACGTACATAGACTGAAAGTTTATATTTTATTGACATTATTCATGTAAAGTTGCCCAAAAATCAGTTAGTGCAAAAAAAGAAAAATATGTATATTTCTTGGTGAAACAATAGCCAGAGTATTAATAGAATACCAACATTTTACTACAAAGCCTGTGTCCGCTTTATCGTAAAAAATGCATGACATTTTGTAAAAATTAATATTATTATTATTATTATTACAGAATGAAAAATATTAGCTCAATAATTTCTAGCAGAAATAAATTTTCGACTGAGGCCTTTCATAAATAATTGAGGATTATTAATTAATTAATTAATTAATTTTCAATATAATTCGAACTGAGGTTGAGGCTTCCAAAATTTTGCAGAGCCATAAGCACCAATAGGTTAAACATTTTTTTACATCAAAACGGCTGTAGACCCTGTAACCAAATTCTTATAGTATTTTAGCTATTGTCTCATCAATAAATTTCGAAAAGCTTGAATACTGCCCTTTTGTATAGCACTATTATTAGACGCTTTTTTATTTATCTGAAAAATAAAATTAGAATTTAAACTGTTAATGTCAAAAATAAACAATCTTCACATCAAAGGTTTCAACCCACTCTAGGTTAAAAATAAAGACCGATATTAAAAGCAGTCATACATCTATTTTATTAAAAATTGAAGATGTTATCAAGGATAACCCTAGTAAATTTTGAGCTTATATATCAAACAAGAAATATGACCATAGTGTCCCTGCCTTAATGAATTATAATGGACAAGAGCTATCTGATGGTCAGTTAACTGTTGACGCATTTGCATAACATTTTCAATCGTCATACCTCCTTTCTCAGGATACAAATATCAATACTGATGATCCTAAAACCTATCATACTCTCGTAATGAAAATATATTTGAAGAGCAAGTTATGTCATGTATTCGCCGGCTAAAACCAAACATGACTATGGGTCCTGATAACATTCCTACCTCTATGCTTAAAGACTGTGCTTTAGCTCTTGCTCACCCGCTACCCATTATATTAAATTTAATTTTAAAAACGTCCAAATTTCCAAGCACATGAAAAGTTTCACGACTTTGTCCCGTTTTTAAAAATGGGAGTACGGATGATGTTTGTATTGTCATTTTTTGTAATTTTTGTAAAGTCTTGGAGATTCTTTTACACTGTCATATATATGGTCATGTAAAAATATAATTGATGTAAATAAATCAACATGGATTCATGAATGCTAGGTCAACTACAACTAATTTGGTCTGTATAATGCAATACATTTCAGACATTTTAGATAATCAAGACCAAGTTGATGTTGTTTATAGGAATTTCTCCAAGGTCTTTGATCGCCTAGACCATACAAATTTAATATATCGCTTAGACCAATATGGAATATTGTCAGATGTCATAAATCTATTTAGATCTTATCTCTTCAAAAGAGTACAATACGTACAGTATCATGGCTATAAGTCTAACAATATAGATGTACTGTCAGGAGTCCTGCAAGGTTCCATCCTTGGCCCTTTTTATTTAGTATATTTATAGATGACATAACATCCTGCCTCAATATCGACTTTCTAATGTATGCTGATGACATGAAATTTTATAGTAAACTGTCTTTTAATGAACATGTTAACGTAACACTAAAAGTAGCCTATAGAAATATTAGATTTGTAATAAGAAATAGTAAAGATTTTACTGACCCTAGCATAGTGATACACTTGTATAACGCATTCATAAGGTCACGCCTGGAATATGCCTCCATAGTATGTGTCCAACATATACTGCATATATAGACAGTATCAAAAACATTCAATGTAAATTTCCCAAGTATACGTATTTTAAGAATAATGGGAATTTACCCGGCTGTTGGTTTTTCTCCACGATTTGCTTTTAAATTTATATAATTTTGTGTCACTGAAGGAAAGAAGATCCATGCACTCTATCATTTTTGTGCACAAGATAATTAAATATGATTTAGAGTGTCCACAAATTCTCCAACACAATGTACTAAGATTAACTTGGCGATCCCCTGAAATATTTAATCTGTCCACTCCTCGAACTAATCTATTAAAAGCATCGCCACTCTTTCAAGCTTGCTCTAATTATTCAGAGTTAAAGACATTATTGATATCTTCAATTGTAAAATAAAGGAAATCAAGAATAAATTCTTAAAAAATTAGCAATTTACCTAATAGATCTGGACTACTTAGTGTATTAGTAATCTGTTTATTAATTCCTTTTTTTATTTTTCCACTTTCTTTATTATTATTAGCTTCTAGTCACTTTGTGTTAATTTAATTGTTTTTAACGTTTTTTTTTTTTCTAATTTTGTTTGTCAGTCGTTTCTGTATTATGTTATATACTGCTATTTTAAAACCATGTTTGGTAAAATAATGTATTTAAACGTTGATCTAATATTGCGTAACTGTCGGCAGATATTTGCTGCACTGTTTTGTTTATATTTTGTGTTCCTATCACGTAATTGGTAACCACGTTACTGTGGGATAGTGTAATTAAATAAATAAATAATAAAATACAAGCTTTCAATCTGTGCATGTTTCACTTTTAGAGTCAGTACTTCCACAGGATGACAATTTTCGTAGTATTGAGCACTCTTCTATAATAAACAACCCGTTAGTAGAACATTTATACTTATGCAAAGAGAATATAAAAAAAAATATGTTAGAAATGATTCATAATTTAAATAATCCATAAAGCAGTTTTTTCCTCATCTTGGAAATTTCAACAAAATTTCTCCACGAATTTTTGTTGTTGCATTTTTTATTCAAACCGGTATATAAACAACCTTGAACTTGAGTTAATTTTTTGTACATTAGAGCCATCTCTTACTGTTGGTACTTTTGCAATACATAATTAAGAGGTCAAATACTACGAAATAAAAAGAATAATAAAAAGTACACTCTGGGTCCATAAAAAATAATGGTTAAACGATTTTACGACTCGTGTCATTATTTGCGCTGTTTATTGTAATTAAATTACGAAACACTTATTTCCAAATAGAAGGACTAGTAAGTAAATAATAGCACTGTGTATTCTATAATTAATTAACCGACCCTTGATTACATTAATCTTTTGACTAACATAAAAAAAAAAGAAACTACTAAATCAACGGTATTAAAATCGTCTCATCCTTTAATTATTACTAACCTATCTCAAGATAAAATCAGTTCTCCAACACAAACACACACAATTACCATATGATTTATTGAAACGGAAAGGATAACTTACATAATTATCATATGCTCCGGCATATTGTCCGTGATAATTGTTATATAAACCAGATTCCTCGTATCCTCCAGCTTCCACGGAGAGCGCCGTAAGCACGAGGCATACCTGTCAAAAAAACAAAAAAACATCTACATTATACTAGAGTATATCTAATAGATCGTAACATTGACTAAAACTTTTGACCTTTTTAGTGCAGGAAGATATAGGCTGTATTAGGTTTGTAAAATTTTAAATAAGACATTGGTAATTAAAAATAATAATAATAATATGGATTATTTTCCAACAAAATTTAAAGAAGACAACGATGAAAGGAATTTTTTAAGGTACCTATATAAGCGTAATTCAAAGTAATATTTTATGAGCTCATCAAAAGCATAGCTCGTAGAGGGGGTATTTCATGTTTAAATACCATATTTAAGTGGAACATACTACAAGGAAAAATGTCTATTTTTTTTCGAAAGACGAATTTAGTGTTTTTTGTTTAGCAAGTTTTACGAAATCTATTTTTCATACAAGCAAAAAAAAGTAGACAGTTTGCCTGTAACTTCACATACTAAATATGCATTTTATTTTTAATAATAATAATAATAATAATAATAGTAAACACCACAGAAATTTGATAACCCCCGAATCCATATCCAAAGCTGCCCAGAAGGGGGTTACATTTAGAGAAACGTAGATATACAATCATTCCCACCGACATTGTCACTGCTGATGCTGTGGTGGAATTCGAACCCGCAGCTACAATAATTAGATGCCTGCTATCGCTCGCACTACCCAACTAATCCACCGAACTGGTTCATTTATATTGGAATACTTGTTTTTATTTTTGTTACCATCAACCGAAAAAGTGCGATTTACAAATTTATATTAGCCACCTGATGTCTATCTATAAGACAATGGACATACTAATTTAAATAAAATTTGTTTGAAAAAAATATATTTAAATTATTAGACACACATCAATATTTCACACGTTCTTTTCTGTAGCGACAGGTGCCCATAAATACACCTATCAACAAGGTTAAATCTGTAAAAATATATCAAACGCGATTTACTTTGCCTTCTTTGGAAATGCCTCTCCCACAATGGTAGCCATTAACAATAAATTTATTATAATCAGCAGGCAGTTTGTTCCTTTTTAATGTTTAATAAGCGATCTCACTATATAATTTGTTTATATCGTTTCCTTGTTTAAGCATTCATATAGAGGAGTCTTTGTTCTACAAAATTAATAACAATATATTAATAAAACTATATTTCCATATGTCAAATTTGACATTAATATTAAAAACAATATGATATATTTTTTTACATATCCTTGTGTTTATTATAATATTTTTATATAATATTACATAACGTCTGTAAACGTGGAGAGATTTCAAACAAAAAGGTACATGTTTGCGTTGTAAACAACTATTTTTTCAAAGAATATATTCACAGGGAAATCGAAAAGAAATTTTTTTCCATAGTAGGCTGAGATTCTTCATCGAGGCGGAGCCAAGATCAAAAACTTACTATGTACAAAAGAAGTTACTTTGTCTTTATGTTGCACACAAGATTCTTTATACTATCGTTTGGAAAGAGACCAAAAATGTACATATTTTTAAAATTTCTAATTTCATAATTATTATTCATCATTTTGATGTTTTGATAAATTATTATTTTAATAAATTGGATCGAGAATCTTTTTTTATTTCATTACTAGGAAATGTTATCTTAGATACCGATTTTGTTTATAAATAACGTTTGAGATATTTATGCGTGTTTTTCGCTAAAAAAGAAAATAAAGAAAATTTAATGAACAACAATCAACAATTCAAAAACTGATATAAAAAAAAATGGAGATGATCGTTGAAGAAGTTTTATTGGCATATTTTGTAACAAAAATCAAGGATCCTCAAAAGCCTCACCTTTACTCAATGTTGTGAATAACATTATAAAATAGAAAAACAACTTTGTCGATATTTCATTTTTTTTTATATATGTATTGTATCTGCATATATTTCAAAAAAAAGAATATTATTATTATCATTAGTATTATTATTATTATTATTATAAAATAGAAAAATTCTTAAAAGAACCACCTAGTTGATTGATGATGGTTTCCAAAAATTAAAGATCGTCATTTTTGAAACATGTCATTGTTAATAAAAAGAATTTTGGCTGAATTCCCTTTAAGCTTTTAATCCAAAGATTTATTCATTATTTTAGGTAGTGCTGATTGTTAGGAACAGTGGAGCAGAGACTTTTTAATTTCAAGTGGGTATATTCAGACCCGGAATAACCACAGGACAGAATGGGCAACTGCCCAGGAGCGAAATCGAATAGTGGTGCGAAAAAATTGTACGTACAGTGTTTCGATAAAGAAATATACATTATTAAAAAAAAATCCTGTCAACGCAGACCTGTAATGTATAATGATTGAGAGATATGATCTGTCTATAGTCATTGAAATATACAGTAAACTAAGTAAAAAATCATGTCTTGGTGTAATAGTTATTTATTTGACCGAAAAGTGATTCTTTACTGGCAGTTTCGAGGACTAGCGCAGCGAACCCTAGAAGCTAGAGAGCCCAGTAAACACACTTTCTGGGTGTGTTGAGTAAAATATTTTTTTCTGCAACCTCTCTTGCCAGCATCAAAAACTTTTTAAATTGAAATCTGTTGCCAAATTCAAAAAATGCAACTGACAGTTGTCAGACGCTTACTTTCAAAGACTGGATTAATCATTTTTAATTGTTATTACATACTTTTTGGCAGCCAAAAGTGACATAAAGGATCAATAAGACTTTACCAATCCCTTGTCACTTTACTGGGCTAGACCAGTAAACATGTATTGTCCATTCAAAAAATTGACCAAAAACAGTATGCTTTCTAGATGTGGTTATGGAAAAACAAGTTTTTTATTGGATTTTTTTTATAGTATTTAATCTAGGTATAGTTCATATAGGTGCAAAGGAAAAATTCCAGAATAAAGATTTATTTTTCTCATATTCCTCAAATTGTTCATTCTCTGGTAACTAGAGAGTACTCTACTAAAAGAAAAAGAAGAATTTGTCATCACTATCCACGACATTTTTTATGTTTTATAGCGTTATACAAATACCTGAAAACGACAATAACCTTGAAATTTTCACCTGCTACTACTCCCCATGCAGTTGGTGTCCTTCGTGCACACTTCCTGCATTAAATTTGCACTCCTTAAACATTATATTACGAGTCGCTACTGATTCTTTTAATAGATAGGCGAGAAAATAAGTAGTACCCAGGGCACCAAGGGTCTTGATTCAGACCTTATTATAGAAGGTTTGAAAACATATTTAGCAAAGATTCTACTCGAGATTTCACCTTTCACCCTTCACCAATTGAAAATACAATACTGATTCTTTTAATAGATAGGCGAGACAATAAGTAGTACCCAGGGCATCAAGGGTCTTGATTCAGGGCTTATTATAGAAGGTTTGAAAACATATTTAGCAAAGATTCTACTCGAGATTCCACCTTTCACCCTTCACCAATTGAAAATACAAGATTTTTTCTTGGGTATCGAGGCGTAAAGTGAACAAAACAATCTGTGAGTGTAAATAACATTGAAGCGTAGCTAACAAAATATTTACCAAGTTTATCAAATCATATGAGAGCATTAAAAATTCTGGAAATTTTTGCAAAAAGAGTCATTGACATACCCAAAGAAAAACTTTTATTCACGTATTATTTATATTTTCAAAAAAGCTTTGTAGCCATACTTTTTATATAATTTGTAGGAACTAATTTTGCTACACAGTTTACAGAAGAAACGAAATAATCAAATGATAAGTTCTTATTTGTTTTGGACATGTCTGGTTTTGAATGAATTCCATAGATATGCCTGATTTTATTAAATACTAAGATGGACATCTACTGCTTTACTTGTGAAAGCAAAAAGAAACTAGAAAAAAATATTAAAAAAGAAAAATTACAGGAATTACTCAGAGTCATTAGCAAAACATTTTTTCCTGCTGTCTGTTTTACTAGATATGTTTGCTTTTTATATCCATCAATTTTAAAAAACATGTAATTTCATTTGCTTCATGTTTATGCATTTTTAGAAGAAGATAATAAAATAATTAATTATTGGGTATTACATAAATATCAAACCATTTCAAACCTAACATGATATTAATAATAATACCTATAGTTTTTTATATTTTATATTTTTCTTTTTGGTGTCAATAAATCTCAATATTTGTATGCTTCTAATACTAAGAATATTGTTATTTAATTCAATGCAAGTCTTGCTTCTAGATTAATAGTTTCTATGATAAAATGTATATTGGAAGTGTTTGTTGCGATTGATTCATTATCTATGCATATTACACTGTTATGTAAAAAACTATCTCCAGTCTGTTTTGCGCTCTACAGACTGAGAAATGTTACAAATAGAACTGTTGTACTGTCTTATTATTACGCCCAGTTTCATTCAAAAGTCTCATATGGTATTATGTTTTGGGGCTCGTCCCATCATTTTGAGAGAGTGTTAAAATTACAAAAAAAAGGCAGTAAATTTAAATACTTTTTTTAAGAAACAATTATTACCATGATTATAATACTCGCGGACAAAACAATTTATTGACACCTAACCATTATTGGTTATGAGAAAAGCCCCACATATGTTGGAGCAAAACTATATAATAAGCTTCCTGCACACATTAAAGCAATCAATAACATCAAACATTTTAAGAGAGATGTAAAAAAATTGTTGTTCAATCATATGTTTTATACTGTAGATGAGTTTATACAATATTCTTTTGAATGATAATATGCATTTTAAGTAAATTCATTTAAATTATTAATTTTAGAATTTGTTGTAAACACTATTTTAGATTTTTTATTTTCTTTAACTTAATTTTAAGACACTTTTATACTACAGCTTTGTAAACTTGACTGACAATACCGATACCTTCATGTATGTTGGTCTGATGGTGAATAAATTTATTATTATTATTATTATTATTATTATGATCTACCTAAAACTTTTATATTAGCGTATTGAGATAAGAATGACAGTATAAAATATAAAAAACTGTAGGTATTTATATTATTTTCATGTTAGGTTTGATGTTTATATAATACCCAATAATTATTTTAATATATTTTTTAGAAATGTATATTCATCAAGTTAATGAACATAAATAGTGTTGGATGGGTTAGGTTTTGAGAGCATTTTGAGCGAATAAATGTTGTAGTGATATTTTTAGAATATTTCTGAATAAGAATATAATATTAAAACAGACATTTTAGCAGACCATGTAATGGTTTAACTAATTTTCATAGCAGAAAGGGATTGAACTTTACGCCAACCAAAAAGTCAATTTTTGATTTTTTGGACATATCGTCTTGAGAATGTTTACCAATCAATTGCAATGTATTCGATGCCAATAGAATTTTTTGAAAATTTGCATTTTCTCTAGATTAGAATTGGCATGTAATTTGGTATAAAATTATATGTCCTGTAAAATAAAATAGTAGTATTATTTTTAACCGGTTAAAAAACAATGGATACGTATGTTTAACAATAGTGGATAGTTATGGGGTATATTCACTTGAAGTATACATTAATTACTGCTACGCTACTTAGATATCGGTATTCAGAACTTAAGACTTTTTATCTTTTTTAATATTCGAACTACTGAGCCTCCTAAGGAAAACGTAATCCAGCCCAGGTCACTAAAATCACATTATTTAGAATTAAGAAAACATTTTATAAAAAATAAAACAAAACTCAATGAAATATTGAGTTTCTTAAAAACTGTTAGATGCGCACAAATACTACACAATATAAATTGAAAACTTCATGAAATTGGTACATCATTTCGCACAATTTTTCACTATATCCTCCTGCACTAACTAAATATCTCAAATGTAAAAACCAGAACGCATTTAAATATTAGATTGTTTTTACTGACCAAAAACACAAACATGATCTAGAATCCTTTTTCTTGCACCGCTTTTATGTCTACTTATGTAACCACACTAAGTAAGCGACACGCTTGTTGGGTCTTTTATAGAATGCAACAAATTATATGAATTAGAATGTCCTGTATGGTTTGGACTATGTTTCAGAGGCCTTCAGCTAACACACTTCACCCGGACTTGTCATTGAAAAAGCACAAAGTAAAATTGGCTGTTCATGAAAATTGAATAGAGAAATTAATGACGAAAAATGAAATGAAATCATTTGGGTGTGTGGGTTAAAATCCGGACGTTCATTTTTTTAGTGTCGGTAGTTATTAATAGCATAGAGCCAGAAGCTGAATGTGATTGGATTAATATCTAGTAATTAATTACAATATAGATAAATTAAATAGAGACTCAATATCTGATTGTTTAATTATAAAAAAATTAACGTTTTAATTAACGTACGGCAAATACACTAAGGTAAATTTGGAGCAAGCTAGACAAAAATGGTCTATATGTTTTATTTTGTCCTGAATTATTAATTAGTTACTAAATGACATTGAGATACGAGAAATGATTTCATTCAAGTTTAAAAATTTCTAATTTGCTGGAAATCAATTTTCAGTTTCAAAATAGTCAAATATTCAGTAGGTTGTATTACATTTTCGAAATAAACTGATCAATACTCGAAAAGTAACTCTGCACAATTTCGTTTGGCTTTGCCAAATTTGTTTGTAGTATCAAATGCTACAATCGATTATCAAAATGTTTTCAGTTCCCGAAAACTCATGAGTATAAACATATGAATACATAAATAATCAACATTTTACTAGGTCGCCCAGCGCTCCTACCTGAGATATAGATTTTCTAGGCTTACTTCGGAATAAAATCGCTGATGAAGTTCTGAGGACTACACATTCTACCAAAATGCACCCGCCAAATCATCTAAAAATTCGTATTTCCAGATCTAGTGTTGGGATTGTATACTGTTATAATAAACAACACAGTAATTACAAAACTCTATTTTTTTTTGTTTTGATGAATGTATTTTTTAAAGTATGAAATCAATCTACAACACAAATAATTCGTCCTACTGTTTTCGTTTCCTGACCTGGACTAAAGCCATGCATCTAATCAAAAATAGTGACGATAACTCTTGCCTTCGTAAATTCTATGTGAAACTTCAGTCATAAAAAGTAATCAGTAGCAAGGAATAAAAAAAGTGTGACACATATTTCATGTCCAGGAATCTTTCAGGACCTTATAAAATTAACACATACTGGGTTACAATATGGAAAGGGGAGAAAAAATATTAACAGAGTACTAAAAACAAAAGGTACGAAGGCATTTCTAACCTATGTACAGTATTAGAGATTTGACAGAAAATAAAATTAAAAAATAAGATATTTATTCTCATTCTATACCGAGTGCCTACGATATTACTAGCCAGCCTATAACTTCCTTGTAAAAAAAGATATCGATTTCAAATTTTGAGACGTTGTATGGTTGAATACGGTGCACAGTTTGATTGCTTCAAGATCTGATTTTCATTTCCGGTTTACCAGGAAACAGTATAATATTTGTTGTTTTTAATGGAACACCCTGTATATTATTCGAAATTTAGATTGCCCAGGAAATTGTAAGTCCAAAATATACCCTATATCTATCTTTGACGGTTTTCGAGAAAATGGCGGTTGAAAATGTTATATCAGTCATATATTATTTCATTTTCACATAAAATTAATGAATGTAGGAATAAATCTCTTACGGTTATTTAAGTTTTTTTGTGAGTAAAATTTGATAAAGTCATAAATATTTCATTTCCTGCTGAACCGGAGGTACTACGAAAAGTGATTTTCAGGCTCAAATTACTTCGATATTTTTAATGAAACACCCTGTATTGAACCTTATTTACATTCTACTAACCTTTCTGGATATTTTTTGTTCCCTGTCTAAACCTAATAGTTTATGAGATATCGGCGACTGAATGTTCACCTGCACTGTCACAAAGGCTACAAAAAAAAAAGATGTTTAAACAGAACTTTGATTCAAGAGGGCTGTGTAAAGCAAAAGAACTATTTACCGATTTTCATTTAGATTTTGACAGTACTGCTGCATTATTTAAAAGTTTCTCTCAACAGTTGTCATTTAATTTTTGCGTTTTATTCTTGATTTACCTTTTAATAAGTGTTTAAGTGCTATCTGGTTGTTAAAAATGACTGTTTAGGCGCGAGCATCAAATTGATATGTTATTAGTATATGGAGAGGTAAGAAAATACCGAAGGGAAGCCAGAGCATTGTATGGTCGACGTTATCCAGAACGCGACCAACCTTGTGCACAATATTTTCCAACATTTAAAAAGGGAAAATGATAATGAACATGAGAACACATTTATTGTAAATGAGGAGGCAGAGATAAACATACTGGCCTGTGTTGAGACTGATCCAACAAGTTCTATAAGGCAAAGTGCCACTGGTATCGGGATATCTCCCGAAAGTGTTAGATTCTACATAAACATAAGTACAAATCTTTTAAGTACCAAATCCATCAGCATCTTTACAAGGGAGATTATCAACGAAGATTGAATTTTTGCAATTGGTATCTAGAAATTGAGCGTCATCAGCCAAATATAAAATCATGCATTTTATTTTTGGACGAATCTCGATTTACCAACATGGGAATGTTTAACAGGAACAATACGAGATATTGGACAACTGAAAATAACCATCTATTTAGAGGAGGGGCTTTCCAAGAAAAATTCGGCATCAACGTTTGGCTGGGCGTTATAGGAACACGCATTGTAGGACCAATATTTTTTGATGGACCTTTAAACGGGGCCCGGAACCTACATTTTCTACAGAACAAAATTCAAAATTTTATTGAAGTTTTACCTGTGCAGCATGAACATGTCTTCTATCAGCAAGATGGTGCACCGCCCCACCGACTATTTAAGTGAAACTTTTAATAATCGCTGGATAGGTACTAATGGTCCTATACGGTGGCTGGCGAGAACCCCAAACCTTACACCTTTGGATTTTTTTTACTGGGCCCATATCAAGGAAAAGGTATATAAGACACAACTACATAACATAGGAGACCTTAGAAATAGAACTACGCAAGTGATAAACTCTATTACTCTTATTCAGATGGAATACGTTCTTCGGGAATTTAAAGAAAGGATTAATTCTTGTCGAGAAGTCAACGGTGTACATATTGAACATTTAAATTGTGGTCAAAATAAATTATACCTACCTATTACTTTTAGTGTTTCACTTCTGATACTTATTTTATTTTTCTGCTTTGAGCAGATTTGTGGCATATTAGTGCAGGTGAACATTCAGTCGCTGGTATCTCATAAACTATTAGGTTTAGACAGGGGATACCAGAAATAAAAAATATCCAGTAAGGTTAGTAGAATGTAAATTTAAGGTTCAATACAGGATGTTCTATTAAAAATATCGAAGTAATAAGAGCCTGAAAATCACTTTTCGTAGTACTTCAGATTCAGCCCGAAATGAAATTTTTATGACTTTATCAAATTTTACTCACCAAAAAAACTTAAATAACCGTAACAGATTTGTTCCTACATTCATTTGTTTTATGTGAAAATGAAATAATTTATGATTGATATTGAACATTTTCAACCGCCATTTTCTCGAAAACTGTCAAAGATAGATATAGAGTACGCTACATGTTTTGGACCTACAATTTCCTGGGCAATCTAAATTTCGAATAATATACAGGGTGTTCTATTAAAAATAACAAATTATATACTGTTTCCGGTTAAACTGAAAATGAAAATCAGATCTTGGAGCAATCAAACTATGCACCGTATTCAACTATACAACATCCCAAAATTTGAAATCTTTTTTTACAAGAAAGTTATAGGCTGGCTAGTAATATCGTAGGCACCCGGTATATTTCCGAAAAAAATCCCGAATCAGACAGAAGTAATATATTCTAAAACACGAGATATGGTTGAAAAATCAATATAAATAAAAAAATAATTTAGTTTTAAATCTCAGTGAAGTATAATGTGTCTAATTAAGAATAATTTATGTAATCTATATTGCAACAATTTCTAATTTCTCGTTTAGAGAATGAGGCACTAATCTTGGACCAATCCTCTGTATTAAGTTTCACTTTTGGAACTGAAGAAAAAAAATTGCCATTAGGACTATGTGTTGCTTTTATCCTAATTTTGCACCTTTTCATCCTGGTCTTTTATTTTTTTTAATATTAGAGCTAGCCACCTCTAAAGAAAAAAATAACAGGGAATGTTCAAAATACACCATATTCTGCTAAAACTTATAGTGTGAACTTAATAAAATGGGAACTTGTTAACTTCTTGTGATGGTCTATTTAACGAAATATCTAACATAAAAGCTGTTTGTCACGTTCTTACCTTAATATTTAAAAAAATATCTGATGTGGCTAGCATATAACTTTCTTATACCAGTATATATCATCCTGATCTAAAAAAAATCATTCTATTTAATTCTTCACTTACCTCAATAAATTTTAATAGCGTACCTTGGAATGTTTCATTAAAATTTTTAAATAATTAATTATCAGCGTCATTCGATACTGTCAATAATAATTCATGTCATATATTTTAATAATTTTTTGTTGCTGACATTGACATTTTTGTAACTAAATTAGACATTTCAAATGTCAAACTGTTAAATTTATCCTAACCCCATTTTATGAGGCCAAATGTGTAAAATATTTCAGTTTACATCAGCTTTATTTAAGTACTTGAAAAATATATTTTATTCGCTTGATATAGTAGACATGAATTATAATCTGTCACCAAGAATATATTTTTTGTAGTCAAATACAAAAAAGTTTGCTGGCCAGTTTTGCTCATTACCGAATTTTTCATTGTCTTTGGCCTTTAGGACAAGTGTACTAAATTTGAAAGCTTTATCTCAAAAGCTGTGGCTGCTATCGCGATACTACAGACAGACGGATTTTCATAAAGTTATGTTTTTTTATTATAATTCGTCGAGATTCGTCCAGAAATGCAATAAATTTCTTTAATTTTTTTTCTCGAAATTGTACCTTTTTCTTCTTTCATTCATTATGTCTCTTCTGGTGATACCATATTCACCAAATTTAATGTGTCACTTAAAACGTTGTTGACACACACGCACGGAAACACGCACGCACGCACGCACGCACGCAGGCCCGCCCGCCCGTCCGCCCACAGACACGCACCGACAGACATTATTCGAAAAATAGTCAGAATGGATTCAGAAGGGTTCAAAACGTATATATTAGTCAAAATCTCAAGGTCGAAAAAAATCACAATATTATATTAGGTATAAGAAAGTAATAAATAGCATAATTAACATTAACAGCGAAATAACGAGATGAACTAATACAAAATATGACTAACTCGACAGCCACTCCTAGGGAGTGATTTAAAGAATCACAATCGTGCGTAGATTTACAGGTGCAAAAAATTTGTAGCTTTTTTAGTATTAAAAAAATTTGTTCTAATTACCATATTACTTTTTCACAGCAAGTATAACATAATCGTTATTCATTAAAAATGCTACGTACAAATGTTGATTTGTAATAATAAAGTGTCAAGAACGAATAATAGAGTTTTTTTCAGTTAAAACCTCATAGACTACAATATGAACTATATCAAACGTATCGTGCCGAGAAAAAAATTTCAAGGGCATCTAGAATGATTTTCAGTAAGAATTAATACTTTACTATAAATTAAATTGAATAAATTGTTATGAATCAACCAAATGGAAATAACTTCAACAGTAAAACCCATTCAAATACTAATTATTATAAATATTAAATATATACAATAATTACTATAATAATGTGCTCAAATATGCAGAGGGAAAGTCTGAATATTAGTTTACAAGTATTTTGTTGCAAAATTATTACTCGTTTGAGTTAGATTATTAATAATTCAAGGCGAATTTATCTTTTTTTTAAGCACGTAAAAATGTAGATAATAACTATAACTAACAGGTTGTTTAACGAGTGTTATATTATTTTTTATGGAATTTGTTTTAGACGTGTGCCGAACTGAATTTTAATGTTAATATTATTTCACAATTAACTTAAAGAAACTATTTTCTGTATATATATGTAAGTACTTGGGTAATTCGGTCAATTATTCTGTTATTCATATTTTTTCTATTTCTATGTAAGTGGTAGTAACTTTAGGTTATTTTTTTATACATTGCATATTTAACTAACAAATATATTTTACTCCATACGGGCGTCCCTCTAGTAACCATTTTTTGCGACGAAATGTATTCAACCTGGTGCAAAACTCTAATGATTCTCATTGGTTGATACTAATTTCCTGGTATATGATTGGTTAGATAAGTAACCAGATTGAACACATTTCGTCCCAATGAAAAAAAAAACAGTTTAGATTTAAATTTGATTTTGTTCACAATCAGGTGGCCTTCCTGGAGTAGAAGCTTTTGTGGCTATAATCATCAAATTTCTGAATCAGTTAGTCATTTAAGTACTTAGTGATTACCCAATTATGTTTTTACAAACAATGAAGGGTTACATGTTAGGCAAATTATGATAAGATTGAATGACGAAATAACGTTCGATGCAAGTAATTTGATACCCAAGATAGTTTACTTTGTAAATTGATTTGAATTTGAAAAATTGTAATTTACGCCGGTTATTCTACACCTGGAGTGGGTTGGAACCTTTGATGTGAAGATAACACTGATGTAGTTTTCCACGAAACACCAAAACACTATATACTGCACTCGATGCGCATTTCGCCAACCAAGTTGGCATCATCTGGATATGATTAAAACTAAACTTATGCTAACAATCTACTCTATTTATACCTAAACTATTGTCAAGGTTCGCCGAACCGTGACCCACTAACCAATAAAGCGGGCTATTTGGGATAGGCCCTCTGTCACTATTCATACTATTTATACACTTTATGATTTCCAAGCTTTCAAATGCATCCAGCTGTCTAGTATTTGCTACATTCCTAATTAATCTTAAATTGCTAATATCTATTTTATGGTTGTTCTCAAACGCATGTTGGGCTACACTAGACTTATCTGTTCTACCATATTTGAGATGGGCCATATGCTCTTTGAATCTAGTTTGAATTGATCGTCTAGTCTGTCCTACATATTTTTGATTACAGTCCTTACAACTAATTTCGTAAATCCCCGACTTTTCCTTTGGTTATTCTACACTGGACATTTATTTTGTTTTATTTCAGTAGACCTCATAACTTGCAACAAGTAAAAAATATCTCTTTTTGTAACAAGTGGGGAAAATTATGCTTTTATGTACACATCAGTCGAGGTCCGTAAAGGAATAGGTTACCTCTTATATTGGGAGAGGAGACACGAAAGGGGAATGTAACGCGTCATAGTGTATGCCGTGTTGTGAATCATACGTTTGTTGTGTTCATTTTATAAGCTTTTTGTGTGGTTATTTGCTATTATTTTGATATTTTGCTTATAGCTATTATTAGTTATGTTATATTATACTATTATGGACCTCTTTTTATAGTTTTTACGTGCTTTTTTGACATTTTAAGTGACATTTGGATTATTACATAAAGGACAATATTTGGTTTAAACTACATTTATTTTGAGAACGTATGTTCAATAAGATGAAGTATATTTATTTTGAGGAGTTAATAATAAATAATTGTTTTAAGTTGACTGGAACTATATGCAGTGTTGCTATTTGTAAAAGTAATGCTGAGAGGTCAAAGAAGAATGAAGAAAAAATATAATTTTTCTCGTTTCCTACTAACATTTTAGTTAGGAAAGAGTGGAACAGAAAATGTTAAAGAAAAAAAATTTAACCCCGATAATAAAAGACTTTGCAATAAATATGTTACAATTGATTTGAGATAGAATGAAATCAAAATTGATGAATGTATTGCCAAAAAAACTGGTGGGCAATATAAAATTTATCTACTAAAAAATAATTTGTGGCTAATGTTATTATGCTTTAGCCATTCCATCACTTAATTTGTTGCCTGAAACTTTGACAAAAAATGTCCAGTCCAACTGCAAGAGGTGAACTTGTTAAAACTAGAGAATGCAAAGAGATCGTTAAACAAAATTTAAACCCATTATTGTCTATAGGAAATGTGGAAAACCTTCCATCTACAAGTAATAATATTTTAATAATATTTATTTATTTGCCCAACAGAAAATCCATTTACAGGACAAAATGTATGAAATACAATAAAAAAAATTATATTATAAGGATACATAGTAGACTTAACTTAAACAAAGTAATACATATAACTATAATAATATAGCACTAGAGGGTGACAGTAATATAATAATGACAGCAGTTTAGATCGAGTTATAATAATAATTAGTATTCAATAAGGTAGGTAACATAATAATAATGGTGGGATAATTAAGTTGTGGATGAAAGTGTCTCTGAATGGTTTCTTTTAAGGATAGAATTGAACAGAGATTAGTATCACATAAATCAGATATAGAGTTAAATTAAGCATTTCAAGGAGTAGTGAGCAGTTAATTTTATTATGAAGCAGATTGTGGAGAAACATTAAACTATTCATAATCCGTCGAGTCTTTATTGATGACATCTCGAATCTGGATAAAAGTAATTCGTGGTTGAAGCCTCGATATACACGATCATTTTTATAAGCTAACAATTTTAAAAATTTCCTTTGGATAGATTGGAGATATGTTGAATGGTTCTCATAAATTGAGTACCAAGTTAGAGATCCATACTCCAATTTGGAACGTACAAGTGAATAATAAAGAACATTCAATGCGGCATTGTTAGTGAAAGATTTACAATTTCTGATAATGAAACCTAAAGTCTTTGAGGATGATAGTCCTAGATTGTTTATGTGTTCGGCAAAAGATAATTTATTATCAAACAGTATGCCTAAGTCTTCTGTTGAATTTTGCCTATCTACACAGAGAATACTCATATAAAATAGGCTTGTTCTTTCGCGAGTAGCTTACGATTTTACACTTAGATATATTTAGATTAAGTTTGGAAGTAGTATACCATTCTATAAGCAAGTTAACCTGAGATTGTAAGAATAAGCAATCCTGTATTGTGTTAATCTTAGCATATATTTTTAGATCGTCTGCAAACAGGAGCTAATCACAGTCAATCACTTTAGTGACATCATCAATAAAGAGAAGAAATAAAAGTGGTCCAAGATTGGAGCCTTGCGGAACTCCAGACGTAACCGTATACATATCAGACTTAAACCCATTGTATGCTACGTACTGTAATCTATTATCCAAGTAGGAAATAAAGAAATTAATCAAACTGCAGGAAAACCCAAATTATGCGAGTTTAGATATTATAATAGAATGATTAATAGTATCGAAGGCCTTTGAGAAATCCGTATACACCACGTCCACCTGTCCATGCGCATCTAAAGTTTCCGATATTTTTTTGCGTAATTAGGGCTAAATTAGTTACAGTTGAGCGCTGCTCCATGAAACCATGTTGATCAATTGAGAGCGATTTTTTTACTGAAGGATACACGTGAATAAAAGAAATCCCCGAGAAGGTGCATATGAAGAATTACTACGTAATTATAATGTCCCCTTACTAGAGAATGAAGAATTTAAGAAAAAAATCAAAGAAGACGAAAAATAGCTTGCCATTGGAAATAAAGGAAAATTCGAGTTGCAAAAACGGTAAAAGTATGCCGGACCGCATAGCTGGCGTCAGGATCTCGATTACGTGACTCGGTCTGATAGACCGAGATGGTGGTACTGTACAAATATGACACTCGGTCTTATAGACTTAATTATGACAGTCAATGTATTAAAGAGATTGAATTCTTTATATATTTGTTTTTTATTTGTCTTAATGTAAAATACCTTACTGTTAATAAAATATTTTGAACATGAAGTTTCAATAATCATTTTCGCATAGAAAGAATAGAAATAATGAATAATATAATAATTTCAATAACCACCAAAGTATGAGCCTTTACCGAGCTTTTATTCAGCTAGCATCCCCAGTAGGGGCCCCGTAAACAACCAGCGTTTGTTGTTTACTGGGATATAACTAAAATCATTTATTTAAATGCTAAATAAACTACTTATTAAAATTTGTTAGGTACTAGTCAATTAGAAGAAGAATAAGTGTAATATGTTATGGTTAATAATTAAATTAGATTGATTTCTATACTATTTTGATATTTTATATATTGGTATACAAGTTATTTTGGTAATATTTTCTAAATATTTAATTGGTGAAATAGAATAGGCCCATTTACTTTCCCCTTTCCTTCTTTTACATAATATTTATAAAGGACTGGGTTATTTACAAAACTGAAATCAGTGCTTGGTCACAGGACAAGGTGATCCTACAAATACATCGAGAAAATTCAAGAAATGATTCCTGAACCTGTATATTTTGAGATATTGTCTATAGTTATTTATTTCTGGCATCCTATAACGTTTTTTTTTCTTACTTTCTCTGACTATTAAGCCACTGTCCTATTTTGAGATGAAAAGCTAAATGAAGTTTTGCCCATAACTGCTTCGTTTCGGAGATAGTGTGTTGATTAAAAAAAAGCTTCTGAAGTTCTCTGAAATGCTTGAAAATTTTTTATCAAACTTGCTGTGCATAATGAGTACTTTTAGAGAATTCTTTGTTGTAAACATTTAGAGCATTTTTTTAAATCATCTCACAGTATCTCCGAAATAAATTTATTGACAAAACATCATTAGAGCTTTTCGTCTTAATATAGGTTTGGAAATCATTTCCTGAATTTTATCGGTGCATGTCCTTAAGGATCACCCTGTGTATATTAGCTATATCATGTGAAAATCTCCGTTTTATCGGAAATATAATTAATGAACTGGAACATGCTAGAAATATTATAAATTTTACCATTTTCGAACTGGTTGGTCGGCATTCTTAAACCACCTTGTACAAACATAATTTTGTATTTTGGTCTTTGCTGAAAATTATATGCAAAATTTCATTAAAATCGCATTGGCCTTTCCAGAGATTAAGAGAGGAGTAAATAATCATCAAATAACGAACATACGTATTTTAAAAGCCATGCCAAAACATGATGTGTTGTAATATGTGAAGATTTGTTAAAGAAAATGGTTAAATTTGGTGATAATTTATAATCGGCAACATAAAATTTAACGATAGTAGTTTTTTTTGATCATCACATGTAACACCAAGAAAATAAATGTACGTAAGATTATATTCAATAATTGGTATTACTATTCCTCACTTATTTTCATTATGAGTATTTTAATTATTAAAATACATATTAAATTAAATAATAAACATATAAGTATGTAAAATTAACATAATTTATAAACTTCATAAAGTTCTAAACGAAAGCTGTACGTTGTTTCAGATTTGGCATACAGATGACGTATTCCCGCCATTCATTCTATTGGTCAAAAATTACTCCTTTACAGACCTCGCACATCAGTCACATCACATATAAGACTTTTATGTAAAGAAAACTTAAAAAAAAACTAGGTTAACAAATGTCAAACGATTGCTGTTAAATGTGAAATGAATCATTCCACCTAGTCATTTGTTACCAGGGTAATTACTTACAAACGCGATTCGGCAAAAAAAAATATATCGTTTTAAGCAAAGTTTTACCTCTTGTGTTAGTAAAAATCAGTGGTTCGCATAGTGTTCCGTCAGATATTGAAGAAGCAGCTAACGCCGTAAACGAGGAATTGGTGCCCGAAAAATCGCATGCGAAATATGAATTGTTCTACGACCGCGTTGAAAAATGATGAGAGGAAAAGCACCTGAATAATGTTGCTAATGACAAAGCCCTTCTTGTGTACTTCCAAGAAACATCCAAAGTTCAAAAATCCTTTTCGTTGTGGAGTAATTATTTGTTAAGAAAATATGTCGATATTAGCAAGTACATAAACCTTATAGCTTTTCTTAAATGAAAATAAGAAGACTGTCAAGCAAAGAAATTCAAGGACTTTAACAAACAGGACGTTTGAAAATTCTAAGAGAAGTTGATGACGAAAAATATCTATCATCAAAAGTATAATATTTTACGTTTTCTACCTAATTTTCCTTAATTAGGTAAATGTTTGGTAAGTAACAGTTATAGTTACATTGGCTGGTGTTTGCTGAAAAGAAGAGCTCAAAATCCTTATTGTGACAAATGTCAGGGACGAAGGAAACACCTTTCATTTTACGTTAACTGCCATGAAAACAAAACTCGACGGGAAATGCACAAGGCAACCTGTAGAAATAAATTCATTCGGAAGCATGCCAAAAAACTAATAAAATGATGTAAAAATCGGTCTCGGTTAGTTACTTTCAAATTATTTGAATTTAAAACGTCGTTTTTATTTATTTCATTTATTTATACAAAATAAATAAATTGAAAACAAAACATATAAAATAAATAACACAAATAAGGATAAATAAGATAAACGAGATAAGGAAATAAATCTGACAAATGAGACAAATGATATTAACGAGACAAAACAGTTAAACAATATACACAATATTTAATTCAATGCCATATTGCTCCTTAATAAAGTAGTTGTTTTAATAGTTTCTGCGATAAATTTCATTTGAAGTGTCGTGTTTGATTTATTATCTAGCTAAGACTTTTATGCTAGCACAGTCAGATAAGAATGACAGTATGAAATATAAGAAACTATAGGTATTTATTATTGTTATCAAATTTAACTTCACAGAAATTAGAAAATAGACAATCCTCGAATACAAACCTGAAGCTGCAGGGGCGAAGGATGTACTTGTGACAAAACGCAGACACAAACTATTCCCACCGACATTGCCAATGCCAGTAGCGGGATTCGAAGGATGTTTATGTAATATAATTATTATTCTCAAGATAAGGAAACTAAATAAAAGGAACAAAACAAACAAGACAAACTAGATAGCTAGATAGCTAGATAAACAAAGGTAGCTAAACGAGATAAACGTGATACATGAGACAAATGAGATAAATAATATGAATGAGATAAATAAGATAAATAGAAAAATAAGATAAATAGGAAAATGAGATAAATAATAAAAGAACAAAGAATGTAAACGAGACAAACAAGATAAAATGAATTTAATAATTTATTTCTCACACAACTCAAATTGGATATGATAAGAAAGTACTATCGAGATGGACTTTACTTTTTTAATTGTGTAAAATTAACTTTAGACCATTTTTCTCACACAGTTAATCTGTAGAGAAATTTTGAAGACTTATTTTTGGCACATTTCTTCATTCTGAACAATTTTTATTTGAAATATTTTTGATGTCTCAATTTTTTTCGGGCCCCCTTAAGACGTGCCTCCTTGGTGCACAATTTCACTGATATTTAATAGGGTTCTTCCATGGAATCCGCAGATATTATATGTAAAGTTTCAAATTTCTACGTTGAGACGTTTTTGAGAAAATTGTAGCACAACAAAGACCAGCAACACACAGACACACAGACATACATACGGCATGCCAATTCGGATAAATTTTCTATTTTCGTGTCTCAAAACGTCCATCTTCACCACAACTTTAATGAATCTGATATTTATAGGTCTAAAAAAATTGGAAACCCAAATTCATCACGGGTCCAGACAAAATGAGGGTTAACGCGCTTGAATTCACCACGAGAGTTGCTAGTGTACGGAAAGGTCAATGTCACTGAACGTTAATGTTTACTATGGCCTTTTAACTCTAATTTTTTGTAATTTTTATAAAAATTAGCTGAAAAACATTTAACACAATGATGGCAGAAGGAGAAAGCAGTAATTTACTTGCTCAGTGGGGAAATTATTGTACTTATCAGAAGTGTCTTTTGTCATTAAAGTTAGGTTATATCAAGAATGAATATGATGAAAACAACGAATGTACATGATATTACTCATGATTTTCTGTAGTAGACTCCTTTGGTAACGCATAATCGTCAGGATTAAAATGTTTCTTACAATCGCACGAATGTTTCGAAGAAGTAAAGTTATCTCTATCAACCACTGTTTTAGGCGAGGTTTCTCGGAAGCATATGTCCGCGTCTTGTTTCCGAACAAAATGAAACTGAACAACACTGAGGCACATTTAACAAGGTTTTTTATTTGCTGGTGTACGGAATAATGATAATAAAACACTATAAACTTTTCCCGCGCTTAACAATAACTTTTGACACGACCTTACTCGACTAGTGACGCCAACTGCTGAGCCTGAAAACGGTAGCCCGTATTCCAGCATTTCTGATTAAAGATTGTCTTCTGCCTTTAATGAGGCTATAAAAATATTCTTTTTTTAATCTTGCCATCAACACTACAACATTTCCAACTACATGGAAGATGTCCAAAATATTATCTGATTTTAAAGAAGGTAAATGGACCAATACTAGAAAAATTTTCTGAACGATTTCTTTTAAAACAGTATTGAATGGAAAGAGAGTAGTTCTATTCGCATACAAATTTAAGGTAGGTACAATATTTACTAACAAAATAAATGGTACAAAGAAATTATTGACACAGCTACACAACATTTTTCCGTAATAAGAGCACAACATCTTTGACTATTTTAATTAATTTTACATCATTGTTGATGAATATTCTTTTGCATATCCTCTTATCCCAAGATAAAGGATATATTTAATAAAGATGCTGTTTCCTAGCCTTAGTAAAAAAAACTGGATAAAATAATTACTTCTCTAGAAATTGACTTCATTCTTAATGACGTCTTAATTTGTAGAAGTATCATTAATCAACCAGGGCGATTTGCTATCGTTAAAAAATCATATCTCTCATCTGAAAAAAATTCAAACCTTAGTTTGCTTAATTAACAAACAAAACGGACCTTATGCCTCACTGACCATCCACTAATAAATGCAAACGAGTTCGCTTTGATAAAACACCAAATTCCATCGATAATATTAGCTGTTTAATGAAGGGGTAGTTTTTGATTGTTATTTAGGGTTGACGATCGCAGTAGGTGGTCCCCACACATTCGTTTGTTCCGCTTTGCCACGCCCATCAGCAAATATTTTCTGTGATTGATGGAATTATCGGAAAGGACGACTTGATTATTATTTATTAACTTTTGATTCGAGTTGGCGATTCTTTTTACCTAAGTTAGTTTCTGAAATTAGAAAAAAATAAATTAGGAATGGTCGAAACGCAAGGATAGATTTGAGAATCACGCGACGGAAGTAACAAGGCAATTAAAACAGAAGCGAAATTATTAAGTATAAAAAAATGATGGATTAGAAATAAAATACGTGATTTTTTGTTGGGACCACCATTGCAATTTGCTAATTGAATTGAGAATCTTGGCTTCAGTACCGTTACTTCAATATCAAACTGCAGGGTTAGCCAAAAAATAAAGCGTCTAAGAAATGAATTTGTTTTGTTACTTTTAGGGTTTAATGGATTAATGAGTCAATGCATTTTGATGGCGATATTGAAGAAATATTTAACACATTATCCGTCGTAACTCAGCTTTTATAATTCAGTTTATATCGAGATCCAAAAATATTTTATAAGAATAAAACAAAAAAAAAAATATTTTAAAAAGAAATTAAACTACTACAGTCGAAGACATCAATATGGTAGCACAAAAATTTTAAGACTTTTTTATTGATGAACCTATACATTTTATGAATGATCTAAGCTCAAATAAAACATACAATGATTATACATATAAAATAATTGTGCATTTTTAGCGAAAAACTCCTATAATTTTCGTCCAGTAATAGAACAAGATATTGTAAGCATAGTTAATAAATTGAAAAGAAAAAGAAACTGCTAGTTACGACGAAATACTAATTACATTAAAAAAAACAAAATATTGATTATATAAAAAACACCATTAACATTTATAACTAATCTCTCGTTTGCAACAGAGACTTTCCCGGATAGTCTTAAGATTGCCAAAATCATACCAGCTTATAAAATATCTAATTAGAGATAATTTTAGAAATTATAGAACTAATAGTCAAGGAGCGGATTGTGACAACATGACGATTCAAAAAAAAAATATTGACAGAGGCACAGTTCGGCTTTAGGGAAGGTCAAAATACAATCGACGCAATACTTAATGTAATTAATAATATAAACAGTTGTTTAGCATCACAATGCTACACACTCTGTGTATTCTGTGATCTAATCAAGAAATTCTACTGTGTTGATCATCAGTATTTATTTGAAAAACTATATTTTTATGGCTTTAAGGGTGTATCTTACAGTTGGTTTCAGTCCAATCCCTAGGATCGAAAAAGTTTGTGTAAATTAGAAGAAATTGTTAATAATGAGAGAGTACTAGTAAAAACTGAGCAAAAGAAAAGTGATAGTGGTGTTCTGCAGGGTTCATTTACATTAACGACCTTGGTAACAATTTTAAAAGAGTTCAAATTTCCCTATTTGCAGATGATACCAGTATATTATTCAAAAACCCATTACATCGATGTACGAAAATATAAAATAACATAAACGACTGGTTCTCTGCAAATAGATTAATCCTGATTCTAACAAAATTACACATGACATTTTACAAGCATGGTACTATTTCCTCAGTAAATGAAATTAGTGTACATAGATTAGAATCTAAATGCAAGTGTCACTTATTGGAGATAAACTTGAGTTTTTCTAGTGCTGTTTATGCATTATTTATTATAAGGAAAAATCTCAGGCCCAAAACCTTGAAAATTTGTATTAATCATATTTTCAAAGTATATATAAGTATGGGATTGAATTCCGGGAGGAATGCTACTGAAGATGAAGCTACATTTAGGGTTCGGAAAAGGGCAATTAGATCGATATGTCGATTAAGACCGACTGAATCGTATAGGGAATATTTTAAGTACCTTCGAATAATGTCCTTGGTTGGCCCCGGCCATTTATTATATTTTTCGTGTATCTATAACTATATTGCGAAATAAAAATTATTTAAATAAACACTCCGATGTCCATAAATATAGTATCCGACAAATTACCTTCTACCTATATATAATTATAACGAGAAAAAGCACACCTTATAATGGCATTAAAATATGGAATCACTTATCACCAGAAATAACAGTGGCTCCTTGTCTAAATAATTTTAAGCGTAAATTGAGACACCTGTTAAATAATGTTTTCTATTCCCTAGAAGAATATTTTATATTTCTTTTTGAAATAGTATGTTATAAAAGTCTATTTCACGCGAAAATCCCGTTCGTATAGTTTAAGAAAAATCGCCCGAAAAATATTCTTGTTTTTGACACTCCAATAATATGCAAATTAATTTTTAACACACTCCTACTTCAGCAGCTTGTAACTCGAATATATTAAAATATGATAAGGACCTTCTTTACGGAAAATTCAGTTGTATTCTCTTTTTGCATTTCTTCGCGTACACTTATGGGTGGAAACACCTTTATCTTTTAAGACTTACGTTGCAAATATGTCACCTAAAGTTTTAAAAGAATATTTTTTGAAGTGGAAATTAGAGAATTAAAAAAGATGCCCTTGTGTTTGCTACGCATTAAAGACCATTAGTTAAATAGAAATCCTAACAGGGTGTACCATCATCTTATAGAAAAAAAATTCTGCTATATAAATTTCGTTCTATGCATTGTAAGTGTAGGGGAAACTGTTTTCGAGAAAATCTAGTGGCTCAGTGCTTATATGTTAGGTTTGAAACCAAGGGCTGATGGGTTCGAATCCTGGCTAGGTCATGGATGTATAGTAGAGTTTTTAAATACCGAAACGGTAGCACAGATTGGCTAGAGCGTTACTGTGTGGTAGAACACGGTTAATCACTGTCTATCTCTTCTGAGTTCAAGTCTTAGCTGCGGCATCTGGCAAATGTCGGAGAGAATGGTTGTTGTGTGTGTATCTGCAACGAGGTTTGCCATGATTAAGTGATGGAATAGATGAAACATCCCCCTACTTTAGCAGCCTATGACTCGAAATCTATTAGATCTACCAGAAATATGTTAAGGATTTTCTTTTATAGAAAATTATATGAGTAACATTTTATCTCTCTAATTTATTTTTCATATAGGACACCTTTTTGCTAAAAAATTCAAAAAACCGTAAATATGCTCTTTTTTGAGAGGTTAGGGGATACAGCTCGCCCTTTAATAATGTGAACTTTTTTGGTTTTCAATTTTTACCTGAAGTATTTGACATGTCATAAAAAATTCAAAACATTATTAATTTTTTTTCTATTCCTTATTTTTCAGCCTAATTTTCATACTATTAAGATGAAGTTTTGCCCACAGAAAAGAAAATGAAAAAAATGTCCTCAAATTTGAATATTTTGAAGTTTTGCACGCTTTTATTACTACCCCTGTAACGTTTTATTTTAATCGTGATGAAACCTATCGACAGAACGGTTTGAGAGCCAACAAAACTAAACGGAGTTCTAGAAACTGAAAACAAATTAAAAATTAGTTAAATAATTAAGAAGCTATCATGTTTTGAATTTGAACCATCCTTTATAATTTTACGATTCAATTGTTAAACAGTTTATTTACTTGTCTAAAAACAAAGATTTTACACAGTTGAAAGGAAGACAGCAATAAAAATAAACCATGTCCACTATAGTGTAAAACCTCTGTGCTAATGGACCATGCTAAATATTACACGACGCCAACTGAGCAGGATAGAAAGGTAAAAAAAGACAAACTATCGTGTTACCACATTGTGTTACTACGAATTTTGTCTATGCCAGTTCCTATACAACAGATATTAGGCGTGAAACTGTTGTAAATAGTAGTTTTGTAAAATATCAGAGATAAAAGTAAATGAGGAAAGTTTTCTATTTTGTTAAATTTAAATAATAGGGTGTAGATGACTGTAAAAGTTGCTTCTATATTGTTTATTTTAAAAACCTGAAATGGGCTGAAACCTTTGATGCGAAGAAAATAGTGACATAGTTTTCCACAAAACACCATGTATTGCACTCGACGCGCGTTTTTTCAACCAAGTTGGCATCATCTGGAGATGATTTAAACTAACCTTATGCTAACAGTTTATCCTATTTATATTTAAACTATTGCTACAGTTCAGTGAACCGTGACTCACTAACTAAGAGAGAGGAATATTGGCCCTCTGTCACTATTCATATTGTTTTTACACTTTGTAATTTCCAAGCTTTTAGATGCATCTCTCTAGTATTTGTTACATTCCTAATTAATCTTAAATTGCTGCTTTCTATTTTATGGTTGTTTTCAAACGCATATTGAGCAACACTGTTCTACCATATTTGAGATGTTCCTTGAATCTAGCTTGAATTGATCATCTAGTTTGTCCAACATACTGTTAATTAGTCCTTACAGCTAATTTCGATTGTTTCAGTTTTGTTTTTTGGATTGCCTAAAAGTTGTAGTTTATTTCCTGATGAATGAGTCACTGTCATACCTACATCTTTAAAAATCTTAACACCACGGATGAATCGATCATTCAAACCTATCCTTATTTATTTATTTATTTATTTAAATACAAAATCCAACAGGCAGGGGCCCAATTACAAGATTAGGTACATTGAAATTATGTATAGATAAATACACAATAAACAATTTTGAGTGGTACAAAAAAATGTCTTAATTAAATATATAATATATACGAACAAAACATATAGAATTATATATACACATATAAATATACACTTATACATATTGTACATACACATACATATACAGATAAATAAAGAATACAGCAGATTACAAAACATCAAGATGCAAAAGAGAGTTTTTAATTACACTTTCATTACAGAAAAATATATAAACACAATCTTCGATTTTAGCATAGTTGACATACATTTGGTGTATTGGAGAGGCCAAGAGAATATTAGTTCTTGGTATGTGTGTAATAAATAAGTTGTTATGGCGAGCAGAAATTCTAGGTACTTTATAATTTATTTGATTTAATAGGTTAATACAATCCAGCCGATTATTAACAATTTTATATAGAAAAATTATTGATTGAGATATTCTTCGTTTGGCAAGACTTGGTAAATTAAATTTGTCTAACAATATATTTTGTGGAAATCCATTAGGTGGATAAGTGCCCTCAAGAGTGTACACTGCAGATTTTAAAAACTTACGCTGAATATTCTCTAATTGTAATATATTGACATTATAAATTGGGTTTCACACAACTGAAGTATATTCAAGGCGAGATCTAATAAATATTACATAGAGCAAACGATGAATGTTGACATTTTTAAAATCTTTGCAGTTCCTGATAACAAAGTAAAGACTCTTAAAAACAGAAGTAGTTACCATTTCGATGTGCTTACTGAATGACAATTTAGGATCAAAATACACGCCTAGGTCTTTAATAATATCAGGTCTTTGTAAAACAACATTATCGATATTATAATTGTACACGTACAGATTATGCTTCCGGCCAAATGACATGACATTACACTTGCTAGCATTGAGGGGTAGATAGTTGCTGATGCGCTAGGTATTGATGATGTCCAAGGTCTTTTGCAGAATTTGACAATCTTGAACATTATCAATAAATCGGTACATTTTTAGGTCGTCTGCATACAAGAGGAAGTGAACATTAGTATTCAAGCTTTCAAAATTATCCTTAATGTATATTATAAAGAAGAGCGGTCCTAGTATCGAACCCTGTGGCACACCAGATCTTTGCAAGAGGCTATTCGATTTATGACCACGGTACCGAACAAACTAATGTCGATTCTCTAGATATGACTGTATTAAAAGAAGTAACGATTTTGAGAGACCAAATTTATCAATTTTAGAAATCAAAGCACCGTGGTCAATCCTGTCAAAATCCTCAGAAAAGTATTTGTAGATAGTATCTACCTGACCCCCTCGATCAAGATCTCCGCAAAGAAATTGCGTTTTGCACACCAGGTTCGTTACTGTAGATCGACCCTTCATAAAGCCATGCTAATCAATAGATATTAAGCCAGATACGTAAGTGTACATAGAACCGTGAAGAAAAATTTCAAAAAATTTCCTGAAGTTACAAATAATAGTGATGGGCCTATAGTTTGTTATGTTTTCCCCCTTTTAGTACACTGGACACACGCGTGAATTTTTCCATTTTTGAGGAAATTTTGAAGTACTGAGAATTAAATTGAAAATTATTAGATGGGCTTTAGCGAATACAGTTGAAAAATCTTTAATTAGAAATGCCGGAATTATATCAGGGGTCATGGTTATTGTGGCTTTAATTTTCTTTATAGATTGGCATATTTTCTCCTCAGTGATGACAGATAAGTTTAAAGTATTTAAATTCAGACTACTTACGTCGTCAAATTTATAGAGTGTAGGGGACGTAAAGAGAAAAAAGTCCGCAAAACTATCAACTATTACTTGTGGGTCTTCAATCATTTGATTCTCGTAAACTAGCGATGAGGGAATGGATGAAGTATTGTTTTTTGAATTAATAAATCTCCAAAAATTGTTAGGATTGGTTTGCATGTTATTGTCAATGTTGTCTAAATATAACTTGTAAGCACTATCGGTCAGATTTAAATTTTGCTCTTAATGTTTTAAATGTATTGTAATTCAGTGTTACCAAATTGTTTATATTTGCTTAATATTTTTTCCTTCTGCTTAATATCATGGATTATCTGTCTATTAAACCATGTTGGATAAGACCCACAACTTGTTTGTTTTTTAGGTACATATGTATCAAAAATATCATATAATTTTAAATAAAGTGCATCCACAGCTGTATCTACATTCTTAAAATGTTTCAGGAATGCCCAATCTATGAGCCCAAGTTGGTTATACAGTTCTACAAAGTTGGCCTTTTTGAAATTAAACTCAAAATTATTTTTATGCGGGAAATTATCGTGTATTATTGAGAGGGAAGCTTAATAGGCGATGAACTAGGAAATTAAAACTCGCCATTTTGTGTTGAGCATAATGGTAAGAGTCCATAGGGATATATCTTGGAGTACTGGTATCTTTTCTGTATAAGTCAAATTCTAATTTATTTTCACTGTTTGTAATTATTAATACATCTCTAATAAAAATGGTAGTTGTCCAAAGTTTTCAATTTCATATGTGAATTTAACTGACACGAAACAACAAAGTTGTTAATATAAATGACTTTTGTATCAAACATTGTAAAACTATCATCCACATACCTATTTGATGTTTGTTCATTGATTCCAAGTGTTCCGATACCACAGACCTTGGACTACCTGAAGGACCTACTCGAATTCAAACAATCTCAGTCAAGATGTAGTAGAAGAATATCTTAAACTCACTAAACTTTGCATAAAACAAAATTGTTTCCGATTCAACGATAATTCTTTCGAACAACATGAAGGAACAGCAATGGGTAACTCTTTGTCACCATTCGTTGCCAGTCTCTTCATAAACAGAAGAAAAAGCAGAATTCGAGTATAGAGAGATAAGTTGACTTATTTCCCCATTGCATGTGACCACAGAATTATTAATGTGATTATAAATTATGAATAAATTACTTTACGTTGAAAATTAAATTGAGAAACCACCCAAGAGAGTCTTTGGGCAAAAAACTATTTATATAAAACATTCCTTTTCTTCCACTAATAACAAAATTAAAATATACAAAAATGACAGGCAAGCCTTTCTCTTTAGCTTTCACACATAATAAATAAATTTGCGCGCAGCATCCTTTGTGGGTAAAATCCTTTATAATGGAATATAAATTTCACCCATCCCTATTGTCCGCAAGGGCATTAAAAATTTCGCGCATTAAAATTATTGCTTTCCCTATTGTGAAGTTTGCTTTGCGTTTCTAAATGAAGATGTCTGTCTTATAATGACCGAGACCACACAAACTACAAAAAATATCGTGAAGCACTTCATCTCCACCCCCGAATGATTTACGTCGTCGTTAAAATCGTATAAAATTGCAATAAACTAAATTTGCCCATACTTGCTTTGAGTTAAATGCAGTTGTATTTTAAGTTGATGCCTAAGTGCTTAAGTAAGTGCAAATTTTATTATTATTGTTATAGTTTTATTGATGTAACGGGTAATTTTAGACTCAAATGAAACACGCGTATTTATAGTAACGTTAATATAACATTATTTTTGTATTTACTCGACTATTCATTGACAGTCTAATATTAGAAAATCCCCCATATATTTATTGGCATAATTTTTGGAAATTTGCGCGATATAAAGTTACGAAAGGTGCTTACAATCTTGCGAAGATATTATTTGTATAATAAATTTCAAGGAAATATTTAAGATATAATGGAAGGTTTACAATGGCGCCATGCTATGAATAGTGCACTAAATGAGGGTCCAGAAATGAGTGATTTGAATCATTCATTAAAGTTATATTAGAAAACTTTTCGTAATTTACTTAAGACCCAATTACAGAATAGGAAAAATACAGAAAAAAAGAGATATATATATACACTTAATCCATAAAACATTGATAATTGACAAGATAAATATTAAATATAAGTATATACAAAGAAAAAATAAAATAAGCAATATGCCAAAACGTCTAAAGAAAAAAATATAACAGGAAAAACGCAATAAAATAGAACCAGAAAGAAGCGAAGAAATAAGTCAACTATAAAATCCATTTTTAATAGGCAAGATGCACATATTTTTTTTGATATCTTAAATCGACAGACCATTACAACATGTGTTTTTTCATATACTAATTAATTTTTTTTGTTTGGTTTAAAGCTAAAAAAAATATTAACTTTAGCCGCGAACTTAAACAAGAACGCTGCATATCTCCGACCAGTTGCTGTGTGACGTTAGACTGCATAAGTTTGCTACAAGTGAATACTGTTATACTCGCAGTTTGTATTTACAAATTAAAGTACGAAGTTATTTTTGTAATCTACCATGGAGAGTGTACGAAAAGGAGTTACACTGCTATTGTATAAACAAATAAAAATAAAATCTATTAATACGAACAAGGAGAATGATACACACCTTGTTCTTGTACTTTTGTACCTCTAACTTCAGTACTGATAAAAAATAAAATCAGTATTATTAGCAAAGAAGCTACTCACTGCTCATAGGGAACATGTCAATTTTCAGTAAATTGTTGGCCTGATCTTGAACAAAGCCACTGGCCGTCATTGTCACTACTTAGATAAATTAATATATTAATGAATTTTACTTAAGTAATAAATAAACGCGAGATTTAACAGTGGTAAACTGGCAACTTACTGCATTCAGCTAGACTGTCAAAACCAAAGTTCTGCGGTATGACGTCAGGTCAATACCCAATGAGAACACATTGTTGGTTAAACGTTTATATAACGTTAATTAACGTTGTGTAAACGTTAATTAACGTTTATATGCCAGTCATTGACAACAACTAAATTTTATTGTAGTTCGAGACAGTCATCGACACTTGCAATTCCGCAAAAAAAAATTAAATCATCGGCATATAATAGGCATGAAACTGTTAGACTATCAACAGTATCATTGATGAATAAACAAAAAAAAAATAGGTCCTAATATTGATCCATGGAGAACCCCCGAAGCCGCAGACACTTCAACAGAATTGCAGCCACGATATATTACACGTTGTATCACATTTGAAAAATAAGATTTAAAAAACGTTAAGAAATCTTAAGAAGAAATAGAATTAATCAATTGTTTAATAGTACATATTTGTCAACTGTGTCAAACACCTTAGAGAAATCAATATAAATTACGTCGCGTCCGTCGGCATGAAATCCCTCATCGATGGCGTGAGTTAAGAATTCTGTCATACAAAATATGTTCGTCATAGGTAACTTGCCTTTAACAAAACCATGTTCTGACTCTGTGATCAAATGTTTTCGTTTGCGATGAGAAACAATATGATCAAACAATAGCATTTCAAAACATTTTGCAAAGTGGCAAATTATGAAAATTGGACGATAGTTACAAATCTCGGACCGCTTTTTTAAAAACGGGTTACCTTAGATAGTTTTCATTGCAAGGGAAAAGTATTAATTTTTAACGATAAATTGAAAAGTTTAGAGAGAGTAAATATTAACACAAATCACATAATAAGAAAGCGAAGTTCCATCTGGTCCAGAATCTCTGATTCTGTGGGTCCGTTTGTTAGTTTGGGTCTGAATTTTATTAAACAAACTAAAGCACTATTTACAGATAATAAAGGTGAATAAGGTTAATCATGGTTATTAACATTTTTAGCAAAGTTGTCATTACTCTGAGTAGGATTGCTGTAAAGTGTGCAAATACATTGCATTTTCTTCTGAATCGGAGAGATTTATATTAACCATGCTCAAATTATTAGGTATACGTATGTGTTCTGTTAATTAATAAATTTTCAGAAATTAGAGGGATCCTGTACTATAACATATTTTTATGTTAAATTCCTTACATGATTTTTCGAGTCAGCTTTAACTTTACGCCTAAATTGGTTAAATTCGTTATAGAAAGTGATATCATTAGAACATTTATATTTTTTTTATAGTGAATACTTTATCTTAATATTTCTTATCTTTATCTTTTATTATAGAATAACTGATCTGATTATATTGCACTATACATTTAAGTCGAGTGGTATCAAATCCGGAGAAATTACTGATCCCTCTATGGGTCCTCATCTGCAAGTCCACTTACCACTTCTCAAGATTATGAAGTAGGAGTGGCTGAGGTGACGCCTGTATAATGCAACGTTACTCAGGATGATTGTAGGGGATTTTTTATAATGGCAGCCAAAGCACCGTTTGGAATCATGGGAACTTCTGATATGTCTTTAGTATTATTGCTATAACCAAGTTTTAATTTTCTCGGAATTACTTTCTCGTCAAGTCATTTATTTATTTGCCTTGAAGTGGTCTTGGAAAAAACCAATAACTTTTCTAGACTTTCATCACGAAAAGTGTAATTTTAGCACAAATTATACTTATATAAAAAATGGTAAAAATCTGGGTGGCTCACACCGGGAGGCAATGCAAAATATAAATTCAATGCCAGAATATTTTTAAACAATAATTAAATTTTATTTATTATTGAATCACTAAAGTATACTTATTTGACGGGCCCTAACTCAAAAAATTTTCGCAATCGGCAACGCCCAAGAGCTCCGCTATTACAAGTTTAATGCTGTGAGAGCGTTATCTCATGCAAACCTTAAATTACTCTGTCGACAGTGACAAAAAAAAACGATGTTTGCCGGCAAAATTATATTAAATATTATTTCCTCGGCTCAGACACAAATATTTTCGATATCGATTAGTTTTAACGAGTGACACTGCAAAAATTTAATAGATTTGATTGTGGTGAAACAAAACAATTACTTTTGGGTGTTGTTACAGACAATGTCTGATATTTCCGACAAAGAAGGTTAGTATTTTGACATGTCATTACCATGGGCCTCAATTTTATGGCTCTGGTATAATCAACACTAGTGAAAATATATGGTTAGAAAAATTAAGAAGGCGTGGCCAAGAAAACATGCTCCTTGTACAAAAAAAATTGGACAAAAAATTATTGCTTTCGTACTAGTTTTTGTTAATATAATGTAAACTAGAGATCGGGAACGCAAACTTCGTAGGTATCATATTTTTAATGAATTTATAATGATGACACCTCAAGATTTACAAGAAATGCTACAAAATTCTAAAGATGTGCATAGCAAGTTTAAATTATTTTTAATACCAATAATTTTTGGACAGTGATATTCTTTTAATATTTAATTTAACATATGTCAATCTACATTACATAAATAAATAAATATACCTACTATATTTTAAATGATGTTTTGGATATAACTCGACAAGTACTGGCGTATCAAGCTCAAAATCGGTACAAGTATGTTTCTTGTAGTGAGAAATTATAATTTCATATTAGTTTTGACCTCAGTTATACAGGGCATCACATACAATACATTAAATGAAAAAAATGCGCCTGTAGCAATACGGCCATTTTTATTTGAAGAAGATTTACAATCTTTCAACAATGTTTACTTTCTTATACGTAATACAAAGAAGTATAGTAATCGTGACTTTTTTCGACCTCAAAGATTTGATTGATTATACGTTTTGAACCCTCATGAATCCATTCTGAGTATTTTCCGAATGATGTCTGTCGGTGCGCGCGTGTGTGTGTGTGTGTGTGTGTGTGTATCAGCGATAACTTAAAAATACTAATGGGAGACTTCCCAAATTTGGCAGTTAAGATTGTCAACCACATTTTAGGTGACACAATAAATTTGGATAATATGGTATCACCAGAAGAGACACAATGAATAAAAGAAAAAAAAAGGTACAATTTCGGAAAAAAAAAAAAAATTTATTTATTGCATTTCTGGACGAATCTCGATGAATTATAATGAAAAAACAAACTTCATGGAAAAAATCTGTCAGCATGTCTGTAGTATCTCAGTTTCTGAGATAAAGCTTTCAAATTTGGAACACATGTTCTAAAGGCCAAAGACAATGATAAATTCGATGAAGAGCAAAACTGACCAGCTGAAAGGAGGTCCACGAGACCCAAACTTTTTTGTATTTGCCTTTACAAAAAAAATTATTTTTGATGAAAGATTATAAATCATGTCTACTATATCAAGCCAATAAATATATTTTCCAATTACTTAAATAAAGCTGGATATGTTATTCAACAAGAGGTAAGAATGTATCTAATCATAAACAATTCTTTCCAAAAATGTTGAAAAAACTGGCAGTAAGCTAATAGGACGCAGATTCTCTACAGACAATGGATTCGCAATTTTAGGTACCAGACAAACAATTGCATCTTTCCATAATCAACGGAAAGTAGCCCTGTTCGAGACAACAATTTATAAGATGTGTAATATGGTTTAAAATAGTTGGTATTGTTATCCTCGTATCTAAGCCAATAACTTTCTGTTACTATTTTTGACTTGAACTGTGGATGTAGGTTTATATAAGAAGGTTGTATGCCGATTTTGAAAAGGACAGCTTAAGTCTTCTGTAAGATATTAAATAATAAACTATTTTCACTACGACTTATACACCCTATAACTTCCATTTTTAGAATTACGTTTATAGAGGAAACTCCCATTATGTAGTTTACACATTTCAAAGTTTCCGTCTTGGAAATTGAACCATCAATGTACACACACACACACACACACACAGACAGAACTTTTTTCTTTTAGTGAGAATATGACAATGTTAATTCATCTGTATCTAAACGATTCTGAACCTCGCCCTTAAACGTTAAGGAATACCTATAAAAAAAATCAAAAGAATTTGCAAAGATTTATCTTGCGCATCATTAATTTCCACACAGTTTAACACCTAACACTAAATCTGTAGCGTAAAATAATTTCACAAACATACCTTTTCACATTTTTCCCTTCGTTGAGCATTTTTTACAATAATTTAACACCCCTTAAACTGACCCATATTTTCGTGTGTGAAACAAATCAAAACATCTGAAAATATCTAATCTGACGATGACGATAATACGGCGAAAGAGATGTCAACAGATCCAATTTCTGATAAAAAAGACCTCCGCGAAGAAGCTGTTGTAATCTGAGAAGTTGATCGAGCATTAAGACAGCCTCAACATAAAAAATTTCGCTTCATTGCCTTTCTTAATATCCCAATCAAAAACTATTTTAAAAAAATGTGTAGTGGTATTTAAATAGGGCCGATTAGATGAAAGCACGGGTTCGTAACGATGTTAACGGGAAAGGGATAAAAATTAAATTCTTGAATGTTTTTTATTACAATTTATATTTTCATTAAGAGAGGTTTATAATTCTTTGTAATTATTGTATGAACAGAAATATTTTCTCTGAAAATATTAAATTCTTTTTAGCTCTTACAACAATTCTACTGTAAATATTTGCTGGTAAAAAATTTAATGATGGAAGCCGTTACTGTGTGATAATCAATCAATGATAGATTAAAACACTTTACTTTGTTTTTATCTCTGTTTTTTATTGTAACTAAACGTTACTACAATTTCGACACTTAACGTGCCATTTTCAAACAATTTATAACAAGTGAATGAAGGACATTTTGCAGTTTTATACCTATAAAGTTGACCGGATTGTCTAAGTATTTAAAATACAAATGAGATTACGGAAATTTTACAAAATCAGTTCGGATTAATCAAGTTTTATACCCTGATAATCTGGAGAAATCTGGAGTTTACAAATTAACATGCCCGGATTGTAATGCCACTTATTTAGGTCAAACTGGTCGTACATTTAAAATTCGGTATAATGAACACTTACGTTATTTCAGATTTAATAAAACCACAGAATAGAGACAATTGATTCTGTGATAAAACTGATTCAACTTTTTCAAATCATTTTTTAGAATCTAATCACACTTTTCCAAAATTAGAGAACCTAAATATTTTACATACACAAGAAAAAGCTTTAAATTAAATTTATTAGTAAAGCTGCAAATCGTTTCTGTGTATCATGATCGTAGAGTACAGATGTACTTAGTGTAGCCGGCATTCACCTTGACCGCGCAACTCTTTCTCCAGTCCAGTCTATTATTATCTTTCGAGTTGTGTACACGTTAAGTCACTTGGGCGTATTGCATACTGTTTTTGTGTTTTTATTTTATTTGTTGTACTGTATTGTTGATACTAATTTAATAATAAAGCATGGCAGACGTACGTAGGGGTAGAAAACGGCCATTTGATGACAAAGTGAATAAATTCATAGGTGAATTCCCGGATTTACTCTATGATGGTGCTATAATAATTTGTAAAGTGTGCGAGAAAGATTTGATGTGCTGGGATAAGCGTGATTGTGGACGACGTAAATAGTGTACACCAAAAAAAAAAATGCGTGCCTTCGACAACACAGTTTATGTTTGATTTACTATTAATGCTGATTGCCTATGATGTTCCGCTGCACATACTTGATAAACAACCATTTCGAGAGTTCTGGAATAAATACAATGCCCAGGTGAAGTTACCAAGTCGCACAACGTTATGTAACTATCTACCAACTGCACACGTAGACATGGTAAATAAGATGAAATGTGAATTAAAAAATAAACGGCTGTGGTTATCTGTTGATGAGACAACAGATTGTAAAAAAAAATCTATTTTAAATGTTATAGTACGAGTACTGGACCCTCTTAAACCGACAGTTCCACTGTTACTAGCTAGCAAATGACTAAGTCAGTGTACTAGCGAAACAATTACCAGGGTGGTGCTGGAGACGTTAGAAAATTTGAACCTGTCAAAAAGTCAAGTGTTGATGTTTGTGACTGATGGCGTCGTGACAATGCGTTCGGTAGGCCGTTCTTTACAAGAACAATGTTGTACGTTTATACATGTTACGTGTAAAGTGCATGCTTTACATCTTGCGGCCGAAACTATTCGAAAAGGTTTTCCAGAGGTGGATGCATTAATAGCAAGTACAAAAAAAGTGTTTCTTAAATCTCCTAAACGTCTCCGTGCATTTCATAGCAAGTGTCCCGGTATTCCTGAACCACCACAGCCGATTCTTACACGTTAGGGAATATGGTTGCAGGCAGCTTTTTTATTATGCTGAATATTTCCAACAAATAAAAGCTGTGCTACTACAATTCAATCCAGATGAGGCTGTAGCTATTAAGGAAAGCCAGACAAAATTCGAAGATATTTCCGTTGAAATAGCATTAAAAAAATATTGCGAAGAACTATAAACTATTACATGAAAGCATAAAAAAATTGGAAAACAGTACGTTGTCGTTAACGGAGTCACTGCAAATAGTGGACGAAGTAAATCTACTGCTGACGCAACAAATGAGCGCGTTAAAGATAAGTTCGCAAGTGTGTTAAATAAAGACACCGGTTTTGCCAAATTAAGACAAATATGTGATGGTGCAGCCCCGGATCCGTTAAGTGCGTTCAAAGATTATTTTACGTATGCGTGTATTACATCAGTAGATGTCGAACGGTCGTTTTCAAAATATAAGAATATATTTTCACCAAAGCGTACATCACTCATGGAGACAACCATAGAAACATACCTGATGCTGCAAAATGGCTACACATCTCCAATTTGTGATAAGCAAGCTTGTTCATCAAGCTAGTTAAGAGGGTAAGTTTTACATACATTGTTATAAATTGTAACAGTTTATTGTTTCTCGTATTAGTTAATTTCGCGTACGCCACTGTCCCATGGAACATTTTTGACAGCCCTGTTTATAAGAGTCTTTAGAAATATTCAAATATAATCAAAGTGAACCTATTAAACTTCTTAACGACCAGTTGGATCTATATCATACACCTCTCTTTTATGTATTTAAGCTATAAAATTTCCATTTCTGAAAAATGTTTGTTAGTAATGTAAGTACCTAGTTATTATTGTTAAATTCTTAGATATCCGGTCACCCTAGGGTATAAAACTTGATTAATCCGAATTGAATTTGTAAAATTTCCGTAATCTTATTTGTATTTCAAATACTTAGATAATCCGGTCAACTTTATAGGTATAAAACTGCAAAAATTCTTTTGGGTCTTTCATTCACTTATTATGAATCATTTGAAAATGGCATGTTAAATGTCGACACTGCAGTAACGATTAGTTATAATAAAGAACAGTGATAAAAAACAAAGTATAGTCTTTTATTCTATTATTATAATTGTCGGTACTTTGTGTGTCAGTTAATTAAACATGTACTTTTAGAATACGAGTTTTTCTTCATTTTTGTATTTATTTTTGAAGTAGATACAATAAATATTTTGTTTTTGAGTTAACTATTAGCTGAAATATTTTGTATCATTATTTTATTGATTTTAATGAAAATTTAGTACTTGCTAATCTCCAGTTAGTAGTTAGTTGGTACACAAAAATACCGGCCCTAAGTCAAACAAATTAGATATTTGTGACCGGAAATATGAATTAGCTTCGTATCTAACGAAACTATTTTTAAATTTTAGTAATAATTGCTTACCCCGGGGTTAGCCCTTTATTAAATATCATCTCATTCGTATAATGAACCAGAGCTTAATATATTTTGGGAAATATATCTTGTCGTTTATGTCATTAAAGTCATTGTACCCTTTCAGTCAGAGAACTGTCTTCTTTGAGTTATTTTCAGTCCTTTTGTCATATGTTTTGCTTTAATTGAATATGTGCCTTTAATGAGGGTTAATAACGGTATTTTTGGAAATAATTGCTGTTTTTCGAAATTAATGTTATTTTTAATCTATCAACGATCGTTCTCATGACTGGATTTATAAAAAAATAAATTAAATGTGGCTATTCGTACCAAACTTTTTGTAGATAAACACCGCTAAATTAAATGTCCATTTGATGGGATGCTTTTAGAAGAACGTTAATACTAGTAAAAATGCCTTCCTATTCCGAGTTTTGTCGAATTATGATTAGTTACATAGTGATAAATTATATTTTGGAGGTGAATACGTTTTTGAAAACATTTCTGCAATGTTTTCGTGGAAACAGAATATTAAAACATTGTTACAATTTTTGTAGAAATGCTTGTATTTTTTATCATTTTTTAAAGTCTCTTATATTTTTTTTCCGAAAAATTGTTATTAAGTATTCACCATAAAAAAAGAAAAGTAGTGAACATCGATAAAAATAATAATAATTGAATTTTAATACTACGCCCTTCAAAAAAATCACTTTTAGAGAGCGAAAACAATATTTTGTGATAGAAATATAGATAGTAAAAGTCAAATCCAAAATTAATGTGGAAAAGCTTAAAGCAGTTAGTTGGGAAAAAAGCTGGGAAAACGTTCTGCAAAGTTTGAACTGTATTGGAGTAATATATAATAACAACTTGGCGGATGTATTAAATCAGTATTATGTAGGTAGTATTGAGAGTATTATCATAAGCATAGGGACACATGATGTCGATATTGATATAATTAATGAATCTATACTGGGTGTAAATTCTAGCATGGCATCATTTAATGCTATAACCCTACAAGATCTAAATAAAATAATGACTAAACAAAGAAAAAAATATAGCACTGATGAAATCGGACGTGATATCATAAATAATCTTTTTCACATAATAGGATATCATTTTTTAAATTTGATTAATTTGAGTGGAAAAGGGTGTTATGCCTGAATGTTTTAAAACATTTGTAGTGGACCTCCACCTTTACACAGTTAAGACAGTAAACAAGTTGCCTTTTTGTGAAAAAATGTTAGAATTAGTAGTTTATGATCAAGTAATCAAGTACATAAAATCAAACAATATTCTATGCACATATCAATCGGGATTTCGTGGTAAACATTTATGTGAAAAGTCTTTGCAATCAGTAATTTCAGATTGGAAGTAGTTGTTGGACAGAGCAGGAGTTGGAATTTGTGCAGTTTTCATTGATCTTAAGCGTGCTGTTGAAACAATTGATCGTAATATACCAGTATTACAATTAAAGAGATATGGATTTGAGAACACCGTTATAGACTGGATTACAAGTTATATAACAAATAGGTACCAAGTAACAAAAAGGAATGGAAATTTATCAGAAGCCAAGTTAAACAACTTTGGGGTTCCTCAGGGCAGTGTACTGGGTTCATTATTATTTATTCTTTATATTAATGACCTTGGCAATGTGTTGCAAAAAATGTAAAATCCATCTTTTTGCTGATGACACTCTTATTTATTATGAGAATACAAATTGTGAGGAAATGGTAAGTACTGTTAATTTAGAACTAAAATTATTGACAGAAAAATTTAAGATCAATAGACTAAAAGTAAATGAATTAAAATCCAAATTTATGTTCGTGGGTAATAATTATCTACATAAACAGTTTGCTAGTCTAAATCTTCGTATCGACTTAAATAGTAACAAAGTTGAAATTGTTCAGGAAATAAAATACCTAGGCCTAATAATTGATCATGAACTAAAATTTAACAAACATATAGAATATATATTAAAGAAAATCGGCAAAAAGATCGGATTTTTTAGCAGAGTGGGTCCATTTATATCAACTACTACTAAACTAACTGTGTATAATAACTTAATACTACCTCATTTTCTCTATTGCTGTTCTGTGTTGTATACAAGTTGTACAAATTTTAGTAGACTCCAGGTTCTCCAAAATAAGGCAATGCGAATAATACTAAGATGCAACTGCTTCACTAGCAGTCAGCTAATGCTTAATATATTAAAATGGCTTAACATTAAACAGTTCCTCTTCTTCCGAACTATGTCATTTATTTTCAAAATGATTAATAACATTTTACCGGAATATCTCATACGATAATTATTGTTGCCTATTACAGACGTACACATGTGTAGCACACGAATGGCTAGTGCAAATAACTATTATGTTAAAAAAACTTCTAGTAGTAATACAATGAGAAGTCTTTTCCACAAAGAAGTGGTACAATTTAATCTTCTTCCTCACGTAATTAAGACTAGTAATACCGTTAACCAATTTAAGAGTCAACTTTTATGTTTTATAAAAGATACTGAATATCAGCCAAATTGATGTTGTTTGAGGTTTGTTTTTGCTTCCTATATTATATGTCTATATTATGTAAACTAATACTAGTTTGTAACTATTATTTTTATATCTATTATTTTTTTTATGTACATACAAATATAGATATCTTATCTTATCTTATTTTATCTCTTTCAAAATAATCAAAATTGAAAAGTAAATAAAATCATAAATTGTGTAAATGTCCATTTTTTTATAAAATAAATAAACACAAAGCTCTTCAAATTATCAGTATATTTCACTATAATAATATAATTTATGCAAAATATTGTGTGTACCTTTTAGGGACCACCACGAATTTGTAGTTATGAATCAAGACTTGTGGTAACAATTACAACAAATAATGAATAGTATTTTTAGTATTTTTATGTTAAATTAACCGAAAAAAATTAGTCCTTTGTATTTGGAATTTTAAATGTTCTTCGCTTGGGGGTTCTCGCAACTTACCAACTCAAAACAAAGGCCACATGTTATTGCTTGCAACCGGATAATTTTCAGAGAGGTATTAATCGGCAAAACAAACAATTTGATGCACGTTATTAGGGGGATGAGCAAAGCCACAACCCCGGGCGAATTATTGCATGTTTAGCTTTGTAGTAAACTAGGGTGGAATGCTAAACATTGGATTTTTGACTTATAGTAAGTGGATTAAATAATAAAGTTATACCTGACCATGCTGGATTTTCTTATTTTTTACATTTTATCGAGAAAAAAATGAATTTGAATTGAACAAAATTATTACTATACTGTATGCTGAAAGTCTTTAAATCCTTTTTAATTATAATAAAACCATCAAAACGATGCTACTTTAATATATATTTCTGTACTTGAAAGTCATAACGGGTTGCCACTAAACTAAGTTTTTAGCAAACTGCAGGTATTCCCGAACCACCACAACCGATTCTTACACGTTGGGGAACATAGTTGGAGGCAGCTTTTTATTATGCTGAATATTTATAACAAATAAAAGCCGTGATACTATAATTCAATCCAGACGAGGCTGTAGATATTAAGGAAAGCCAGACAAAATTCGAAGATGTTTCTGTTGAAACAGCTTTAAAAACTATTCACAAGAACTATAAAGAATTACGTGACGCCATACAAAACTTACAAAACAGTGCGTTGTTGTTAGCGGAGTCACTGCAAATAGTGGACGAAGTAAATCGACTGCTACACTCTATAGGTGACGCAAAAAAATGAGCCCGTTGGAGAAAAGTTTGCACGTGTGTTAAAGCAAGACACCCGTTTTACCAGATTAAGACAAATTTGTGATGGTATTGATAGTGCATCTGCAGATCCTTTAAGTGAGTTCAAAGATTATTTTAAGTATGCTTGTATTACATCAATAGATGTCGAACGGTCGTTCTCAAAATATAAGCATTTTTTTTCACCACTTCGAACATTACTCTCGGAGATTAAATTGTATCTCTATTTATAAGGTCTTGAATAAATTAGCTTCTTGAGTAGGATCATACAAATAACCTACTGGATTAAAATGAGGACTATACGGTGGCTATTAATCGGTTGAATAAAATCCAGACAATGTACTTAAAGATGTTCATTTGTTTTCTATGATCGATGAGACGGTACCATTGTCGTGTAAAATTGTAGTCACCATTGATGTCCTGTATCAGCTGCGAAATTTGTTTAGAAAGGAACGTTCCAAAAATGTACTGTAATGGTTCTGAGAATGGAAATGAAAAAGTTGCTGATTAGTTTCGTCATACAAATAGAAAGGATGATTGTCAAAGCGCTTTTAAAAAATGTTTTTTCAAAAATATTCGGAAATAAAAAAAATAACGCCTTGTCTCTTAAATTTGTCTAAAGATTTTCAAATTGGGCAGAAGAAGACGTCGGTCTATACAGCTTGTCTAGGATGTGTGGTTTAAGATTACATAAGGGGTTGTTTTGAAGGCAGAAATAAAAAGGGCACTCCGATTTCTTTCCCATTTTTAACTCCAGTAGAACATTTCCGTGTGCTTCTTTAGAAAGGGTGGCTTTAAAAGATAGAGCTGCATCTTTTTTGATAAATGATTCGAAGAGGTTCATCTGTAATTTTTTTTAAAACAGTGGCTGAAAAATATTACTGAGGTAGTTTTAAGGATGAAACTTTTGATATTTTTTTATAAATTTTAGTTGTGTGCGCTTCAATAGAAACTGTTAACCTGTAACCTTCAGCAGAACGAATGGTTTTAAAAATTATGTGTAGCTCCTTTACAAATTTTAAAGCGAGTTAACCTGTTTTTTCGATGACACAGACATACGGATACACTTTTTTGTATAGTTTATGGTAATTTCAGTGTTTTGTTTCCGTGCCTAATAAAAATGTTGAGCGATTATATTCACACTATTTGTTTTTGTCTAGTAAGTAGTACAAGTATTATAGGACCTGCCGCGCATCGACGATTTTTAGTTGTACAACTAAATGTTGAAGTTCCGCGTTGTGTACAGAGACAATAAGCCCTACGACTAAAAACTGGATCAGTTGGGGAATCGACAGTGTGCGGTGTTTATCCAATTTCCTTGATTTTTTGTGGTTATCACTCTACCAACTTTTAGTTGTACATCTAAAAATCATCAGTGCGCGGCAAGCCTAATGGTTTTGCATGGAAAAGTACACCAGTAAATCGAACACGCCAAAACTTAAGAAAACATTAAAAACTAATAACGACAGTTACATCCGTTACAAAGAAATGTCCCTGAATGTAAAGTGATACAAATAAAGCTAAAATAAGTTACAGACTGTCTTGTTATTTATTTTAAGCAAATCAAAAAAGGATTAATGCATTTTTGAACACACGAATCGAATTGTAATAATTCCTTAATACACGTCCAGCAAAACGGGATTTAAATAACTAATAATGTATTTGCAGAAGCTCATTCTCAGCTTTAACAAGGTGTAAAATGGCATTGCCACTTTATTCTCTGCATTTATAAAGTAATGAAGACATAAAATAACCATTTAGGTATATTTTCCCATCGTTAAGGTTTTTTTTGCGAGTAGAAATAAAATAATTAACCCGCCTTCGGGTTTTATTACATCATATATTTTTTTAATAATACGTCTAGATCCTGTGTTTGGATTTTGCTCTAAATTGTCTAAATAACTTCATATAATTTGATTTATGGTCGATCTATTTCTAATATCCGATCCCTGAAAGAGATTACGTGTGATTATAGAAATAGAAGGCGATTTTTTTAACATCTACGGGACGCCTTGTTAATTCCTAGAGTGGTAGATTCCTCACTAGTCTTCACATAACTAAATTATTGGCCAACCCTTCGTCCTTTTTCGATCAGAAACACAGATACATGGCACTTTACAGCTTACTAAAATAAATATTGACAAAAGCTGAGATACGGACTTTTTAAAAAGCGATTAACCAACTGTCGACACAGACACACTTTCTTTTGCCATTTGGTTACTGAGGACTTTTTTAGTATGTGCCTCATTAATGAATTTAAGAATTTAGTACTTGCAAAATTTTATTATCAATACAAATAGGTACGTAAAAGTTATATTTCATTTATTTCTGACGCATTTACAATTACTGTTAAATATACAGGGTGAGAACGATTTAAATGCCCATCATTGGGATCTTGAAAGATAGTCAATCATCATTAGACGAGAAAAATATTGAAAATAAAGATTAGATGAATTTCTGCCCCATTTTTTGTATATACTTCTCGCATCTCTTCAGTACCTAAAAAGCTACCTACCCTTGCTAGAGTATCACGGTTAACCAAAGTTAAGGCATCTAATCTCTTCCCTAGTTCGTGGTTTTCGGAAGAATCAAACTCGTAAACTTTTTTTTTGCATACCAGAGTCCAGAGGTGTAATGTCAGGTGATCTTATTGGCTATTGGATGGGTTCATTGTTTGATATGACCCAAGAATTAAATTTTTTTGTTAAACATTGTTTCAATATCCTTGTGTGCAGGGCAACCATCTTGTTGGAACAATATTTCATGAACACCTTTTCATTGCATAGAATTTTGTATAGCTGCCATTATTTTTTCATGTAGTATCTCCAAATATCGTTCTTCGTTTAACGTATCATCAAACACAAACGGTCCGATCAATTGATTTTCTAAAATCCTTATTTATCAGAGAATATTTTTTTAAATAATTAATTTAAAAGTTTACTTAAAATACTACACCAAATATTAAACTCGATTTCTTGTTGAAATCGTCTTTGTCTTACTAAATATACATTGTAAACACTCTAATAATGATAGATGTGTTTATCAAAAAACTCCATACTTTGTACCTACATCTTGTCTTATCTATACACTTTCGATGGAAATTCTTGATCTATATGGCACTTTTCGATGAACTATTCACGAAATTTTAGTCTCCGATTAACTCCTTGTACAACTGTTGGTTTGCATAGACTTTTTTTTAATTTAGTGAACTACTATGGGGTGCTGCAAATTATACTCAGCTATGGAATATTGTTATAATTTTGTTATTTCCTTGGCAACTGTCAAAAGTGAAGTTAATATCAAAGTAGAAAGATACAGAATTTTGTTATGGAGCTTGATTCGTCTCAAGAACGCGCAGAAATTGTTAAATTGTATTTCCAAAACTTTTCTTCGATAATTTCAACTCAACGCGCTTTTAGGAGAACGTATCCCGATCGAAGAGCTCCACACGGAGAAACAATTCGGCATTTAACAAACGTGTTTTTATAGAATGGCACAGTAATTGATGTAAAGCATACTGGAAGACCTCGTTCTGGTCGTTCAAATGAAAATATTGAGCTTGTACGGGCAGAAACAAAAACTTCCATAAGAAGACGTGCAATTAGGGTTATCTGAGCGGACGTTAAGATGAATTTTGCACTTAGATTTGCATATATATCCACACAAAATTCAAACTGTGTTCAAACTACGGCCAATTGGTATTCAAAGACGTTTGCAATACTCACAAATCGTTAAAAATTTAGTGGAAACAGGACTCAATTTTTGGCAAAATTTGTTGAATGAGCGACGAAGCAAATTTTTGCCTTTCTGGTCGTGTCAACAAGCAAAATGATTTTGGGGAACAGAAAATCCTCGTTTTATTCAAGAGAACGTGCAAAAGGTCGTTGTTTGGTGTGCAATATGTTCCGAACGAATCATTGGACCCTTCTTTGAAGATGCCAGGGGCAATGCAGTTACTGTTAATGGATGACGGTATCGAACAATGATACAACCACAGTTGGAAGAACTTAGCATAGAAAAGTTCTGGTTCCAACAGGATGGCGCTACATGCAACACAGCGCGTGAAACGGTCGCTCTTCTTAGAGACATTTTTTCTGCCAGGCTGCTCTCAAAAAATGGAGATATTCATTCACCGCCTCATTCACCTGATTTGATGGTACTGATGTTTTCTTGTGGGGATACTTAAAAAAATAAAGTCTATATTAATCGCTCACAAACGTTAGAAGACTTAAAGACAAATATTCGTGAAGAAATTGCGCAAATCCAGCTGAAATATTGCGCAAAGTTATGCTACATGTTCAAAGTAGAGTTGGTCATTGTCTGGCTTGCCGTGGCGGTTACTTACTCGACGTTGTTTTTCATAAATAATTTTACTTGTTTTAATAAATAGTTTTCATAATTTTTTTTTGAGCTGAATTTCCTTTTTTTATTTAAAAAAATTTGGTTGGGTATATTTTGCCGCACCCATTATTTTGGGATATTCCGTATTATTTAAAGTTTCTTATGTCGATGCTTATTAATGTATTACTGCGTTTCTCATTGTCAATATTATATGTAGGCACGGGAAATATTTGCCACTTTTCAGGACCGGTAGTTATATAAATATATAACTTAAACATTTATGGGGTATGTTTATTTATATACCTGTAATATATGGAGCCAGTACAACTAATATTGAAGCAGGAAACCGAGATACACGTATATAATATTATATGTAACTGAAGCCTTATTCCTCAGTTAGCAACTCGCACGGCTTGGCATATGGTTCGCTAACATTCTCGCATGAAACGCGGCTCCCAATATTGCCGTTTGTGTATCTTGTTTTGTGCAGTAGTCTTGCCCTGGAAAGCAATCGACAATTGCGACTTTAGAGTGTGTATAAACATGTTTTGTGCAATATTATAGAGGACTTGACAAGTGTTGTTAATGTTATTGTAAGAATTTTGAGCGTTAAAAAAGTTTTATCCCCGATATTAATAGACAGTGAACAATTACAAAAAAACCACAGCACACGCTGTAGATGTAATAGTGACACGTGCATTATCCAGAATAAGTGTTCAAAATAGTAATGTACCAGTGGTGGCTGTTGAAATTTGGTTATGACATATCTTATTATTGAAGCATAGGACCCCAGGTGATAATTTATGGCTTAACTATCAAGACTAAATAAAGAAGTTTTGCAAAAGAAATTTCGGTTCAAGTATATGAAAAAAAAAAGTTCATCAAAAAAATATTGCTTTTGTATTAAGTTACACCGTTATGAGATTTTATTTTAGATTCCTTTTTCACTGGTAAAATTTAAATTTTATAAAAAAAATCTATATTTTTTAATAAAATTTGAAATCTCTTGGTATATATTCCACCTGATAAAAAAAGTGTTTTGCAAATATTGTACAATTTGTCTAAAAAATAACTTGTGTGGAACACAATATTTGCAATCTGGTTTGGCAAATTTCAACAGGAGCACAGGTATCTGGGGTATAAAACAATTTGTAAAATTCCTGAAAATTATCTGCGCGGTTTGTCAGTGCCTTCACTGCTTGCCCATGTGAACTATTGACAATTTGCACCGTTAGGTTGGGCGGACATTGAGAGACAAATCCACGCACAGTCAACGCACAGTCAACGCACAATAAACGTGAAAAACTATGATGTATATAATATAATGCCCCACCGCACATTGCACCTAACACAGACTCAACTCACCTGCCGTCTTGGCCCACATATGAGCCACGCGTGGATATGTTGTAATTGGAACACAGTTTTAGTTGGTGTTAAGCGCGTGGATGATATTTTGCGGTTTTAGTCCAAGATTTATAAACTAAAGACGGTTGCCTGGTAACTTTTGGCGGACTGCCATATTCGCGTCACCGTGAAACTTGCTGTCATCGTGAAGAATGCTTTGTGTTTATGAACTACGAATTTAATTTAAGTATACTTAATTAAATTAGAATAAAGGTGTTTGATAAAATTTAAAAAACATGAGATGCCATTGATGGTTATTTAGAAAATGGAAACGTTCCATATCTAAATAAGAATAATAATGTTTTTCAAGGCCTACTTGTTGAAAAACAGTTTTTATCACATAGACATAAAAGTTGAAAACAGATTCGAAGGAATCATAAAAATCAGTATATCCTCGTTAATAAGCTAGATAGCAATACATCCACACCCAATTTGGGACATACTGTATAGCCAAAATACAAAATTCCTGAATATTTTTTCATTTAGTTTTTGAAATTTCTCTAAATGGTTTCACGTAGATATTAGGTTCAATATAAAAATTGTAAGGTTCCAATTTGGAAGCTCTGCATACAAGTATAGTAATTTGACTTGGATAAACACGCATTTTATATGAACTGATTTTATGGAATGACTATCGGTCCAAAGCATCCACGAGAACTTAAAAGCTAAATCAACACACTAAAATTATCAAATCGGATGTGAAACAACACTTTTTGATTTGAAAAGACAACAGTTACATTGTTATTAGTACATATTACATAAACGCTCTGTGTTTATTGATGGATTTAAATTAGAACATATGTCGAACAGATTGACGTTGGAGCACCCACCCTATCAAAAGGCCTAAGTTTCACATGTCATGTCGCGAGCTACCTGCCCGATCTAAATAATAAAAAAAAGTGTAACGGGTTTTATAGTTTTCATTCATCTCCCGTCTTGACTGACTGCTGAGAATAATAAAAATAAAAAATTATCAACCCTTAGAGGTTAGCAGTGACCACCCTTTCTTTTATATTGATATCAATTATGGTTCTATTAAATTACTAATGTTGTTATTAGTTATTGAATAGCCAACTGAGATACTAATGATACTAGATTAATTAGTTGGCTATAACAAAATGTTTAAAATCTTTAATACTTGTAGGACACATTTATCAAAAAAAGGGTATTAAAATAATACGCTCTACAATTTTTTTTATTGTTGTTTAGACAGTGCTTTTTCAAAAAATCAGACGTGTTTTGATGAGAATTTTAATTCTTTATTTCGACTAAATTCTGAAATCACTTTAATTTCTGATTTCGACTTTAAAGTGGGAATGTCGGCATTATCCATGAAGTGTTGATAATTTGACGATCATTTTGTTTACATTAGCTTGTTGCTTGTATGTTAATTTGAATGATTTTATAGAGCGAAATTAGATTAAAAATAAAATTATGTCGGTGAGCTATGTTATTTTAAAAGACTGTATATGCCCAGTCTTTTATACGTGCAAAAAAGATAACTTGCGGTCTAATGAAGGTATAATTAAAACAATATGGAATATTAATGCAAAACTACTGAAAACTACTGCAAAACGGCTGCAAAACACCTGCAAAATGCCTGCAAAACGCCTGCAAATTGCTTACAAAACTCCTGAAAAATTACTCCAAAACTATTACAAAACGACTGCAAAAGAAATTTCTTAAATAATGACTTAATTTTGACCCATTTCATAATATGTAGACGAATATTAGGGATTAAAGCGACGTGCCCTTCAAGTCGAATCCGAAAATCTCTACCCACTTCAACAGCATCCTTTAATAATCAATATGCATCAAAATTCTATACCTTTCCAAGTTCAAATTGAGACTAAACTAGATCAATCTGGGAATAATTAATACCAAAGTATAACTAAACTAGTTCTATTTGGGAATATTTATTTTTATTTTGGGAACAATCAATTCAGTTTTGGAATAATCAATTTCAATTTGAGAATAAACAAATTCTATTTGACAACAATCAAGGCAAATTGAGAAATTGTCACTTATATTCTCCCTATACTAAACTAGATCAATCTGAAATAATCAATATCAAAATATGCCTAAACTAGTTCTATTTGGAAATATTTATTTTTATTTTGGGAACAACAATTAAGTTTTGGAATAATCAATTTGAATTTGAAGATAAACAAATTCTATTTGGCAATAATCAAGGTCAAATTGAGAAATTGTCACTTATAATCTCCCTACAAGTGCTTGAATTATTTCCGAAATTTATTTCGAGCTTACGAATGCTTTTGCCGTTGAAGTCGGGGGATAATTTTCTAACAACAAAACCATAAGGAAAGGCGCGAAATAATTTACAGATAATAATTCATGCAGGAGGGTAAATTCGGCAAGAAAATTTCACACTAAAATATGACAGAACGAATGGATGACAGTTTGACATTTTTGAAAAAAAGTTATATCTGAATATTACTTAATTATTACTTATTTATAACTTATAAATCAAAATGATTTTTTAAAAAGTAACAATCTTCTGTAATTACTTGAGTGATGATAGTGATGAACGATAGAATGGATCACACGAAAATGAATTTTCGAATGGCCAGCTAAATCATTGGATCTAACCCATTTGGACTATTTCCTATGGTGCTAATTGAAAGGCAAAGTTACATGAATAGATCTACACATTTAGAAGATTGATCAACAGAAATTGCGGTAAAATGTTAAGTTTGTTTTGTATGTAAATTCTTAGAAACATATAAAATAATTTCTTTCTTAAAGAAAAAGTAAGTAGCATACTATATCTTATAATCCTCACGTTTAAAAAAGTACTTCATCAAATGGCAAATGGTGGTTGCATTTTAAAAACATTTTCAATGGCGTTATAACTTTTACAAAAATTTTTGAAGAACATTATTTATACATGAAAAAAATAGGAAAATGTATTAAAAAATCGACTTGTCAAGCGATTTTATATTACTTGCATTGTAACGATTTTAACAAATTTATGTATTACTTTACAGAAGCACATTATATTGGATGTTATAAGAAAATGGATCACCCTAAAAATTTTTTATTTTCCATGTTAACATCTTAAAACTCGAGCTGCACAAGTTGAGAATAAAAACCTAAATTTTAGAAGTTATCGCATTAGGTCTGACCTACAGGGTTAGTCGGAAGTAACATCAACTTTTTTTTTAATGGGATCCATTTTTTTAATTTGATATTCCGATAAGAAATTTGAATAAAAGTTGTTAATAAAAGGAATACCTGTCAATTTTTTAAAGCACTGCTAAGTATCTAAGTAGGTGGAACTTAATAATCACTTCTATCTTCACCATTTGTCCACCATTCCAGAAATTTTATTCAGATTTCTAATTTCTGTCATGTCTAAAATGTGGGTTTTTATGTCCAATTTGTGTAGCCCTAGTTTCAAAATTTTATCATGAAAAATAACAAACTTTTTGGGGATTGACCCAGTTTTCCTGTGTCACCCGGTATGATATGACTTTTGCACATTTAATGGCAAGTTCTTTTTATATGCCAACCATTAATTTTAATTAGTTTGCAATTGAAAGGAGTCGCGGACTGAATTAATATTAACATAAATTTTTAAATCATCTGCATATAGTAGACAACTGTCGTCAAACAGGTACAATGTCGTTGATAAAATTAACGATAATAAGAGGCCTAAGTATGGAGCCCTGTGAAACTACAGCTTAGACTAACTTAAAAAAACGAAAAATAACAAGTATCGTTTTTGAAGGTGCTACCCGTATAGTGAAATTGAGCGCCACCGTAAAAGGATTACAATTTTAGTTCTGCAAAAACGTCTATTTTTGTAATTACATTCACTATTTTTGCATTTTTCAGCTTCTAGGCCATATCTATTTTATTTGATGTTCAATTGTTTTTTTCTTTCGGATTCCTTAAGAAAAATTACATAAGTATATTTTTGTAATTTTTTCCCTAGGTGAAAAATCAAGCAATGAGATCGACTGAGGCACTTAAAATGATCACCTTGTACATAAAAACAATCTTCATTAAAATTTCTTTCATATTTTTATAGGTACTTTAAAATAAAATGTATTTTTAACCATAAAAATGATGATATGTAGAAAAAGGAGGACGCGCTTATATAAAATGAATGAAAAAACGCGGTTCATCAAAACACTACAAGTTGAAAAGAGTTAAGTAAGATAACAATATGTATAAAAATAGAGAGTATATTTAGTTTGAATTTCCCACTACATTTTGGCACATATCATCTTAGATTCGTTACAGTACAATTCAGTTTAAATATAATAAAATAACAATCTATTCATATTCGTAAATTAAAAAATGGAAAGTAAATAAAACAGAAGTCAAGTGCGGATAATTCCACTTCGATCAAGGATCATTCAAATACAAAATCTGACATGGATTGGACATTCAGTAGCTTAAAGATAATAAAGTGTTGAAGTCAATAATTCGCAGGGAATAACATTCTTGATATTCAAGAGTTACAAACCACCCTCAAAGGGTCTATAATATTAAAAGTGTGAAGTAGAACAATTTTTGGTTAAAAGCTAAAACGATTAAGTCTTCAATATAGCAATTAAATACCATTTAACCTGTTTTTATTCTTACTTTTTGCAGAGTCACCTCTCGATTAAGACGCCTTTATCTATTATCATTCAGTATAATGAAGAATAATACAGCTATGCAGGGTGGTAAGTTTTAGGCGGCTGTCCCACAGTGTGTTCTATTCAAAAAATTTCCACAAATAGGCGATTAGTTCCATAATTGATATTAATTTGTTAGCTGCAGAATTACACGCCAATAGAATCAACTTGTGAGGTGGAATTCTTTTCAATTTAGAAAAGTTGCGTCTCTTGAGAAAATTTACGATTTACGTATTGATTACTTAAAATTTTTAAGCGTTTTCTGTATAACGATATTGAAGAACAGTAGTTGTTTTTCGGTATTGTCGATTGTAAATAATTTACTAGACGAAATTTTTAAAAAATTGAAATAGATTTTAAAAAATTTTAACGACTAAATAATTACTTATATTTCATAATTTTAGGAAAAAGCTTCTTTCTACACTTGTATAATGGCTTATTTGATTTTCTTATTACTAGTTTCTCAGTATTCATTCTGGAGTTCCAGTGTTTAGACCTAAAACAACAAGTTCAGAATTCAGGAAAAATGAATGCAAATTTGTTATCAATCAGTGGCGGTTCGTGGGTCAAGAGATAGGGAGGTCAATTAGAAAAGTTTACTGTATTACCTACCTTTTAAAGTGATTTAAATTTCAAGTCGATCCTCCGGTCTTTTTGAGATGCAAAGTGGTCAATTACTTTTTTCATTAAAGTCTTTTATCTTCTTTATTAATGCCCTTTCTATGGTAAGCATAGCTAAAGAAGATAACCTTTCCTGACTCATGGTATTTCTTAAAAATGTCTTTATTCTTTTTAAGGTGGAAAAACAACGTTCACTTTCGACGGTAGTCATAGGGAGGAGTACACAAGATTTTTAACAATTTGACACTTTCAGAAAAAGTATTGCACAAATTATTGTTAATAAAAAGCTGTAACAAAGCAACTGCACCTTCACTGTTGGAAAAATCTTCTCGGCTATATAATACTTCTAATTCAGTTTTAAGTTTTAAATGATTTATGACTGGATACTCCGTTTTAACTAATTTAAACATATCTTGAGGAAAACTTTCTTTATAATCTTCAAATCGAACTGCGTGAAATAACTGAGACACTGCTAAATGATTACTGAAGCCAAACCTGTTTTTGATCTCAGATGTAATTATATCACAAACTTCTAATGAAATTCTCCTTTTTGATTCTTCCGTTTTACATCTCTGGGCAGACTGCATGGATATCTTCTCAAAATAGTTATTCAAAATTTTATTTCTGATGTCTTCAATTTTACTATTAAAAATGCCAATACACTTATTTACTATTATGACATCGATATTACATTTTTGTAATTGATTGAACAATATATCACAATGAGGCATAACTAAATGAAAACAATTTAACCAGTAAAGAAAATGTTCATTTTGTAAGTAGTTCTTTAAACCAATAGCTTGATCTAGAGTGTTGTTTTCTGATTCATTATCAATGATTTTTTTCTAAACAATATAATAATTCTGTTCGATAGGTATAAACAGTCTCTATGCACTTTGTATTAAAATTCCATCGTGTTAGAGCCGCTTTAGGTATTTCTCACATTATCTAACACGGCTGTTCTTTTTGGCGATTTTCCAAAGAATGAGGAAAAGCTATGTAAATTAGCAAAAAAAATATTCATGCTTTTATCCTGACTTGATGCTTTTTGTAAAATTAAATTTAGTTGATGAGCGTAACAATGAATAAAATATATTTTGTACAACACTCTTATTTAATAGTAAACACCAAAAACACTGTTTTACTTAATTTTACGACAAATAGAGATTTACTAATAAAATGTTCACAAATAAAAACATTAAAAACAACGCGACAGAATTTACCGACCAACGTGTACCTAGTCAGCATTAAGAATGCTCTACTAAATTTCGTGCATTATCGTTTTCGTAAAATGTGTCAGGGACATTGTCCCCGCCAGTGTTTTCTGTCTCTTTTGCTTTCTGACGATTCGCGCATAAGTCAATTTCACTTTAATTCGTTGTAAATTCGGTCCGTAGTTAGCTTTGAGGACAAGTTGTGGATTGACCCAAGATTTTTAAATTCTATAAATGAATAATGTAATGAACATGAATGTGGTTGCTCGGTGCTCGGAGGGGATACGAAATCCTGCGATCTAGATATTTGAATAGTATTGTGCATAGAATGAACTAGAAACTTTAATATATTTTTTAAGAATATTAAAAATATATATATATTATATATTTTTAAACTTCAGAAAATGATTAGCTCTATTTTTTTATTTGTATGTGGGAGGTCACTGATCAAATTACCCTATAGAAGAACCACCAGTGTTATCAATTATTAATATTTTTTCCAAAAAGTGCAAACTGGCATCTCTGTAGATGAATAAATACCATCAAGCAAGGCACTGACTAATTTAAGCAGTGAAAATTACCATTTTTCAGGGCAGTTATATAAAAAAAAATCCTATTTCTAAAGAGCCTTTATTTAATTGAATTAATTGATATATCATTGATATGTATGTGTTTATTTATATGCTTGTAATAAATACAACCAGTCTTGCAACCAGTATTGAGACAGAAAGGGATAAATGTATATAATACTATCCTTAGAAAAGATAATAAAATAAATATTGGTTATTATATAATCATTCTTTTAAACCTAACATGATAACAATAATAAATACCTATAGCTTTTTAATATTTTATACTGTCATTCTTATCTGAATGCGCTAGTATAAAAGTTTTACATAGATAGTGAATCAAATACAACACTTAATACATTTTATCGTAGAAACTATTAAAACAATTACTCAATCTAGAAGCAAGAATTGCTTTGAAACAAATAACAGTAATCTTAGTATTAGAATCAATGTAAAACATTATAATTTCTTTTAATAAAAATTTGTGTTATCTAATATTTTACATACATAAAAACTTTATATAACCCAAAAAATGAATGAAAAATTGTATATTTTCGGTTTTGCGCTATTTAGACTATGATGGATAAATTGTTGTTGGTAGTATTTTTGTTGGTTTCAGGACATTATTTTTCTTTCCTATTTAAGCCTAATATCCAACATTGTACTGCTATGACTCTGCTTTGTCACATTTATTCGCAACTAGTTTCTGTCATATGTAGGTTGGAGCAAAGGTAATATCCTTCATGTTTTTCTTACATCCATAGCTTTAAAATTAACGATATTACAACTTGGTGGGAATAGGTCAATCAAAAACAGAGAAACTAATTCTAGTTTGGGGGCATGGTAGCCGAAAAACGTTTTAATTTAGTCGACGTTTTGCTAACTTTTATTAGCATCCTCAGGACTAGTTAAGTTGTGTTTTTCTTGTTCATAATCAGTAAACAATTAAGAAAACGAGAACAGGTACAAAACTAGGTTTAATAATTATACACGTATATCGTCTGAGAAAGTAAAGACCGTTTATGTGTTCTATGTTGTATTTAATTAAATCTATGTTTTGTACCTGTGCATGTTTGTTTAATTTAATACTGATTATGAACAAGAAAAACACAATTCATTTAGTCTTGACGATGCTAATAAAAGTAATCGAAACGTCGAGTTAACTAAGAAAATAGTTTTTCTGTTTTTTGATTGACATATTCCCTCCAAGTTGTAATATCAATTATAGCAGGTCACCTTCAAGAATTTAAAATTAATCTCAATACTCGAGGCTATCATTCAGCATTCAGAGGAATGACATGAAGGTCACATATTCTTTGAACTTTTATCTTAATAACTCATTAAAAAGATAATGTATACATGGATTACTTCCTCACCCCTCAAAGTGAGAAAGTTATGTATTCGTGAAAAAAAATTTGAAAATTTTTATTGCATTTTTGGGCGAATCTCAACGAATTATGACGAAACACAAAATTTCAGACAGAAAAAATTTTCTGACTGTGTGTCTGTGTTCGCGATAGCAGCTACAGTTTTTGAGATAAAGCTTTCAAATTTGGTACACACATTCTAGAGGTCAAGGAAGAGATTGAGTTCGTTGATATGCAAAATCGGCCCCAATGTCTAAAAAAAATATTAGTGACATTGCACCAATGTGACTTTTTTGAAACGTCAAAATGTGACTTTTTTTGAAATGTCAAAAAATGTGACTTTTTTGAAACGTCAAAAAATGTTACGTTTTTGAAACGTCAAAGTGACTTTCTTGAAACGTAAAAAAATGTAACTTTTTTGAAACGTGAAAAATTAGTTTTATTATAAACTCCACCACACGTCGAGTTTTACTATAGTGAGGAAGTTCAGATCCCCAAGTAATTGGCAGCGTTTTTTTTTTCTCGGTTATAAATTATCCAAACTGTGTCGAGTAAAATGCTTTTAAAACAGTTTTGTGTCAATTAATTCCAGCAAAACCCTTTTTAGGCTTATTTCAAATATGCACAAGTCAAGAAGAATAAGAAGTTATATTTTACTTTTTATACAGGGTAATTCATTAAGAATGAGAAATCTCGAAACTAGGGATACTAGAGACCAAAATATGACGATTGAGCTCCAACATGCCTTATACAAATGTTGCTGGTTTAAGAGATGCAGAGTATTCAAAGTTAGAATTTTATTTTGAAATTTCTCAATTATTTTGAAAGTTTTCATAGTATCAATTTGAAAATTGGCAGTTTTACGCTTTTTGGCATGACAAAAAGTTTAAAGTTATAATTTTAATGCTCCTTTTGTTTTCCTAAAATATTATATATATCATATTTTTGTAATTCCCATTCTGTAAATGGTTTCCCGTTGAATGGTGTAAATAAATAAATAAATAAATAAATAAATCAGAAAAAAATTGCGTTTGTCTGTATATCTGTATATGGAGATGATAACTCAAGAACGGATTGTCCCATTGCAAAATTTCTTTCAGAATCGTTTATAAAACTTGTCCGGTGCAGACGCCAGCTAGTTACAGTTTATTTCAAACTTATTTGCAACATAAAAAACGTCGACTTCTTTGACCTTTTTACCGCCGTCAATGAAGCCAACATTTTTTATGTTGCAAATAAGTTTGAAATAAATTATAAATAAATTTTGATTCAGTACATTATTTCAAGTATGTATAAGAAGAAACAAAATACACCAAGTGACGGATTGTATGAAATTTAGTGTAAGGATTTCGGAGTCTTTATGTTAATTATTTTAAGAACCTGCGAGTTTTGGAAAATAACCGACTAGTTCACTCCTTTTTGATCTTTTTTTTCATTTCAGATGGACATGCTTTCCGTATTTTTTAAATAATATTTTAAATATGAGAGTATTATCCAGACGAATTTGATATTTTTGCAAGATTATTTCAATCAATCTACACTCGACGCGCGTTTCGCCAACCAAGTTCATCGAGTGCAATATAGGGTGTTTTGGTATTTCGTGAAAAACTACGTCAGATCCAAGCCATTTTAGGTCAATCAATCTGTTTACAGATATAATAACAGAAATAATAGAATAAAGTTTATTTACGACGAAAAATATACAAAGAAAAAAAATAAGTAAATAAAATACAGTATGTAAATAAACTTGAACACTTCACAAAAGTGCAGAACAACACTGTACCACAGCCTTCTTTACGTAAAGAAGGCTGTGACTGTACATGAAGAAAGGGACGTATTCTTAATAGTAATACATACAGTCAAAATAACAATAAAAATAATAATAATAATAATAAAATAACTTAATCATAACATAAAAAATTTTTAACATTCAAGAAAATAAAAGCATATAATATAATGCACATGTTCATATCTACTTATACATCGTGCACAAATACATATATTAATTTAAAATAATGTTATTGAAATAAGTCGAAAATTTAAAATAACCTAAATATTATGATATGGTTTCAGTTTAACAATATTATGGATTTCTTCTCTAGGTGCTTCTTGAATCTATTGTTTAATTTTGATCTTTGCCGTCTTTAGAAGAGGTATATGTTTAATATTATTTGGTATTGTGTTGTAAGCTTTGGGGCTGAGGTATATAAAACATCTTTGTCCACAAGTGGTATTTTGGGAATTCCTAAAATGTTGTTTAGATTACCTCTAGTTTTTTGAATTTCGTTGCCTTTTTGCACATTAGATTGTTACTCATGTAAAACGCACTGATAAAAGAACAGCAACCTAACATCCATTACATTAGCATCTTTAAATACTTGATTTGAAGTGTAAGTTGGTTTTTTATTTACTATAATCTTTAGTAATCTTTTTTGTAATGAATTTAAATGTTTTAAATGTCGGATGTCAAGAACTCTTCTCCAACCTAGAATTCCATGCAATAGGTGAGATTCAACAAGTGATTGGTACAATATTTTGATTTGTTTAAAATCTAGAATTTCTTTTAAACATTTAAACCATTACGTTAGTTTTCTTATTTTATTAGATATATAATTATTTGTATATCCCTTTTATTTTTGAATAAATAATTATACCTAAATATTTCACCTGTGTTGTAGGTTTTATTTTGAAGTGATCATAGATAATTAGTTCTTGGAATGCCAGGGAAGATGTTTCATATAGATAAAAAGGCAAGTAATTAGTTTTAGATATGTTTAGCATTAATAACTTACTATTGATGTAATTTTTTTATATTTTTCATATCTTTTTCTACCTTAATTTTTTGGTCTTTCCAAGTTGTGTGTTGTATAGAGAAAAGCAGTGTCAACAGCATAGCTTATTACTGAACCACTGGTATGTCAATCAAACAAGGAGCTAATATATATTATAAAGAGTATAGGCCCCAGTACTGTTCCTTGCGGTACACCATATTCAACAACTTCAGGACTACTTCCTACAGAGTTTATTTCCGTATATTATACTCTATCAGTTAGGAGCTTTATTTTATTATTTCTAAAGTTCAAATTACTTAATGTTGTTAGCAGTTCAGTATGGTATACCGTATCAAAAGCCTTAGTTAAATCAATGAATACAGCTAAGCTTTTGTTTCTGTTGTCCAAGGCATGATAAATCTTATCTACGGGGTGCGCAATTACATTTTGTGTACTCATAACTTTTCGAAAGCCATATTGTGAACTGGATAGCAACTTAAATTTTATCAGATAGTTTATAATTTGCGACTCAATAACTTTTTCAAAGACTTTTGCGAAATTACTAATTAAAGAAATAGTTACAAAAAAGGTCACGTTTAAACAAAAAAAAAAAGATTTTCTTTAACGCTGTTGGGAAAATGTGATATTTGTGGAATTACAGAATCTGTACACAAAAGGGATTATATCGTGTGCCCCAAAAAAAAATACAAAAATAATGTGCCTTTCTAAAATTCTCTAAATTCAGATGCGTTCGTCAGAAACCTAGAAATGAAACAAAACTTTATTAAATAAACTACAAATAAAAGCAACGATTGAAAGATTTCCCAGATCATTAAAAATTATCTTCTTCATACTCAGGCTTTGGACCACCTGCGTTTCCCATTTACAAAAATTTATAAAACAAATACCACATCAAAGGTGAGAGGATATTAATCTAACCACCAACCGCACATTTTAACACCTCTAATCCTATTGTTAGCTTTTTGCAAAGAAATTCGCCGATACAAATCTAGATATGTCGGCTTCACACTGACATTAAGAGAAAGGGTGACCCGCTGACCACAGATTAAAAAAAATGATTTAGAAAATTCAAAATTAGATATCATAGAGCGGTTTCCGCTATAGGCGAGAAGTTTATATTAATGGGGTGGTATAATGGGGGTAATAGTGCCATATATCGCCCGACGGGGGACAATTATTGCTCGATTCGGGGTAGCGGACCACCTAGGAGTTTAATCACCGGCCAAGGGGTTGATTACGACGCTCTGTATAATTCGGAATTAAATATTTAGCTTTGATTGAACTGAGGGACTACCGATGGGAAATTTGATAAATGTAGGGATGATTCCATTTCATAATAATATGGGCCGAAATTGGTATTTATCTCTACATTTATTAAGATATTGTACAGGAAAATTTACTATTTAAAATTTTATAATACTTTTTTGCAAAATAGCTGAAGAATGAATGTCCAAACAATATAATTATCAGGCCAGGTATGATATCCAGGTCATAATATTGCTAGATATTTTGTAGAAATTGAAAAAAATTTAGCCTTAATTCTTTGAATTGTACAAAGAGAAAATGTTCATTCTGAATTCGTGTTTTTTATTTGGATGTACAGGGAAGTGCAATTATAACAAAAACCCCTGGTATTATCAACATTTTTAAAGGAATCCTTAACTTAAATGGAGTTTTAGTGACTAGGAAACAAACAAAATATTAATATCAGAAAGCAATCCTATAATTTAAATGAAAAATTAAGTTTAATGGCATTCATATACCTCTATTTATATTTTGCGAGCATTGCTGATAATACATATCCTTGTCACTAAAACTCTCTTTAAGCTAACGGTTCCATTAAAATGTTTATAATACGAGGGTATGAGATATAGGACATTAAAGTTTAGAAAAAACTAATAAAGGGTGATTCATTTTGGGATTCCACATGAAAGTTTAAAAAAGAAATCTGAAAATCGGTTGACCCTGCGGCCATCCCTGAAACTGCCCGCTAGTTTAGAGCTAAAGCGCTCAAAAATATACGTATCAGTTAATTTTTTGAGCTCTCCGAGCTCAAAATATTAAACACATACATTTTTGAGCTCTACTATTAGGTGAAAAAACTCAGAGTTATATTAAAAAAACTTTTTTTGTAATTTTTGAACTGCGATATGTTTTGAACAAATTAACTAATCGAGATGCAGTTTACAGCATTTAACGCAGTTTTTCAAATACATAAAGTTATATTTGTACCAAAAAATCGATCCGACAAAAATTTTGAATATTATTTAAAAAAAAAACTTTTTTTGCGAATTTTTTATAATCAATATCTCTTGAAAGAATCAACCGATTTTGATGCAGTTTACGGCATTCAACGCAGTTTTTTAAGTACAAACAGTTATCTTAGTACCAATAATCGATCCGACAGGAATTTTGAATGTTATTTCAAAGAAACACTTTTTTTGCGAATTTTTCGTCATCGAAATCTCTTGAACGAATCAACCGATTTTCATGCGGTTTGCGACGATCAACGTTGCTTTATAAGGAGAAGAGCTGATCGGTTCAGTAGTCTAAAGGATATTCCAAAAAAAACAAATTTTTGAAAATTTTATTTTTGAGATTTCTCAGTCTATCAGGCCGAATCGGTTCTAATTCTCAGGAAATCTAAGTTGAGTCAACCCCTTAGAATGCCGTAAACTGCGTTTCGATCGATCATGGCGTTCAAAAGTTATGAGAGGTTTACATACACCGTACACACATACACATACACACACACACACACACACACATACATACAGCCATACAGACACCATCGTGGGAATAGTCAGAATAGCTTCTTAGGACCTCAAAATGTCGAGATCTGACAAAATCTCGATTTTCGAAAATCGGGGTGAAACCAATAACTTCCCGATTTCTGAAAATTTTCAATTTTCTTAGCGAGAAGTTAAAAATAGGCAATATCTTTGAAAATCATGTAATTTTGTATTCATTATTTTAGTTTAATTCATTATAATTATATATGAAAGACGATATCATGCAAATGGCCACTGCAGCTCATGTGACATGACGTATTGCTTTTGACATAATTTTCGATTACATCACTGCACAACGCAGGATCTATGCCGGGCTATTTCGCGTTGTATTTCCTGCGTCAGCTTTGTAATCGTGTTCAGTTTGTTTTTGTAGACTCTACTCTTCAGAAAACTCCAAGAAAAGAAATCTACAGGAGCTGAGTCGTATGATCGCGGCAGCGAATAATTGATGTCGCCGTTTCGTGAGATGATGCAGCCTGGAAATTTGCTGCGCAGTAGTAGTGCGATTGTTGCTGCTGTTGTGTGGCTAGTGTCACTGTCTTGTTGAAACCAGAGATCTTCGATATTCATATCTTCCAATTAGCCTCACGAAAAGTCATACTTCGACAGCAATCCCCAAATATGGCAATTTTGCTCAGTTAAAAGGCCATTGAGGTGAAAATGAGCTTCATCGTTAAAGATGATTGACTGAAAAAATCTACTTGTTATTCTCACATCCATTCGGCAAACATACGACGATGAAGAGCATGCTGCCGAGTTTGCTCGAATTTCTGGACTAAATTTCAAATTGTGCACTCAGAAGGTCGATATTGTATACCAAAATATTCCTAAATAAAAAATAAATTAAATAATTAAATTCTGTAACAAGATTATTACTCCAACTTTAAATCGTAGGTTACTTGTACCTAACCTAAAGGTACATTTACAACCAATTCGCTACAGGCACAATTTACTAACGGATTGTGAATTGTGCCCAGATAAAATTTAGGTCATTTATAATGAGTTAGAAGCTGCCATCTGTTGAGATTTTTTAATATTACGTGTGTGCAAATTCAGTTTGATTAAATAATTACAATTATTTAACATAACTTCTAAAAACATCATATTTTCTAATACTAAAAGATCTAATCTTCCAATTTGAAATCACAAACCGACTTTAAATATAAACAATAAATTTGTGTCGTAATACGTATGCGCAATTTGAAATTCGTGCCGCAATTGAATTGAATATTTGCGATTTGCAAGCATCCAATTCAAACCTGAAGTGCAATTCAAGGTCGTGCCGACTTAAAATTTTATTGTAAACAAATACATTCAACCAGATATGCTTAAAACCCAATTTACAATCCATCAGCAGATTGTGCCCATACCGAATTGGTTGTAAATGTACCCTAAGTGTACCTAGATTTTACTGCTTGCCTAAGATACATATACTAGAAAGGTTGGTGTGTCCTATTGCTTCAGCAGTTGGATCGCCCACTTACCACATATCTAAATGGTTAACAGAGGAGTGTGAAGATTTAGCTATTGCACCACCTAGGTTCTGTGTGATTAATTCCAACGATTTCATTAATACGATGAAAAATATCCAGTTGCAAGAAGGTGACATTTTGATCTCCTTTGACGTTAATTTCCAAGTGACATTGGACTACCTTGAGGATTTACTCGAATCAAACAATATCAGTACAATATGTAGTACTGGAGTGAGTTGGAATCTTGATGTGAAGATAACAGTAACGTAGTTAGTGTTATCTGGTCTGTCCAATATACTTTTGATTACAGTCCTTATAGCTATTTTCGTAAATCCCCGACTTTTCGTTTGTTTCAATTTTGTCTTTTGGATTGCCTAAAAGTTGTTATAGTTTATTTCCCGATGAATGAACCACTGTCATACCTACATCTTTAAAATTCTTACTAATACCACGGGTGAATTGAGGATCGAATGGAATCGATATTAATTTCGGACTTCCCCTTCATTTTGGAATGGTCGAGAAATTTCGAAGCGACTCTTCAAACATTCGTTTCCTAATTATTTTATCAATTAAACTTACAGAATATCCATTACTCGCAGCTATATATTTAATCAATGCCATTTCTTTTTCAAACTTCTCCTTATTGAGAGGGAAGCTTAATAGACGATGGACTAGAAAATTAAAATTCACCATTTTGTGTTGAGCATAATGGTGAGAGTCCTTAGGGATATATCTTATAGTACTTGTTTTTGATAAGGGCAATAAGGTTGTTATTTTAGATAAAGAGGACTATTGTGAAAGAGTAGACAATCGGATTAGTAATGGTCCTTATAAAAAACATTCTAGAAATCCATTTCCATAAATGGTTACTGATGTAAGAAATGTACTTAAATCCTGCAATAAGCTTATTACTCAAGCTTTAAATAGGAAGTTACATGTATCTATCCCAAGTGTACCTAGATTGTACTGCTTGCCTAAGATATATAAACCAGCTAAGTCGGTACGTCCTATTGTTTCAGCAATCGGATCGCCGACTTACCACCTATCAAAATGGTTAACAGAAGAGTTCGAAAATTTACCTATTGCACCACCTAGTTTCTCTGTGATTAATTCCAACGATTTCATTAATAAGGTGAAAAATATTCAGTTGCAAGAAGGTGAAATTTTGATCTCCTTTGACGTTTTTTCATTGTTTCCAAGTGTTCCGATACCACAAACCTTGAACTACCTTAAGGATCTACTCGAATTAAACAATCTCAGTCAAGATGTTGTAGAAGAATATCTTAAACTCACTAAACTTTGCATGAAACAAAATTGTTTCCGATTCAACGATAATTTCTTCGAACAACATGAAGGAACAGCAATGGGTAACTCTTTGTCACCATTCATTGCCAGTCTCTTCATGAACAGATTCGAGACGGAAGCAAAAGAAGAATTCGAGTATTTCCTCAGGTATGTTGATGATATTTGTGCATTGTTCGATACAAAAGTCGCTGATATTGACAACTTTGTATCTAAATTAAACATCGTTTCGCGTCAGTTAAATTCACATATGAAATTGGAAACTCTGGATAATTATCATTTTTAGATGTATTAATAATTAGAAATAGTGAAAATAAGTTAGAATTTGACATATGCAAAAAGTTACCAGTATTCTAAAATATATCCCTAAGGACTCTCATCAATGTGCTCAACACAAAATGAGCTTCCCCCTCAATAAGGAGAGGTTTGGAAAAAGAAAAGGCATTGATAAAGGATATAGCTGCGAGTAATGGATATTCTATAAGTTTAATTAAAAAAATAATTAGGAAACGAAAGTTTAAAGACTCGCTTCGAAATTTCTCGACCTTTCAAAATGAAAAGGAAAATCCGAAATTTGTATTGATTCCATTCAATCTTCGATTCACCCGTGGTATTAGTGAGAATTTTAAAGATGTAGGTGGTTCATTTATCGGGAAGCAAACTACAACAAGTTTTAGGCAGCCCGAAAGACAAAATTGAAACAAACGAAATGTCGGGGATTTACGAAGTTAGCTATAAGGACTATAATCAAAAATATATTGGACAGACCAGATGAACAATTCAAACTAGATTCAAAGAGCATATGTCCCATCTCAAATATGGTAGAACAGATAAGTCTAGTGTTGCCTAACATGCGTTTGAGAATAACCATAAAATAGATATTGGCAATTTAAGATTAATTAGGAATATAACAAATACTAGACAGCTGGATGCATTTGAAGGCTTGGAAATTATAAAGTGTAAAAATAGTATGAATAGTGACAGAGGGTTAGATTTAATCATCTCCAGATCATGTCAACTTAGTTGGAGAAACGCTCGTCTAGTACAGCATATCGTGTTCTGGTTTTTTGTTGGAAACCACGACAGTGCCACCAAAATATTCACTTTTCCTCGAACATGACTAATTTCGTTTGTTTGTAGGTTATAAATCTCACTTTAACACAGTGGCGTCAAAAAATGTTTTCCACTGTAATTTGCAAGTTCAACTTAGATCACCCTTTATTTATTTCTTAAATGTGGAGAACTGAGAAAGATATTAAAATCAAACTTTTACTGCTCGATTAGATTTGAAGAGTACCTTTAATGGTAACAATTTTCTTTCCTCCTGGGATCAGTGGCGTAGAAATGGGGTATGTTGCGCTTGTTTTAAATAAAATGCATATTACGTCACTGTTTTAATAAAAATATTAGTCCATTTTTTAAATACACATTCTACATGGGACAAAAAAAGGTTTCTTCTAAACTCATTTTGAATTTAGTGAGGATTTTCATATCTCACTTAAAAAGCGAAATAGGGATTTTGTTGCACTAAAATTTTGAAAAAACCATTTCCTAAAGTTTGATAGGTTGAAACTGTGTTAACTTGGTATATTACCTGTCTTATTTGAGATTATTTATTTATGTTAATGAAATGAAATTAAAAATTAATTGGGACGTGAACAAAAACAGAATTATAAAATAAAATATCTGATGTGGTGAGCACACAACTTTCTTATACCAGTATGTGTCATCCTGATGTAAAAAAAATCATTCTATTCAATTTTTTGATTACTTGAAATAAATTTTAATAGCGTATCTTGAAACGTTTCATTAAAATTTTTAAATAATTAATTATCAGCGTCATTCGATACTGTCAATAATAATTTATGTCATATATTTTAATAATATCTTCTTATTGATATTGACATTTTTGTAACTAAATTAGACATATCAAATGTCAAACTGTTAAATTTATCCTAACCTCATTTTATGAAGTCAAATATGTAAAAAATTTAAGGTTACATCGGCTTTATTTAAGCACTTGGAAAATATATTTTATTGGCTTGATATAGTAGACATGATTTATAATCTTTCTTCACGAAACATATCTTTTTGTAAAGGCAAAAACAAAAAGGTTGGGTCCCGTGGACCTCCTTTCAGCTGGTCAATTTTGCTCATCACCGAATTTAGTCTTTGGCCTTTAAAACATGTGTACCAAATTTGAAAGTTTATCTCAAAAACTGTGGCTGCTATCGCGATACTACAGACATGCCGACAGATTTTTTTCCATAAAGTTATGTTTTTTCATTATAATTCATCGAGATTCGTCCTGAAATTAAATAAAAAAAATTATATAATATAGATTTATTGGGGTCAAAATAAAATAAAGAATGTTTAGTGCCATATCCCCAAAAAAAAAGTTAGTTCTTGTTCCTGATCTATCCCATCCTAGATCCAATTCTTTAGCTACGCTACGCTGATCAGGGGCAATAACTCCGAAACACGTGTCCGTAGCTGCATAGTTGTTTTTTTTTTGGGGATATGGCACTAAACATTCTTTATTATAAAAAAAAAAAATTCCCGAAATTGTACCTTTTTTTATTCTTTCATTCGTTGTGTCACTTCTGGTGGTACCACTTTCACCAAATTTAATGTATCACCTAAAATATTCTTGATAATCTTAACTGCTAAATTGGGGAGGTCTGAAATTAGTATTTTTTGAGTTATCGCGGATACACACATACACACAGACACACACACATCCACGCACCGACAAACATCATTCGGAAAATAGTCAAAATGGATTCAAGAGGGTTCAAAACGGATATATTAATTAAAATCTCGAGGCCGAAATAAATCACGATTACCACAATTCCTTATATTAGGTATAAGAAAGTAAAAATGAGTCATAAAGGTGCAAAAGATTAATGAAGGATTCTAAGGATTAATTTGTTCTAATTGTCAGATATTTATCTTTCTGTATTACAGTTAAAAACCAATAAATATGCCGAGTAAATAAATTTTGCAAAACGGAAACTTACAAAGACAATTAACTTTATGACTTTTTCCAGAAATAAATCTACTTACCAACAAACTTCCTAGGCAATAAAATTCACACTTATCGCTAAAGCTCCTACAGTTTTGATGTCTTTAACACTTTATTGTCTGATTTTATCTAAAAACAGTTAAAAGGTGCAATTTTAATTATAAGTTACGTGCCGGACTTCTGTTTTACCTGGAAAATGGCTTAAAACTCACCCCATTGTGCCAAATTATTCAGTTGCTGTAATCCCAGATCAATTTAACACGAGTCAAGTGTTCTCTAGGCTGATGCCTAATCTGTCAGTAGAAATGTCAAGATGTCATCTCTGCGGGAGATCTAAAGAAAGTTCTTGGATCTAATAGGATGTTTGATATATGCAAGTTTAAACAGACAGGTCATAAAAGTAAGATCATCATTTAAACACAATAATAAATTTCGTTGTCTATGAAAGATTGTCTTCAAATTTTTGAGCAAAATTGTAGCATTATTAAATTGTAAATGGATTACAGTAAAGTACAATCTAGAGTGTGGCCGAGGACTACTGACCGGAAAGAGAAAATGTCATTATTTTATACTTTCCCGAAAAAAGTTACTCTTTACAAAAAAATTTTGCTTGACTTAAAAAATGAGATTCGCATAAAGATGTTCAATACATAAGGTGCACAAAAATTATAAAAACCTAAAAATATATTAAGAGTGAACTATCTTCATTTTTAACATTTTATTTTTATACTAATCAGTCTTATTCAGAAGTAAAATTCTGACTACTTGAAATAATAATAATAGAAGATATTTTATTATTATTCAGAAATAACAAGTCTACATACAAGAATTCCTAAAACTAAGGCGAAGTCTAGCTTAATGCTACTAAACTTAACCTTGTATATATATATATATATATATATATATATATATATATATATATATATATATATATATATATATATATATATATATATATATATATATATATATATATGCATATATATATATATATATATATATATATATAGACGTGCGCCAAGCCACCCCTTTGTGAGGGAATTTTGTATACTTGGAAATAAAACGATTATTAAGGCGTAATTCGTATATTTCGGTCATTTTCGACATTTCCGACTATTTTTTAGAAAATGCACCCTTAACAATGTCGTTCACCCCTTAAATAGCTCAAGTGCCTATGTCTAATAACACCAAAGTAAAAACAACTTGGGTCATTTGTGTTTTTTTTTTTTTAATAATTATATCTTCCAATTTTCTATAACGTTTTTTCGAGGAAGGTTGAAAAGGAAAAGACAACAAAATACAAGGCAATTATCGATTTATTTGCAAAAAATAATTAATATCCTAATATTTAAAGTTTTACAATAATGGTTTAGAAAGGGTAGCTTTCTTAACATCAGGAAATTTTTGTCTGTAATCTTTAACGATTTGTAAAATATATTGCTTTTGTTCGTCGTTCTTTGATAAAATATTAATTTATTCGCTTATCAGTTTAACACCTCGCTCGGCAGTGTCGTTAACCACTTGAAGCTTTAGGATAAATCTAAGGTTATTTTGATAACCAACGTCGTTGTCCCAAGTTGATGGATCTGTCTTCGAGGTGGAATCTTCTAAAAAACTGTTTGGTGTAAGGTGTGACAACATTTTCGATCTGCTTCTTTACAAATTCTTCAATGGCCATTTCTAACTGATAACGTTTAACATTTTCACTCGATTCGCCATCATCATCCTCTGCTGATTCAGAGCCTCCACTTTTATTCAAAGCTTCAATCATCTTCAATTTTGATTCGTTGGTAACATTTGGGTCGAAAAAAGCTAGCGCCATGGCTTCTGAGCTCAAGTACCACAGATGGTGACGAAATTTACCCACTGCCACCCTTGATATGTCGGGATCGATTGCTTTATAATCATTAAGTTCGCATATGAAGCGGAGATCCTGGAATGGAGCCTTGGTTGCTACAGATGCAGAAAACCAAGCTTTAACGTAAATTTTGACCACAAAAATAGTAATCTGTAAAATATTGTTCAGCTCTCTAGTTGTGAGGGTGAATTGGTCTCTGAATAGGAATATTTTTAGACAATAGATGGCCTTTGCCATCCACCTGGCGTGGTGTATGGCACCAGGAATACGGAAAAATAGTCCCCGTAAAGGAACTTCTCCAAGAAATGTTAAAACTAGTTCCAATAATTCCCTGTAGTCTTCCCGAGGTAAATCATTACTGTTCTCCTTCGCCAAAGTAGACCTCACGAATGCAATTATTTCTTCTTTATTTTGGATGTATTGTTCGACGATGGGGTCTTCAATTCCTGATCTATACTGTTCTTTGTCGATTTGAGACCAGTGTTCTTGAAAGCGTTTGAAAATGAGCACGTTAGGACCACTAGCCATACCTAATTTTCCATCAAAAACAGCCTTCAAAACCAACTCATAAATGTGGTGCCTACAAGCCAGAAAAAGAAGATCTCGCTCTAACATTTGCTCCAGCAAAACACACGTCCCATTATAGACGCATTATGCTTCCATAAAGTAACGCATAAATTCATTATTAGGTAAATAAACAATATTATTGAAAATTCCCGAAACACGTCGATTTTTGATTTTAATTTACTGTTTTTTCAAATAATAATTTAATATACAGGGTGACCTACCTTCGAGTAATGACGTCATCACCGGTTCTTTAAATGGAATACCCCACTTTTTTTTCAATTTCCGGATGTCCCTTGCTGAGTTGATTCCAAACATGTATCTCAAATTGCTTCAAATTGGTACAGGGTGGGCAACAATACAAAAGGTGTTTATAAAAATTTAATTAGAAAGTTATACGTTACTGTATTTTACAATAGACAATATACAATAAATGTTCAAATTGTTCTCCATTGACCGCTAGACAATGACCTAACCGGACAATACATTCGGTCATTTTGTAGCACAGCGGGTGTTCTGTTCAACATTTCTTGCCTGATTCGGTCTTTTTAGCTTACGGATATTGCCAGGTTTGTTGGTATAGACTTTAGATTTTAAATAACCCCATGAAAAGAAGTCTACTGAACTAAGATCAGGTGATCTAGCGGGCCATTCCACTGTTCCCCTTCTTCCTATTCACCGATCTGGAAAGGTTCTGTGTAAAAACTCGCGCACAGCTGCAGCGCAATGTGGCGGTGCGCCATCCTGTGGAAACCAGATTCTGCTGTCTAAAGTATTGGCTATTTGAATATCAAGAAAAGCCAGATCAAATCAGGAATTAATGTATTTTGTAAGAAATTCAGATACAATGCTCCTGTCAAATTTTCACCAAAAAAATATGGACCATCAATTGTATTTCTCACAATACCAGCCCACACATTGACCTTTTGTCGTCGTTGTGTATGGTAGTCTTGCGTCCAGTGTGGATTTTCCTGAGAACAATAACGGGTGTTTTGCCGATTAACATGCCCGTTCAAGTAAAACGTTGCCTCGTCGGAAAATAAAACGTTAGCAATGGAAATTGTTATTTCGATTATTTTGGTCCATCATATACTCGCAGGATTCATTTCTTCGGTCAAAGTCGTCTTCAGCCAATTCATGGATGAGACGTACTTTATAAGGATGGTATTTTACTTTTTTCAAAATGTTCGACTATATAGACTTTCCAACATTCAAATCCCTAGATACTCCCCGCACTGTACAATGTGGATTTTTTACTGCCGACAAAATTACGTCTTGTTGAATATTTTCATTAACTTTACGTCTACCTTGCTTTGGTGCATACCTCACATGTCTTAATTCTCTGTATTTTCGCTTTATTGTGCTTACCGCAGATTGTGAAATAGGTTCACGATCTGGGTGCATTTCATGGAATAATCTGCATACCTCTTATTGAGTCCGCATCCTATCGCCAACACCAATCATCATTAAAATTTCAATCCTCTCCCTTTCAGTTAAAGGCATTTTCAAAAAAACAATTTTAATATGATAAATTAGATTTAGATTTCACGTAAACGTACCTACTTTGAAGCGTTAACAACACAGAAGTGAACTTTTTATGACAGTTCTTAACGTCAATTAAAAAAACAAATGGCAAAAAAATACCTACAAACAATAAAAATAGTACAGTATAGTCGAGGGGCAAAGATCACTAATAAACGTAGTTGGGGTGTTTTTAATAGTTTATCAAAGTAGTTGTATCACAATACGTTAATTTCATTTAATTTTTTAGTACGTTTATTCATTTGTAAATAACTTGTAATTTTGGTATTGTTGCCCACCCTGTACCAATTTGAAGCAACTTGTGATACATTTTTGGTATCAGCTCAGCAAGGGACATCCAGAAATTGGGAGAAAAGTAAGGTGTTCCATTTAAAAAAACCGGTGATGATGTCATTACTCGAAAGTAGGTCACCCTGTATATTAAATTATTATTTGAAAAAAACAGTAAATTAAAATCAAAAATCGACGTTTTTCGGGAATTTTCAATAATATTGTTCATTTACCTAATAATGAATTTATGCGTTACTTTATGGACTCACTGTATATATGTATATACGTGTTATTTTTATTTGATAATAATGACAAGATTAGCAACTAGTAACTAATATGTTACGCTGTATACATTTGAAAACGATAACTTAATTTAAAAGAAATTTAGGAAAAAGAAGAAATGTAAGTAACCGAATAATAGGAATAAATAATAAGAAAGCATAAGAAACATAATAACAAAGCAAACTGCTGCATATTACGAGTATGTAGAAAAGTAAGAAAATGTGTTTTTACGATTTAACGAAATTTATTTATGTTATTGTCAAGTTAAATGTCTGACATACGTGGATATTGGAGATGATAGATTTTTGGTTAAGTGTGTTATGGGGTTATGGGGTTTAAGAGCCTGGGTTTTCAGATTACAACTTCATTCGTAGGGTTATATGCGTTTAATAGTTGAAATTATGGGTTTTTTGATGTTATGGCAAAATCCTTGAAGTGATGGGGTTAAATAGACCTCAGATTCGGCGACCCCAAAAACATATAGTAAATATGGTCAGACTCTTAGATCAGAAAATTTTTTTTGAGTGGCTTGTGTTGTTGTTTCATAGTGTAATTAATTTAAATTTTTCTATTGTTTTGTTTATTAATTTCACAAAATACAGTTGAAACACTGATAAATTATTAGGTTTTAAATTTTGCTGGTACTTAAAGGATCATCCTGTATAAATACGGCATAGTCGGTAACTGAAGTATAGATATGCTGTAGCCAATAATTGTTATTAGCATCTTCTTATTAAAAACAATAAATATTTAGTATCTAATGTTTTATATTATTTTTTCACTGTTAAACATTTTTAATAAACCTGTACGTAAAGGTTAGTCAAACGTAGGTAACAGTGCTATTAAAATATGATACTAAATACAGAAGGGTCAGCCGAGGGTCAATTTGTGGCTTCATACACTTCCGTTTTTAATTGGACTTCCTAAAATAATGGAGGTATGCATCCGAGCATATACCTTGCAAAAAAAAGAGAAGAGTAAGAATATGATATATTTTTAAGGTAACAGTCTTGTAATAAGACGGCGATTTCATCAGATAGCTAATGTAAATCTGAAAATCGTTCTTAATGGTCTATTTCAGTGGCGGTTCGTGGGTCAAGAGATAGGGAGGTCAATTAGAAAAGTTTACTGTATTACCTACCTTTTAAAGTGATTTAAATTCCAAGTCGATCTTTTGAGATGCAAAGTGGTCAATTACGTTTTCATTAAAGTCTTTTATCTTCTTTATTAATGCCCTTTCTATGGTAAGTACAGCTAAAGAATATAACCTTTCCTGACCCATGGTATTTCTTAAAAATGTCTTTATTCTTTTTAAGGTGGAAAAAACAACGTTCACTTTCGACGATAGTCATAGTGAGAGTACACAAGATTTTTAACAGTCTGACACTTTCAGAAAAAGTATTGCATAAATTATTGTTAATAAAAAGCTGTAACAAAGCAACTGCACCTTCACTATTGGAAAAATCTTCTCAGCTATATAATACTTCTAATTCAGTTTTAAGTTTCAAATGATTTATGACTGGATACTCCGTTTTAACTAATTTAAACATATCTTGAGGAAAGCTTTTTTTATAATCTTTAAATCGATCTGCGTGAAATAACTGAGACAGTGCTAAATGATTACTGAAGCCAAACCTGTTTTTGATCTCAGATGTAATTATATCACAAACTTCTAATAAAATTTTCCTTTTGATTCTTCCGTTTTACATCTCTGGGCAGACTGCATGGATGTGTCCTCCAAATAGTTATTCAAAATTTTATTTCTGATGACTTCAATTTTACTATTAAAAACGCCAATACACTTATTTACTGTTATGACATCGATATTACATTTTTGTAATTGATTGATTAATATATCACAATGAGGCATAACTAAATGAAAAAAATTTAACCAGTAAAGAAAATGTTCATTTTGTAAGTAGTTTTTTAAACCAATAGCTTGGTTTAGAATGTTGTTTTTTGATTAATTCTCAATAATTTTTTCTAAACAATCTAATAAATTCTGTTCGATAGGTATAAACAGTCTCTATTCCATCGTGTTGGAGCCGCTTTTAATAATCTCACCTTAACAACACAACACAGCTGTTCTTTTTAGCGATTTTCCAAAGAATGAAGAAAAGCTATGTAAATTAGCAAAACAAATTTTTATGCTTTTATCCTGACTTGATGCTTTTTGTAAAATTAAATTTAGTTGATGAGCGTAACAATGAATAAAATTTGCTGAAGGATAACTTTTTTAATTTTGGCTTGTACACCTCCAAAAGCACCACTCATTACTGATGCTCTATCGTAATTTTGTGTTATCAATTTTTCAGGACTTTCATTAATTTTCAGACATTCTAACTCTTTTAAAATTACATCTGTCAAATGCTGCGATGTTGTTCTTTGAGGCTGAATAAATTTCCAAAATCTCTCACATACAACACCGTCTAAAACGTATCTAAACACAAAAACTACTTGTACTTTATTCATAACCCAACTTATGTCTATCTTTCAGTTTTAATATATTTTGTACAACACTCATATTTAATAGTAAACACCAAAAACACTGTTTTACTTAATTTCACGACAAGTAGAGATTTACTAATAAAATGTCGTTCACAAATAAAAACATTAAAAACAACGCGACAGAATTTACCGACCAACTGAGTATTAACACTGCTCAGTGCTCACTGCTCTACTAAACTTAGTGAACTTCGTGCGTTATCGTTTCGTAAAATGTGTCAGGGACATTGTCCCCGCCAGTGTTTTCTGTCTCTTTTGCTTTCTGACGATTCGCGCATAAGTCTATTTCACTTTAATTCGTTGTAAATACGGTCCGTAGCTAGCTTTGAGGACACGTTGTAGATTGACCCAAGATTTTTTAAATTCTATAAATGAATAATGTAATGAATATCAATGTAGAGGCTCGGTGCTCGGGGGGATACGAAATCCTGCGATCTAGATATTTGAATAGTATTGTGCATAGAATGAACTAGAAACTTTAATATATTTTTAAGAATATTAAAAATATGTATATATATTATATATTTTTAAACTTCAGAAAATGAATAGCTCTATTTTTTTATTTGTATGTGGGAGTACATTGACCAAATGACCCTATAGAAGAACCGCCAGTGGTCTATTTATGAGATCACCAAAAAACGAAAACCATTATTTCATTTTAAATCAGATGCAGATTTAATATAAGAAATTACAGGCAAAAATACTGTTATTTTTTCATATGATTGAAATATGAATTAAATTTTTTATTTAGTGAGTTTTACAAAAGTTGCTTTTTCGAAAACTGTCTAAAAATGTTGATATTTTCATTCTGCTTTCAATGGGTAGTGGTCATTTTACATTCTAGAAGGTAAAAATACTTCGAGCCCAGGAACATTTGATTTAATTTATTGAATAAAATACATCAGTATTTATAAATTTATAATGTTAACTTTATAACAATTAGTTTTAACAATTAATTAATTACTATTTACGATATGTGACTGAATGGTTCCAATATTACAATGACTCAAATTTATTCCGGATATGGATGCAGGCCAGTTTCTTGATATGGACGGTAAATCATGATGCAATTATTACTGCAATATTTATTTCACATGCAGCAGCAGTTATATCAGGATGTTCAATCATTATTGGACGGTTCCTTAAACACGGAGACAGATTCATTTAGGATTTTACTTGAAATTTTAATATTATTTAGAATTGAATCTTCGATATATGCTTCTTCTCTGCAGAAGACCGTCACCCCTAATGTCGCTTGAGGCTGGTAATGTCAGCCAAAGAATCGGCTAACAGCGTTGCAGAAAAGCCCCTAAAGCTGTGGTTTTCGTAGGTTTCTGCTTGCAGCAATTTCAAATATGTCACTATTTTTTTGGTGTTATTCTTATTTTGTTAACACCAACCATTTGATTAGCGCATTTTTCCTACTATTTAATGAAAAATCTACGACTCCTAGTACGCATAGGGCATATTTTCGATTTAGTTCAATATGCACCGAATTTTAAATAACAGAAGTTCTTTGATTGTGTCAGGGAATCAGGGATTTTTATGATAAGAAATGAATCCTTTATATCCTCAACCTTGATTTTTAGCAATTCATCTCTTTTAGATGCTCCGTGAAAGCATATTATTACAAATTAGTTAAACTATAAACAAATTTAAAGTAATGTAGATTAGGTTCAATAATAGGAAACGTTCGTCAGGCGTCGACTTTTTTGGACAATATCCAACAGATTTACTTTTTAAATATGGCGTCACTTTTTAAAAATTTTGTTGTATTTATATTTTCCTTTACATTTCACTAAAACATCGCCTTGAAGAATTTCTAGACAAAAAAAAATATTCTTTCTGATAATCAGTATGTTTTTAAAAATTCTTTCAATACCACAGATGTAGTTTATAAACTGGTAAATACAATTAACTGCAATTTACAAGAGAATAAAAAATGTATTTCTGTTTTCCTGGACCTAGCGAAGGCTTTCCATATCCTGCATTATTTAAAATTATTACAAAAATTAGATAACATTGGTATTAGAGGCACTGTGTTGAACATTTTTGCTAATTACCTGAAAACTAGAAAACAGTTGTCTGTAAAGGTAATTAGTGGGATGAGGAGAAATTCGGTTTCACAAGATATGAAGAAAATTAAATCATAGCTTGATCTAAGCTTATTAACACTGAAAACTAAATTTATCGTTTTTTCTATTTTTGATCCAAATTTACCCAATTTCAATGATTAACTATTCAAGACAGTAGTGAAAAAAATACAGTCTACAGATTCAATTAAATATTTATTTGGATTCATCCGGGGGCTAGTCCGAAAACAAATTATTTACAAAAATATTTAAATTAGATAGTTTAGGAAGAATGAAAATAGATATATATGGAACTAGGGATGCTCGTTTTTGTATTGTAACTGGAGGAAATCATTTCTTGAGTGTGAAAATTTTCCTTTTTGGTGAGATAATATTTTTTTCTCAATATTTTTTTGCTTCTAATACTAAGAACACTGTTATTTAATTCATTGCAATTCTTGCTCCTGGACTGAGTAGTTGATTTAATAGTTTCTATGATAAAGTGTTGTATTTTGATTTATTATATGCCTAAAACTTAATTATTATTTTATTATTTTTTTTATAGAAATTATTTATTTTTATATGTATGTTTATTTGTACCTATTGATTTGTTACTCAGCATATCCCTCCAAAAGTTATTAGTATCAATTTACTATTTATTAATGTATTATGTATTCTAAATTTGTACTATTAGCGCAACACAATTTCTTCCTGGGATTAGGCGCAATTTATTTAATCAATTATGAAGAAAGTAAAGTACAATTTTTCAGTCAATTTGTTAATAAAAATAAATTTAATTCAGAATTTAATGTGCTCTTCAACATAGATTATACGGACTATAGCATTGAGGATTTTACTTTTGTTAGTTTTATATTCAAATGAAGCAAATAACATATTTTCAGATATTTTTATAATTTTCTTAGCACTGCACCATTACCTGAGCTCTTTATAAGCGGTTTCATATTGTGTAGTCGATTTTTGAGGTAAGTGTGTTTCCAAATATATCTGAGATCTTAAGAAGAACTTAAATCATTAACTATCTTTTAGTTAAATCATTTATTTCAGATATTATCTTTGATTTAAATCATTCCCAAATCAACTAAATATCTTAGAATTAAGATTTAAATCTTTTAAAGCGATTTGTGATAGCTCTGTACATGAACTGAACTTCTAAACACTAAACTGGTTCTATAATTAATTTATTTTGAATTGAAATCACGTTAACTGTAGATTTCAAATCACTTCTTTTAAGCTGAAATCATTTAGATCTGCCCCTAAACCTGTGATTTCTGATTAAAAGCTTCTGATTTCTAGCTTGAATTCTTACAGAATTTAATTTGTGTCAGCTCTGGTTAGCTTGACAAAGTTTGAAATTATTGGTGCATATTTCATTCTTCTCCATATCTTGGCTTTGTTCTTCTTTTTTCCATTTTCTTCTTTTTTAGCGTTGATAATAGGAAGTATATGGATTAATAAATAAAAAGACATCATTTGACATAAAACTTTGTCATTTCCAGTTTCAGAAGTGCGGATTTTTAAATTAGTTTATTTACGAACATTGACTTGAAATATTTTGAGGTTATTATTACCATCTGCTTTCAAAAAATAGAAGAAAGGAGGCAGAAGTAATTAAGTCCGCCAGATATCCCGAAAATTCTTTCGTAAATACTTATTAAAGCCAACAAAGATTAAGAAACACGTGCACGTATCAATTTAAATGGACGCGAAAAAATGAACATAGACAGTTAACAAATCCAAAAATAAAACAAAATTTGCCTTTCATATCACCGCTTCTCATAAAAATATGTTAAATAGTACTTCTGTAGTTGGAAATAGACAATTTAACAATCACGTTTATGCTAAGTACCTAATTTTGAAAGAAAACGTTTTACATTCCTTCATGTTCAATTCGTCTAATTGCTTAAAAGATTATTTTTTAGTGGAAAGAATTGCAGAAAATTATCTCGTGTCTGCAATTTGCCTTTTGTCAAAATGCAAAACGAAAAATGCAATCAAAAATACTTTGTTTTATTAAACCCCGGTGGTTGAACACTTGTGCAGGTATAATTAGTGGAGAACTAATATGGGATTGGTGGAGGTAAGTTAACCTGAAATTGATTGGATAACATGTGAAGTTGTATACAATATGTCGTAGTAAATTTAAAAATCATCTAAGGACTCGGTCAATTCCCCTAGGTCTTATTCCAACTTTTAAATATTTGAAAATTCTAAATACAGTTTCAAAACGTATTAAATTCCACATACGATTTGTAAAATAAATATATTTTAAGATATTTGTTACTGGAAAATGTTCTTTAAAATTTTGAATATTTTAAAAATTAGCTATGTATAAGGTGATCGCCCATAAATTCGCACACTTCGATGTTTGTTTTATTATTTATTTATTTATTTTTTTATTTAAATACAAAATGCAACAGGCAAGGGTCTAATTATAGGATTAGATACATTTAAATCATGTATAGATAAGTAATATAAATAAATAAATAGATCCAAAACTATTTGAAATAACGGGTACGCTTGAATAAAAAATGCAACGTGGAAGAATGCAAAATGGATGCAAATGGTTGAAGAATGCAAATTATGGACACGTGTTTCTGACTTATTAGTTGTCATCAGCACAGTATAGCTAAGTTAAAAAGATAGACATAACTTAGAGAAAAGACACTAAAGGAAAATCACTGACAGGAAGCCAGTCGTACCTTTGTGACTTCCATTTGGATGGCTCTGGATTAGAGCATCGATCAAGCATCGCACACATGGGCAACTATAGCCAACTGTGTGGAATATCCGTCCCAGAAGAATATATAAGTACAGAGAAGGAAGTTATATCGCTGAATCATATATATTAGAGTACAAAACAATTTAATTTAACGTGTACGCCCGCATAAAGAATGCAAGGTGGAAGAATGTGAAAAGAATGCAAATGGTAGAAGACTGTAAACGTGGATATGTTTTTCTGACTTAACAGGTTAATACAATCCAGGCAGTTATTACAATTTTATGTAGAAAAATTATGGATTGGATAATCTTGGTTTGGTGATACATGGTAAGTTACCTTTCTAACAATAGATTTTGTAGAAATCCAATAGGTGAATATGTGCTATCAAGAGTGTACACTGCAGATATAGAAAACTTCCCCTGAATATTCATTAATTGCAACACATTGACGTTATAAATTGGATCCACACAACTGAAGTATATTCAAGGCTAGATCTAACAAATGTTATATAAAGTAAGCGATGAGTGTTTTCAAAATCCTTGCAGTTCCTGATTACAAATCCAAGATTCCTAAAGGCAGAATTATTTACCATTTCATCGTTCTTATTGAACAACAGTTTAAGAACAAAATACGCGTCTAGGTCTATAATAATATACGGTCTTTGTAAAACAACTTTATCGATATTATAATTAAACACTTACAGATTATTATTCCGACCGAATGACATGTCGTAACACTTATTAGCATTAAGGGGTAGTTGTTGACACACTAGGAGCTGACTCTATCCAAGGTTTTCTTGCAGAATTTCACGATTACGAACAGTAATGATAAACCCGTACATTTCTAGATCGTCTGCATACAAGAACATTATTATTCAAGGTCTCAAAAATATCATTAATAAATATTACAAAGAAGAATGGTCCAAGTATCGAACCTTGTGGCACGACCTTTGCAAGAAACCATTAGATTTATGACCACTGTACTGAACAAATTGGTGTCCAGTCTCTAGATACAACTGTATTGAAAGAAGTAACGACTTTGAGAGACCAAATTTGTCAAATTTACAAATCGAAGCACCGTGATCAAGCTTGTTAAAAGAAAAATCAGTTGCGGAAGTATGGAGGAATATTTTTGAAAAATTATCACTTTTATTGAAATATCTCAGATGGTGCTTGGCGTACATTGGTCAAACTTGAGCCAGTGATTCACGTAGTATTGTTGATAACATTCTGTTAAATTGATGTGGAAATAACAGTGGTGGAGATATAGGGCGCATGGCCACTACGAAATCTAGAATTTCTACGCCAATGGGTTTCTTAAACTTTACATCAATGTATTAAATATAACTGTATCTCTAAAAAAAGTTCTCTTGCCTTCTTTATAAAATGAGTAGTTTTAGACTTATTTTTAATTTAATGAACTAAGTGGTAAATAATAGGAAATCAAGTTTAAAAAAAAACAACTGTACATCTCCAAAACTATTCACTTTTTAATTAAAATGCAAGAGAATTTTTTGTTTTAGACATGCAATTAGGAATTAAATGTTTTGATCTAATTTCGAAAGAACTCATTGGCGTAGAAATTCTAGATTCTAGTAGTAATGCGTCCCATCATCTCCGCTACTGGCTGTCGTATTTATATACAAATTCAAAGGATTATTAACTTTAATTAGTTACATTACTATCCCAAGTTTGATCAATTTATGTCAAACATATTCTGGGATATTTGGGTTAATGTGATATTTTTCAGAAACTTCAACACTGAATGTGGAAACCATGGCTTTAGACCCTAAGTTTATTAAGGCTTTTGGGCCTATAATTATTCAAGGAACAACCTCCTGAAATTATGTTATGGACTTAAGAACATTCTGTATATCTACCATTTATAGTTTTGAACATATTACCCTCTAAATAATAATCTTTGTTCATTTGAAACTGTTAGCAAAAATTGAAATCAAATGGGCATTGAACTTGTAATAATGAAACATAATATTATCAACTTTTGTTAAATAACAATATTATATTTTAAGATGGTTGTACCATCCTAAAGTATAACACAAGAAAACATTCAAGAAGGTAAAAGTTACAATTGTTCTATATGAGAATCATATTCTGGAAACAGATTAATTCTTTCAGGAGAATGTCTGGAAACGTTTTCGAGAATATCTCTGTTATATATACAATCAATAACATCATTCTTTTCCTAATTCCTCAGTATCATTGGTTTTATTTATAGACTTCATGGTTTTTTTTATATAGCCCTATAAAAAAAGTTAAGCAGTGTCAAATCCAGACTACTTGGTGGTCATCTTAGTGGCCCGTTTTACTTATCCATTCCTCAAAATGTTCGTTGTTGTAATTCTTTATTATCCGTGTACTGTTTTGTATTATTTTGTTGCCAAAATTTTTACCAATTGGTTCATGTAAGAGCAGTTCAAGTTGTTTTCCACATTTTCACTTACAGTCTATAAATATTTTTACCCATTATATTTCCATCAAAGATAGCATAAAAAATCTTATAATTTATCATCTTGGTCATCTTCAACTATAATCAGATTTTCTGATATGCAATACGATTATTAATATTCATCAATATGGCAATATTTTATTTAACAACACTGGATAAAAACAACATCTTGGAGCTTTACGACATTTCTTCATTACCAAATCTGAGGTAAAGCAGTGAGGAATCTGATTCTTAAATAAAACAACAAGAAATATATTTTCCTCCATAATTGGTGGAATTGATAGCTGCCCTAAAGGTCCTTAGCTGTCTGTCGATGTCTGGTGCCTCCAAATCTGTTGGTTGGCGGTTCTGTTTTTGGTTCCGGTGTTTGAGCTTACGCTAACCAACTGTTTTAGGTTTGCACGGAAGTGTGCCCATTGCCACGCGCCCTTGCAACCTCCTACTTATGTTTTATAACTTCTAATCTGCCCCTTCTGCATGATGTCCACTTTCTAACAAGTAATATCTCAATGCCTCAATAGATATGTCCACTTATTGACGGAAGTAGTTGACATTTAATTGTAATTACTTATTTGGTACAATTGATCAAAGTTTTCGAGAATGATAATATGTGATAAAATGTACTAATTTGTTTTACAGAAATACGGAGGAAATGTAGGCTCCTTTATAAAGTAATACAAGAAATGCAAAAAGATATTTTATATATATGTAGATCAAAGACACTGTCTGCGTGAGATGCTCAATCTTAAATATTCGGCACACTTTTGTTTTATTTATGTTTTAAGTAGGTATGTTTGTTGTATCAGTTATTGAGTGTTTATAGGTCTGCCTGTAATTTACAGTCATATCAGATATATTATCAATTTTAAGGTAATATTTCAAGTCATCAGCGTATAAGAGAGATAATCGAGATCAAGTACGATATCATTTATTTATTTATTTGTTTATTTACAACATTCAATGGGAAACCACTTACAAAAAGAAAATTACAAAAATATAATATAAAATAATATTTTAGTAAGACAAAAGTAAAAAACAATATTGCATAGAGCATTAAAATCATAACTTTAAACTTAATTGTAAAATGTATACATGTACACATATAATAATACATGTACACATATAATATGCATACATACATATATACATATATACATTCATACTTACATATACACATATCCATATACATATCTATAATTAAAATATGCAAATTTACTCAAAATAAAATTGTTTTACAATTTTTTGACTGTAGCTACAGTGCAGAAAAAAATATCAAGAATATCTTGATTTTAATTATAATTACTATTGCATATTTGATGTAAAGGCGAAAATTTACCAATATTTGTATGAGATATTCTCAAATATGTTGCCTTGCGCTTACTCTGCGAACGCGAAAATTTAATTTGTAATATATCGAGATGTCATTAAATATTATTTTGTTCAAGAAGGTTAACTGAGATTTCACCCGTCTTTTTCGAGAATATCTAAAGAAAATCTTTCCAGCATATATGCACTCGGATATCCAATAGCTGGGTATACTCCTTCCTCTCTGAAACAAGCATGTTTTAAGAACTTCCGCTGTAGTTTTTCAATACTCTTAACATGTATATTATAATATGGATACCAAATAATAGCTGCATATTAATACTTAGATCTCACAAAAGTGTTATAAAGCAATTTCAGCATATCTGCATTATTAAATTTAGGGAATTTCTTATAATAAAGCCTAACATTTTAAAGCTCTTTGATGTTATGCTATTAACATGATTTATGAAAGAGAGTTTGCCGTCAAATATTATATCTAGGATTCGAAAGACAGTAGGCCTTGCAATTACGATATTATTAAGAGTACTGTCAAAATTTAGTGTTTGTACTTTATACTAGAAGATATTATAGCATTGTACTTCGAAATGTTTTAAGGTAATTTATTCTTAATGCACGAAATATTAAGATTTTCCAAATCTTTCTGCAGGGTACAACAACTTTCAATATTTTTAATAATAGAATAAATCTTTAAATCATCCGCATATAATAAGTATTTAAAATTTATATTAGATATAATTTCATTTATATAGATATTAAAAAGTAAGGGTCCTAAATTCGAGCCTTGAGGAACTCCAGAAGTGGCATGCATTTCAACAGATTGGACACCACAGTATTGCATAAATTGTTTCCTGACAGATAAATACGATGTAATAAAGTTATATTTTGCGAAAATCCATAACACTGCAATTTTATTCATAAGATGCTGTGATCCAGTCTGTCGAATTCTTTTAAGAAATCTGTATAAATAACTTCTGTCTGAATCCCAGCATCTAAAGAATAGTACGTGATAAAAAAACAGATTGGTAACAGTTGGTCTCTCTTTCATAAATCCATGCTGATAAGGCGTAATGCAATGTTTGATGTAAAAGAAAATAAATTCATACATCAGAATTTCATAAATTTTAGAAAAGTTATTAACTAGAGTAACAAGCCTGTAATTTTGTATTATGGCACGTTCTCCCTTTTTGAAGATAGGGACAACTGTAGAAGTTTTCCAAGTTTTTGGAAAAACAGCAGTTTTAATAGAGAAATTAAAGAGGGTTGGTAGAGGATATGCAAATACACAGGCAGGAATATTGTCTAATCCAGTAGTAAATTTCGGTTTTAATTTTTTTAAACTTGCATACACATCAGTTTCCGAAAAACCGCTTATATGAAAGTTAAATCAGTTATTTCGTTTTCAAAATTTTTGTCGAGATGTGTATACGAATCGTTATAATCTAATATATAACACTTTTGTCATTTGAGAAATAATCATAATGGAATCTGAATGGCAGAGCTGTCAATACTTAAAGTAAAATACTTGAAATTATACCTCAATTATTTATTATTACTTGTAGTACTTTAATTTAAGTACTTATCTGAATACATATTTAATAATAATAATAATAATAATAATAATAATACATATTTATTGGGTGTATAAAATATAACAAAACAAAATAGAAACATAAACTAAATACATCCCAAAAGGACAAGATATTGCTTAGCATTTTTCAATCTTGCCTGACAAAGCACAACAAATATAACTACAAATTAACAAATAAATAACTAGGTACATAAATAAGTGTATATATTATAATACGCAGAATCATGATAATTAATAAAGTTACTAAAATTAGGAAACGAACCTCAGTTAAACTAGGCCTCCATTATCATATTTTGTTTATTTAAAAGACATTTTTTATACTGACAACGAAACTGCGAAAGTGAGGGTTTAGAAAATATTTCTTTAAACTCGTTAAGTAACATAGCCGCAGTGTATTCAAAAGCTTTCTCAAACTTGGAGGTTTTATGTTGGGGTATGTCGTATAAATCATTATTTCTCAAATTAATACAATGTACAGATGCTCTCTTTTTTAATAAGAGAAATAAATAACTAGGTGTTTCCGAGTGTATAACTTTGTAAATAAGAGTACCATACAACATTGAAAACCTCTGCTCAGTTTTAAGTATATTGAGCTGGATGTAATGTGGAGTTATATGAGCTCTCCTATCTATATAAGGATAAGAATAACGAAGACATGAGTTTTGCAAGACCTGGATTTTGTTTTTGTATACTGAATTTAGAAAACTATAGTATATGTTACTTCCATAGTCCATGTAACTTAGGATAACAGTATTTAACAGGTTCCATTTGGTTTCCTGTGGCAACACATATTTATATTTCCACAAACACTTGAATTTAAAGTAGCAGACACTTAATTTTTTCGTAACATGGGCTTCAAAAGATAAATGTTGGTCTAATATTACGCCAAGATCCTTGACCTCCTCACTTAACTTAACAACATTATTATTTAGTATTATGTCAACAGTTAGCATTTCAGTAGCTCTATTTGTTAATATTTTACTACCCACACATATAGCCACAGTTTTAGACCGATTTAAAATTAATCCATTTCCCTCGGACCATTCACTAATGGAGTTTAAATTGATGTTAAGCTCATTGATTATTTGGTTAGATTCATGGGGATGACATGATTTGTAGAGTTGTGTGTCATCAGCGTAGAGATGTATATTCCAATTGTTTGTTAGTATATTAGGTAGATCGGCAGTATATATTGCAAAAAGTAAGGGACCAAGTACACTGCCCTGAGGTACACCTGCTAAGACATCTCTTACCTCCGATATATCACCATCTAACTTCACAACTTGCGTACGATTAATAAGGTAGTTCATGAACCAATCCAGAAGAGTATTACTGACACCATAGTAACTTAGCTTGGCAAGCAGAAGCGTATGATTTATGGCATCGAAGGCTTTACTAAAATCTAGTAGCGTAAGATATGTTACTTTTGACTGGTCGATACCTCTTGCCATATCATTGGTAATTTTTATTAAAGCGGTACTGGTACTATGCTGTTTTCTAAAGCCTGATTGTATGTCCGGTAGAATGTGGTTTATTTGCAGATGTTTCGTTAATTCACTGGCCACAATTTTTTCCAGTAATTTAGACATTGTCAGTAAGATATTTATGGGACGTAATTGTTTGAACTCAGTGGCTTTGGAAACTTTGGGAATAGGCACCACAATTGAACTTTTCCATATAGTTGGAGTTATTCTTTCTGTCAATGAATAGTTTATAAGGTGCGTTAAAGCCAGTTTGCAATATGGATAAATATATTTCAGCATTTTTAAATTAATGTTATCAATTCCACATGCATTTGAGGTTATCGAGTACAGTAGTTTCTCAACTTGTTCACTTGAAACAGTACTAATATTTTCTAGATTACTTATGTTATGTAATTCATTAGACTGATAGAAATCAAGAGTAATAGGATCAATATTTCCAGGTGGTATTGCAAAGAAGTTATTTATTTGATTAACATCTCTTAACTCATGTTCTATGGTAAATGCAGGCTTTCCATGGACGTTCCAGACACTAAAATCTTTCCACATTTTCGCAGGATTATGTCGATTAACCATGATTTGATGCTGAATGTATGCAGTTTTCTCATTACGTATTGCGATCGACAGATAGTTTTTGATGTCTTTATAAAGTTGTAAGTGAGGTGTGGATCTAGTTTTACGGTACCTATTGTACGTTTTATGTTTTAGTTTAATTAGTTCTTTTATTGTATCTGTAATATAGGGACGACGCTTATGTTTAATATGTATGGTTTTGTAAGGTGCATGCATATCGAATAGTAATGATATTGCACTATTTAAGAAGGTTAACTTCTCATCCGCTGAATCTAACGTCTCTATATATTCCCAATTGATAAGCTTAGCATCACTGGAAAAATCTTCAACATTGAATAAGGAGTAATCTCTATAAGTTATAGTTTTTGGTGGCATATTTTTTACAGCATAATTAAGCTCACAGTAGGTTAAACGGTGGTCTGTCATGTTCAACATATCTAGTGTACCAACTTTGATTACACTATTATTGTTGCTTACACATATTATGTCTATAGTAGTGGATGTTGTTTCACTTACTCTCGTTGGTTCATTAATTATTTGAGTTAAATTAAAACAACTTAGTGTACTGATTATGCGTCGGTAGAGGTAGGTATTCTGTTTAAGGAAATCAATGTTGACATCACCCATTAAGATTACATCATCAGTATCCAAGGATATGTTGGTTAAGACTTCTTCAAGTTCACTTAGGCAATCTAAGGATATATGTGGAGGTTTATAAATTACTCCTATCGATACTTTGACTTTGTTAAAGTTAAGGGAAATCCACAGTTGTTCAAGTTGTTCCTTACTTATATAATCGGTATTTAATATTTTAGATCTTAAGGTACAGTGTAGGTAAAAGCATAGACCTCCACCTCTGTTTTGACGATCGGCTCTTATTAACTCGTAGCCTTCAAGTTGCACCAAGTTATACTTGTATTTCAATTATTCACATAAAAAAACTTGAATTTTTACGTGATTTTGTCAAGTAAGTTACTTTAAGTATTCTTAACAATACTTGAAGTATTACATCATAATTCAAGTTATAAATTGTACTTGAAGTATTCTTGGGCAATTTCAAGTAAATATTTGTATGATATTTGCACTCTGAAACAATTACTTGAAGTAAAATTCCTTTTTCAATTATATTTTGTTTGTCAAAACTCGGATAAATAAGACCATACAAGAAATGCTTAAGACTAGTTCGGACTAGAATTATATAAGGTTTTTTCCTCTGAAACAATTAAAATGATCTCCATCTTAAAGGCTCAGAATAAGATTTTTTGGTGTAGACTTTGCTAATTTAAAACTAAATTCAGATATACTGGGTCCATTGTTTTTAAAATACGACACCTACATATAATAAATTTATTTTTATATTCACTAATTTTCACCGTGTGATTTACACGCATAAGCTTAGCATATAACTAAATATGTCAAATTATATTATATTTATCCATCCCAAAAATACAAATTGTATTTAAATCAAATATTACTGACTTTTACTTAGTGTTTTATGAATTTTTTGTAATACTTCAAGTAATTTTATGTACATTAAGTATTCTATATACTTGAATTACGAAGCGTACTTCAACTACTGTTGCTTTCAAGTAAATTTTCAAAAGGACTTGATAATCGAAGTATGTTTTAAGAAAAACTGTACTTGATACTTCAAGTAATTTTTTGATATTTGAATACTTGATACTTATATTTCAAGTACCTACTAAGAGTACTTGTAACAGCTCTGCTGATTGGTACAAAATATGTTATCAATTAAAATTTTTTAGTCGAAACTAATAAAAGACCAACAATATCGTTTGTAGTTTTTTTAATTGCGGCATAATGAAAGTTCCTTAGTTAACACTAAACCTAAACACTAACAATAGATTGTAAACTAGTTATTGGTAATCCCAGGCTATATTGTTTGTTTATTGCCATTATAATGATGTCATAATGCACCATAAAGTCATAAACTAACACTTGATTTTGAAAATAATATGGTTAGTCAAAGCTTAGCGCCACTTAATTTGACATAGTATTTAGTTATGCCTTATTTAGAAAGACTGAAACTCAAAAGAAACCGAAATAGCGTTATAATTGTTAAAAAAACTGTGTCATCATTTTTCGGGAAAAATAAAAGATACAACGTTCCAAATCTAGGCGCCAACTTATTAAATGTTAATCTTTGTAGAGAATTATCAAAATATTAGAAAATGTTTTGGGATAGATATTTTAATAATTAACTACGGCTCGTTTATTTCAAATAAAAAAACAACCCTATTCGTTGGCTTTAACGTAATTTTGCTGAAACATATAGCTTTGTTAGTGTATGTGAAAATTGATCCCGGATTAGGTTTTCTATAGATTTTTGAATAGATAACTTTGTATGTAAAAAGTACATTAAAATCCAGAAAATTCCTAAGCCGGTTTAAGAACCATCTTGAAAAAAAGTTCTTTATAAAAAGGTCTATATCTCAAAAAGTAATCGTCAAATTTTTCATGATTTTTACTTTCTCATCTATAAAGTATTAGCACATTGGAAAATTCCAGACTATGATGAAAATAGGGTACTGGGTACTAAAAATTCCAAATTTATACTAATCGGCAAGCCGTTGGTGTGTCGATGTGTCTATAATTCTGTGAAAAATACGTTAACAGAAATTCTTCTGCAGTCTAAAAGACATTAACAAGTAAAATAGATTTTACAGTTGACAAAAATTACTTAATGCGCTCCATGTTTTTAATGCCTTTACTTAGTTTGTTATAAAGAATCTCATTTAATATGGATTTGATTCATGTAACTGACGTCTATGAACATCATGCTTTGGATAATTATGATATGCATTTTGAAAATTAAAGTTTGCTTTACAAATTTTCAAGTTTCAAAACTAAATAAACATAGTATCGTTACTATTTTTTTGCGTAACCAAAGTAGATCCGCACGAATCTCTATAGCTCCAACTAAACATGCAACGGTAGTAAAAAAAACTCTTTTGACGTTGTCCAGTTTTCCCAAAAAAAATATGCCATACCTTATATGACATTCCACGTTGCAAAATTAATTAATTTTTATAGCGTTGACATTAGTAACCTTTTTTAAAGCAAAACATTTAATGGCACATTTTGTGCATACACAGGACACTTGAGTTTTCTAATCACGTGATAAGTCAATGTGAATTCCTAATAATTTAAAGGATGTAAGTTGCTTGATCGATTTTGCGTTATTTATTTATTTATTTAGATACAACCACCCTACAGGTAACCAATTACAGGGTGGGGACAGTGCATACAAATAAAATAGAAGTACATTATATATAAATATATATATATATATATATATATATATATATATATATATATATATATATATATATATATATATATATATATATATATATATATATATATATATATATATATATATATATATATATATATATATATATATTATTAAAGTCGTTTTCCGGGTATACTCCCGCGTAGGTGATAGGCCCCGAGAGGGACCGTGGTTGTCTGAACGACGTTTCGGCAGAATCTCATCTGCCATCTTCAGGTTCTAACAGATAACTGCTTACTGCGGCTTCTGGTAACTCGAACTGAAATTTCAGTTCGAGTTACCAGAAGCCGCAGTAAGCGTTATCTGTTAGAACCTGAAGATGGCAGATGAGATTCTGCCGAAACGTCGTTCAGACAACCACGGTCCCCCCGGGGCCTATCACCTACGCGGGAGTATACCCGGAAAACGGAATTTAACATTCACCACCCGCGAAAACCTGAAAAAAACAACATATATAATATATATATATATATATATATATATATATATATATATATATATATAAATATATGTATATATATATATATATATAAATATATATATATATATATATATATATATATATATATATATATATATATATATATATATATATATATATATATATATATATATGTGCAACAATTATAAAATATACAGGAAAAAATTTTAATAAATTAGTTAGTGGAGTGCTGAGATAAAATTTTTCACAATATCTACTTTCTATACGAGGTACATGAAAATTAAATTGTTCCAAAATATATGGACAATCAAACACATTGTAAATAATTTTATACAGAAACAGTATGAAGTGAATTATCCTTCTATGTTCCAAATTAGACATATCAAATCTTTTCAACATAATACTTTGAGAAAAACCAATTACAGGGTAGCTACCATCCTTAATAAAACATAAATATTTAACAAAACGTCGCTGAATGTTTTCAATGCTGTTTACGTAAGTCACATATCCCGGGGACCATACCAATGAGCAGTAGTCTAATTTTGATCGTACAAATGAATAGTACAGTAATTTCATAATGTCTATTATTAAATCCCTTACTATTCCTAATTACAAAACCTAAACTTTTAACCGCTGACGAGACAGTTTCATTTATATGATCGTTGAAATTAAGGCTTCTGTTGAAAATAACACCGAGATCTTTAATTGTATTAAGTCTTTGTAATACTTGATTATTTAACTGGTATTTGTACTCAATAGGGCTCCGACTTTTCGGAAAAGTAAATGCGTTACATTTAGATATGTTGAGGAGTAAGCGTTTTAGTTGACACCAGTTATTTACTTTATTAACATTACTTTGAAGCTTTTTTACAATCTAGTTCACTTTCTATTACAGAGTAAAATTTCAAGTCATCAGCATACAATAAGCTTCGGACATCAAGATCTTCCATAATATCATTAATAAATGCTATAAACATAAGCGGCCCCAACACAGATCCTTGGGGAACACCAAAGTTGACCAAGATGTCGAATGACCTGAAACCACGATATTCTACATACTGTCGCCTATTTTCTAAATATTACATAAAGAACTCTAGTTGTGGTATCGACAATCCTTATTTATTCGATTTTTTGTATAAGAATACCGTGGTCTAGACAATCAAACGCTTTGGAAAAATCTGTGTACATTTTGTCCACCTGTTTGCTAGCATCCAGTTCATTAGAAATAAACTGTGTGACGCAGACGAGATTAGTTTCCGTGGATCTACCGGATTCAAATCCGTATTGATTATTTATAATCTGACCTTGCACATGACTGGATAATGATGTATGTAGGGTAATCTCAAATACTTTTGCGAAATTGCAGATAACGGTTATTGGGCGATAATTTTCACCAACATTTCTGTTGTTCTTTTTTTATAAACTGGGCATAAACGAGAATATTTCCATATGTCTGGAAATTCACATACTTTCAAGGATAAATTAAATATTATTTTTAGTGGTCGCGTAAAAGCATCAGCACAGTCTTTGACGATAAACGCAGGTCAGGTCCTTTAGTGAATTTGGGTTTAATTTTCTTAAGTAATTTGAGAACATCATCTTCAGAAAACGTTGTGAATGTTAAATTGTTTGTATTTGCCTTAGTGGTAAAGATATATTTATCATCATTAGTAATGTTTGGGTTTCAGATAAGCCAACTGAAAAAATGTAGCAAAAGAGTTAACGATATCTTGTGGATTTGTACACTGAAAATTATTATATGTAATATTATTTGGAATTGAGCTGTTTCCCTTTTTTACCATTTACATACGACCAGAGTTTTTTGGATCATTTTTTAGATTTTCTTGTACATTCAATAAATAACTCTCATACGCCTGTTTTATAGCATGCTCTATCATTTTTCTAATATCTACAAATTGTTTATAAGTATCGGTATTTTTTTGTTTGTCTGTATTTTTTGCTAAGATACAGACAAACAAAAAGCTGCAATAACAAGCTTGAGATGTACCTTGATGCAATTCGGTGAAACTGCATATAAAATGTTTTGTCTGAATTAAATATAAGATTTTTGTTGCTGGCGTATTCCATCCTGATTTAAAATTAGGTTTAAGTTGCTATAGTGCAATTTCAGAATTATTTTCACAACATATGAAGATACGAAATTATCTAAATCGTCGATATATAATATAAATAACAACAAACCCAATACACTGCCTTGAGGTACTCCTATATTAATCAAATTCCTCGGATCTTTCTCCAAAACAATCCACGCATTGTTTTCTGCCACTTAAATATGTCCTAAGTAACTCATTGTATCTATATACCGTGTATACCATATGCCTCGATGGTCTCGAGAAGAATTTGAGGGGGCAACACAATCGCAAGTCTTCGAGGGGTCGACAAAAATGCTAAAAACTTTGTTGTTTTGGTCTAAATTTTTATAGATATAATTAAGAATACTTAAAAGCGCAGTCATGGTAGATTTGTGTTCTCTAGAACTGTGTTGCTTTTAAGATAATATTTGCTTTGATTCTACAAAAGTCATTACACCTTGTAGCTCACAGCTTTTCAAATATTTGAAAAATATTGATAGAATTGCTATTGGATGATAATTCCTAAGATATGGGTGTATGGTCGCCTTTTTTATAAAGCGGTAATATTTTTGATATTTTTAATATGTTGGGAAACTTACAATTTATTTATAATATGACATAAGGGTTCTGCAAATTGACAAGCAGTGTTTAATAATTTTAACTGAAATATCATCCGGATATTCGATGTTTTTAATTGACTTGTAACATTAACTATTTCAGTGGTTATTGCAGGACTTACGTAAATGATTTATTTATGACAGTTAAGGAAGAATGATCCGGTGAATTTGAGGTAAAGGACTACTGAAGTGATTTTGGTAAATTCACATTTTTCATTTATTTCAGCTTCAAACTAGTTATCCTTGGTATTGTTCTTTAGCGAGTTATTAATTATTTTCCACACGGTCTTTGATTTGTTTGCCAAGTTTAACTAGTTCAGAATACAGAATAGAAATTTACCAATCGTATGTTTTTAGTAGTCTAATGTATTCTTGGTTATGCGTTTTATTAAAATATATAACATGTGAACCTTAATTTGTATTATTTTTTTAATGGTATTTGAACAATATTTGGTTTATAAAAGAAATTAAAACGTTATTTAAGATTTTCGGTAGGAAATTTCCCTGATCTGATATTTTGTATACAGATAAAAAATTTCGAAGTGTTTAGTTAAATATTTGTTGCTGCTGTTATTTTAAATTGTACAAAACCGCCAATTAAAAGGTAATATATCATTTATCATATCTCTGTATTCGTATATCAGCGTAAGACGTTTTAGCAAAAAAGAGTGTGCCGGCTATTTTTCAATATGGCTGAAGTCGGCCAAAGATTTGATTTGATTTTTGTTGATCCCCGAACAATTCCTAGATAGTTTGCTACTTAACTAGTGTACATACCAACCTCAAGAAAGGAAAAAGTCTGATTTAAATAAATATTGTCGTCTCTTAGCCTTCTATTTAATAAATATTTTTTAAAGTGTACAGCACTTTAAAAAGTATTTATTAATTTATTATTCTTATTGAAAATTAAAAACAATTTCGACGGTAAACACGTACCGAATATTTTTGATTAGCCCCCGTCTAATGGGATGATTTAAAGTGTGTAAAAGTCGTAATTCATTGCTCTAGCAAATTTCTATTTGATACAAATTAGCGCCCTATAATTTAAGTCAGTTCCCACATCGTAAAGTAATGTAAAAATTTCAATTTTTCACTGAAATTTATAACTTATTCGGGAGTAGGCGCGGCACTCCAGGCTACGATAAGTCACGGTCGATTTACTAAATAGAAAATACCGAAATATAACACCGAGGATCAACCCCGTAAGGGTGGATGCATGAAATTTGAGTCTGCCCTTCTTAGACACTACCTATAATGTAATATTTTCTATTTTATAAAGTTTCATAAAACACATTAACATTTTTAATTGCTTTTGTTAAAAAATAGTACTACTCGTGCTACTGATTCTGCTTCCTCAATTTTTTGAATTTTTCGAAAAAAAAATAAAATAAAAATCAAGACGTGTTGTAAAGAGGTTTATTGATTTTAGCCAAAATGTTCGCAGTTCTTTTATTTTACGATTCACAAAATTTCAGATTCTATCTGGATCAAAAAGATAATTTCTATGAAATTAGTGCACAAGAATATAAATTTCAAGGACTACCTGAAATTTTGGTAAATTTTTCTCACTGTATCTTCTGTTAGAGTTAACCAATTGAGACTCGCTTTCAAACGTTTTGAAGAAAATAACCATTGGTAATTTATACAGTGGTCAGTGACTGAAACGTAATTTATATCTTAAAATGTAGCGGGCAATTTTTAGATTCCTTACATTTTCCCAAACATGTTTATGAATTAGTTTTAATCCTTAGGCTAAAGTTTGGTCCCTTATGGAGATATGATTTATTTATTTATTTTCTTTTGATTCTGTAATTACATTTCTCTTTTTTTGAGGAACAGCGTTAGGTCAATAATGGCAAAAAACGTCTCGGAGTATTAGACTAACTGTATATATAACATCTGATTGGTAAAAAAACTTGAAACGATTCTGAAAAAAATTGGAGGTTGTTAAAATTTTTAAAATCGCTTTGTAAATGTTAGGACCCAAATGCTCCTGCATAGATTTCCAAAGAATTTTTCTTCAAAATATTTCAAACCGTCTCAATTAATTAACTTTCACTGAACATATATGTTAAGAAAAAGTGACGAAAAAATTAGGTGGTCCTTAAATTTTGAACAGCAGTTAGCTTGAGATTAAATAATATTGGAAATAGTTTTTTTTTTTTTTGGGTAAAAGGTCCAATATTTAGAAAAACAAGTTTTTCAACTTGCCGACGTTTCGGTAAATTTATTACCTTCTTCAAGGCAATTAAAACGTAGTTTATTTAATAGATTTACCGAAGCGTCGGCCAGTTGCAACACTAGTTTTTCTAAACATTGGACCCTTTACACAAGAAAAACCTTTCCAGCTATAATTTATTGGTTTAAAATAATTACGTGTGTATTAAATAATATTATTTGGGAAAAGCAACATTTTCCATTTATTTTGGAAGGAAAACGAAGCAGTTTTTCAAAAACGACTTCTAGTAATGTAGTTTTTTTCATTAATATTTCCTTTTCGAATTTATTTCTTGAAACAATGTATTATATATTTTTTTTAATGTAGCACCTCGATTACGAAATACGATTTATCATTTTCAAGATTCCCACATTCTAATTTTTTTTTGTCCTTGTCAATTTCAGGTTAAAAATGTGCATCGTAAAAATTGATGATTGAGCCAGTGGTTCTATACCAATGGTTTATTAAAATATGGCAAAACTAAGTATAGTATTTGATCTTTAGTAGTAACTAACATGTGCGTATTTTGAATTAGATATCTCCGTCCTGAGAGAAGATATGTAACAAAAAACGCACTTTTTGTACTACCTTTATTGCCCTCTACAGCACAAAGGAGGGGGTTTGGGGCAAAAATTATATTTAGCTTTTTGTAATACTTCATGAATATCTACACACTCCCCAAGTTACTGTACTTATTTCTGAAATACCCTGTATAACCATTTATAATAGTTTGTTGAAATATTTCTGGATTATTATTTAAATCCCCTACTTCCTTTTAAATTTATTGTTTCAGTTCTTCTAAATTATTAGATTTAGCTTTATAAATTCTATTTTTAAGTGTATTCCTTAAAAATGAAGCGGTGTTAAATCTGGTCTTCGTGGAGACCACCGTATAATGCCACTTCTGCCTATTCACGTTTGATATTTATGATTTAAGAATTCGATTACCTCCCTAGTTGAGTAATATGATGTTCTGTCTTGCTTCTAGCTTATCTATTCAGAAATATTTAAAGGAGGATCATCTATAAAAGTCCACTATTTCATTTTCCAGAAATTGTTTGTATCTTCTTTAATTTAAACTTTCTTCGTAAAAAATCAGCTGTAAAATTTTATTACTTAATATTCCACACTAAACCCTTATAGACTGACGATCATGTTGCTTAATCTACTTTACTTGGTGAGGATTTTCAGAAATCCAAAAGTGCTCATTTAATTTACTAAATGATCCAGATACAATAAAATTAGCATAGCTTGTAAAAAATATATTTCGAATGAAATTATTATCTTGTTCCATTCATTGCAAAAATACACGTTTTTCGTAATGGTTAACACTCAATTTTTGGACCACACTAAATTTATGGGGTTTATATTTATTTTTCTTAAATACATTTTGAAAATATAAGGACAGTCCTCAGTCTATGCCCCACCAGCCAGCTACAATACACTCACACTGTTACGTCCATCTCGCCCGTTTTACACACGTTACATACCTTTTTTTTAAACATCACAAATTTTAGCGCCTCTGGGCTACCCAGAGGCAGCGCATTTTTTAAAGCCAGTCCGCCCCTGCGTAGACTCTCTATTAATTTAATTATTCTTAGTATTTAGCAGAATCATCAGCAGGTCCAGCTTTTTATCTGCCAAAGACAAAACTCCATGTCAGTTTAAAATATTTTTAAATAAATTTGAGTATGTTTGGATTAAAATAAAATGCTCTCCGAAAAATTGCCTAATACAGAAAAAAAAAGATCTTTGACAACATACAAATCGTTTCTTAAGACGCTTTAGAGACTGGAAAATTTCAGTTTAATTTAAGGATTCAACCATCCCCTTTTGCCTAAATTAAGAACAACCCTCTTATGTCTCGTCCATCAAAGGGCAGAACCCTTTGGCGACGTCTGTCGGATTGAAAAGGCGTAACTGCAGTATTTTGCGAAAAAATATATCTTGAAATGGTCTACCCCTGTTCAATATATCATTGTCTGAATGTCACAATTCGGCATCAAAATATGATTCTACTGGTTAATTTTTTAACCCCTACGGATATACTGAAACACATTCAGGTATATATTTTATTAAATTTGAATTCCATGATGATATTTCGACAACAGTGGATACTAGGAAAAGAGTGAAAGAAAAATTCCGCATTTTTGATATAATCGTATATACACGGTGTTCCGAAAATGTGTGCAAATATTTAACAACTGGATTCTTTGTAAATTACGCGAGTTTTGTACCATCAAAATCTCCTTATAAACTTACAGAAGTAAAATTTGTTGAACAATATTTGCACATAGAACAACTTCCTATGAAGGTATTTTCATCCACGTCGTCTTCTTTTAAAGGAATGAAATAAACCGCCACCAATGATTTCTCAGTCAGAACTTTTTAAAGGTTAAAATTTAAAAGGGCATTTTTTTACTAGAGAAATAACTTTTTTGTCATTTGTAAAATTCTTGTATACTCAAATCTCAAGCATATTTGATTAAAAAAATAAATTACAATACCATGAACGGAAAGGCGCTACAAAAGTTTATATGAAAACCTTTAGTTATTTTCTGCCAAGGTATCTACCTATCAAATATTTGCACATTTTTCCGGAACACTCCGTATACACACTTAGTAACGATTCCCGACAAACTTATAGTTTTAATTTTTATTATTTTACTACACAGAAAAGTTAAAAAAATTGAACATTGAAGTCAAATATCGAAGCTTATCTGTACATAATATGTATGTCCAATCTCTTTTTCTTCCAAGCAGGATAACTTTTGTATTGTTAAAAATTTTGTTATAAAATTTCGCAGATATACAGGGTGATCTACCACGAGTGTGCCAAACTTCAGAGGCTGGTAATTTATCAAAAAATAAATGGACTTTCATTAATAAACATATGTCCTAAAACGCATAATAAGAGAGCTACAACCCCTTAAACGGGGTTGATGAATACCAATTTTTCGATTATAAGTCCGATATGGTGGTGATTAAAAAAATGAAATTTTCATACATTACGGCCCCGATGTAGGCGCATAAAATTACAAATTTCCTAATTAACAGCTTGCCTTATTGAGGTAGTTTTGAGGGGTGAGGGGTAGTTTTTTACCCCAAACTTTTTTTTGACGTCACTTCCGAAGCAAAACTTTTAAATAACATTATTTCCCATGCAATGACTCAGAAAAAAGTACTTTTCAAAATTTCTGTCACACCAGCCGTTTTTGAATAATTTGCGTTGAACGGCAATAAGACATGTGAATGAATGGTTGAATCGGAATTTTGGAAATAACTGGATTGGTAACTGTGGTCCTGTTTTATGGCCTCTTCGCTCTCCCGATCTCAAACTTCTAGATTTTTATTTCTAGGGGCATATGAAGCAGTTAGTTTATTTTGAGGAAATAAATAATATTCAGCACTTGATGGAAAGGATCAATAATAGTATAGCTTATATCACAAACAATGGTGACATGGCTGAAATTAATAATTCAATTATTCGTCGTTGTGAGGCGTGTATTCGTGCTCAAGGAGGTCATTTTGAACAGTTACTCTTTTAGCTATTAAGTACGTTATTTCTGTGTTGTACATTGATTTTTAATTTTGTAATAAAAATGTTATTTATTTCACGTGAAAAACCTTATTGCCGTTCAACGCAAATTATTCAAAAACGGCTGGTGTGACAGAAATTTTGAAAAATACATTTTTCTGAGTTATTGCATGGGAAATAATGTTATTTAAAAGTTTTGCTTCGGAAGTGATGTCAAAAAAAGTTTAGGGTAAAAAACTACCCCTTACCCCTCAAAACTACCTCAATAAAGCAAGCTGTTAATTACGAAATTTGTACTTTTATGCGCCTACATCGGGGCCGTAATGTATGAAAATTTCATTTCTTTAATCACCACCATATTGGACTTATAATCGAAAAATTGATATTCATCAACCCCCTTCAAGGGGTTGTAGCTCCCTTATTATGCGTTTTAGGACATATGTTGATTAATGAAAGTTCATTTATTTTTTGATAAATTACCAGCCTCTGAAGTTTGGCACACTCGTGGTAGATCACCCTGTATACAGTGACATTGTAGATATCCTGATTGAAATTGGGACATATGCATTAATGGCATTAACACTAGAAAATATGCACGGCAATTTAAAGCAACATAATAAAAGTAAGTTAGTAAGTTACTAACCATATGAAATAAATTCCATCATAATATAATCCTTAGGTGTGTGTTTAAGCTAAAATAAAAAAATTACTTTATCGATTTTATTTGTAGATATGAAATAAATATGATACTATATACTTTAATTAACTTTCTGTTAAAAATTTTTGAAAGTGTCATTTAAATAGGTATTCTAAATAAAAATGAAAGTGAAACAGGAAATGAGGAAATAAAGAAAGCATAACTAATGAAATGAAAGAAATTCCCACGCCATTCTTAAGCAGTGTCACAAATCTTAGTCCTTGAGGAGTCTCTGGGACGGAACATTATCTAAAAGTTGGTTGTACAAAATAGGTAAGTACCTGCAGTCATTCATTTTGTCATACTACCTCACTTGTATTGTACTTTTAAAAAGAATAAATTAACTGAAGAAGGTGGACAACATAACCTAAATTATATTATAACATTTTGTTAAATAATATATCTTTAGTTATTTTAATAAATCTGAGAGGTAATACCAACTTATTATCTGTTTTACTGGACAATTGTAATATCCTACATAAAATTAATTTAAAATATATATACGAGATGTTTCACAGAAATAACGAAACAAATACCTAAAGGACGATTTTCTATCTTATGATAGTGTGAAAAGGTTTATTTATTGTTCCCAAAAATATATTAGCTTTCGATTTTTTAGTAATATTCAAATTTATTCTTCAACTAAAATAAGTTATATAAATATTTTAGTGTCAAATTTGGAAAACTTTAACATTGGATAGGAAACAAATGACAAAAAAACTAGTCAATAGTAATGTACAGGGTTATTCAGTATAAATTACCCACCTCTTATCATCGTTATTATTGTCTATAGAAAAAGTTTTAAATAAAAGTTGTGTGGTTATTATTGAATTTTGTAAAAATGCTATCAAAAGTACAGTAGCGTGCAGATTTCAGGGGATACAAAAAATAATATTTTTTTTAAATGGGGTTTCTGATTTCAAAAATATACCATATGTTACTCCAGTCTTTAATGACTTGAATAATAGTATTATTATTATTATTGACAATGTCTTTTAGAAATCTCCAAAAAATGAATTTATAGGGGTCAAATCCGGACTGTTAGGTGGCCATTTAATACGTCCATTATTCCCTACACATATTGGGAATACATTATTGAAATGATCTCGAACGGATAGGACACTATGCGGAGTTCCCCATCCTGCATCCAAATTATATCAAGTTCGTCTTCCGGAAAATTCTGCAAAAGAATATTTTCTGCTTCTGGGATAATTATTTTCAGATAGGTAACTCCAGTTAAAGTATAATCATAAAATATAGGCCCAACAATTTTGTTTCTGAAAATTCCACACCAAACCCTAACAGTTTTTCTTCCTGATTTTTTTTATTTGTTTTACCAATCTTTTTCTGTTGTGCTTGTTTTCCCACCACTTTAAATTTTTCCTATTAAAAACTCCTGCCGTAGAAAAGGATGATTCATCAGTTCATAATATTTTAGTAAAAAAAATCGGGATATTCATCCAACTTTTGAGTCATCTGGCGGCAAAAAGTCCAGCCTTTTTCTTTTATGAGCCTCTGTTGAAACTTGTACTGGTAAAATTTTATATGGTCTGAAGTTGTTATTTCTTAACGTACGTTGGGTTTTGGTATAACTTTTTACCTAATTGATCGACTGCATTATTTATACTACATTCAGAATAATCTAAAAAATAATACAATGTCTCAAAAAAGTCTATTCGCGAATAAGATGGGCTTAGCTTCGAAATGAAGCAGTATATCTAGCTGTCCTTCCTGGTTTGCTTGAACTACATGCTTTTTTCTACTAAAACTGAAGGTATTATTCACCTTTCAGTAAATATTTTTGAACGTATTTTCTGATAGTGTGGGACGATTTGGATACAACACCCTATATGCTCTTTTTGCTGCACGTTTATTTTTGTTATTTTGTATATAACAAGTATATATTTGGACTTCTTCTTGCTCAATGTAAACCATTTTGATTATATCATTAAAGAAATGTCACTTATCAAACATAATAGTTGTTATTTTCATTGCTCACTTCAATAATGTTAACTTTTCCATATTTACAGTAACTAGTTTAATTAAGATATTCGACGTTTAAATTCAAAAACGGTATATGGTTGGGGTAACATAAGGTATATTTTGGAAATTAGGAACAAAGGATCATAATATACAGGGTATCCCATTTAAAAAAATAGATTATTTTTGTATCCCCTGAAATCTGCACGCTACTGTATTTTTTGATAGCATTTTAACAAAATTCAGTCATAACCACACAACTTTTATTTAAAACTTTTTTTCTATATACAATAATAACTACGATAAGGGGTGGGTAATTTATAATGAATAACCCTGTATATAAAGATGGCATTATTCAATTTTGCATTTGTTTTTATATGCTTTATTTTTATTCATGAGCACATTTAAATTTAAAAATACGAAAACGAAAACTAAAAAATTTAATGAATATTTTCCGATGTTCCTATATTCTTAAACTAATTTTAGAGCCTTTTTTATCTACAGGACAAATTTTACAAAATTACCATATATCGGTGAATGTGAAGTCAATTGAAACAGTAGTTCACAGAAAATAGTATCATAATCCCATAGTTATATTAGGTAAAAGTTTCTTTTATAGTTTAGCGTATCTTTGATGGTAACATTTTTACTATAATACATTATTATTACTGCAGACACAGTGTTAGGGTCATAACTGGTAGAGTTAATGTAGCTACTGGAAAGGAATTCAGCAAAACTATTTACAATAAACTGAGGATTCTGTAGAGATTGGTTATTGTCTGTCATTAACGATATTACTGTTGTATTTTTCTTTTTGACAATAAATGATCAACTTTTTTTGGATCAGTCCTAATGTGCAATGTTATTGACATATATTTTTACTCTTTCACTCTAGTTCTTGCTGTTGACCTAAACCTATTGAAATCATTATTAGTTTTAGATGAACGGTATGTTTTTCAGAACCGCATCTTCTGTTTAACAAATGAAATTAACCACTGCGGGTAATGTTTATTTGTTACGATTATGTTTGGGTTATGTTTAATGAATATGGAAATATGCATATTATTCCTTATTTAATCTATTTAGCCTATTTCCACCACCAAGGCTTATCAAATAACTTTTTAAGTTATTTTAAAATCTTATTTTACTGTGCCCCAGGACGACAAGTTACCATTAAATAGTACACAAAGTGAAAAATTGCTTAATCTATTCCAATTAATCATTCGAGCAAAAAAACGCCGACAGCTTTAATCGAAGTGTAAAAATAGACATTATCATAAAATTAAATTAAAACCTGGAAAAATCTAATTGGCAAATAACCCTAATCAAAGAACCGACCTTTACATTAGGGTTAGATAAAGCTGGCGATAAAAGACTAATGTGGTAAGAAAAGGGTACGTACATAAAAACAAAATTAGCAACGGTCATTTCGCTCCTAATATTTTTTGAAAAAGTCACCTATGTCATCTAGAAAGACTATCGCTAGCGGCGATCTTGAATTTCTTTTTTATTAAAGGGTCAAATCCGGACCTACTCTGAATGTTATAACACCAAAGGAGACAGGTAGGTATAAAGATTTTAATAATCTGGGGGATAAATTAACAATTTTTTTTGCTTCTCAGAATTATCTTGTTATATGGGAATAAATTTTTTAATGAATTAAAAGAAAAGTGTTTTCTTGTTTAAATTGTTGTTAACAATAATGCTACTTATTAATTATTATATTAATTATAACTATAAAAGTAAAATATTAGAAAAAATTTATTGTAGTCAGTTTTAATTAACACTATTATTTTGTATAATTTTTTTTAATATAATAATTATACAATGTTTATACATATCTTATATGAGGTACGTGACAATTATGAATTATTTGTATTCCTAAGTATTTGATAATAACAAACATTAAATTATACGAAAACATACATAATTAATTATGTAATTGGTCGAAAGCCACATACAAAGTATAAAAAATGTTTAAGTAAACCTGAGACATGCTTAGTCAGCTTTTTCAAACGCCAAATAGATATATATGCACTAAATCGATAAATATCAAATTGTTGGTGATATACTAGATTAAATGACGTTAACAAGGCATTTGACTGCCAATCAGAAATTATTAGAACAGTTGAATCAATAAAGAATTAGAGGTTTTATGCTATTAACCTCCTTAGATACGATTTTAACAACAGAGCACAACCTGTATTTTGAAAAACCAAATCTTAAGTTCAATTTTAATCTGCTATGGTGCCTTAGGGTTCTGTTTTGGGGCCATCATTTTTTCAACTTTAATGAAATTTTTTTTCTTCAGTTGACTCATCTGTATTGAGGACATGGAATAGACCAAATTTTCCACTATTTATCAAACTAAATGGAAGTGATAATGCGAACCTACCAAAGATGACTATTAAATTGGTCAGTTCATGTAAGGCACCTAGATAACAAGTTTATTACGCAAATATTTTTAGATACTACTTCCAGTCCTGTATGGTGCTTATTTTTGGTTCATCTGCAATCTTTTTCAAGATCCGTTTTTCACGTTTTGGAGTCCCAATTTTACGATGATGTCCATATTGAGTAGTTGCTAGAACAAAGTACCTCTCCTCGCGAAGACATATATCAACAACGGCAACGGACTTGAAGCGACGAGCGTTTTGCTAACCATGTTGACATCATCTGAAGATGATGCCAACAAAATAAAAAACTCAAAAGGTTAATCCGTGGTACGTCAAAAGAAAGTATTTCTTAGAAAGTTTAGAAAATCGTTCCTCACAGGCGTTTGATAAAGAAGAAATTGATCTCTGGTTAAATTAAAAAAGTAATTTTGCATTATCTGCCTCTGAAGGCTTTCTATATGAGATTAATTCAACTGTTAAAAATTCAATTCAATACCTCCCTGATTCTTCTAAAAGATTTGTCAGAGAACCAAATTTCCACAAATAAATATTGTCACTAAAGTATACTTTCTTTATATATGTTGTTTGCCTTCATTTTCTTTATTGTAACAGATAATATGAAATTCAGTTTATGTTTTCTAGGTGTGTAGTTACAATATTTTTAAAACTAGACCAATTTTTTGTATAGTTTAGTACATGTTTAGGTTTTAGGTTAATTTATAATTTGTATGTTTGGTTAAGATTTTTTTTATATATTATGCTGTGGCGGTTAAGTGTAAGAGTAGCCCACTGGCTAAAGTTCGCCGCGCATACCTTAACATGCTATATAAATTTATATACGTGTATATTGTATAATATGCCTATATACTCAAAATAAGGACGATCATTATTTTTATTTTTTCGGGTGCCCGTCGCTGGACAGTTACGTGGCTTCCGACGCCTCATGGGAGTTGCGCCAGCTCATTAACCACAGCCACTCCCCACATCCCGCAAGGTTGTGACTGTAGATTCCGAATTTGTGTGCCCTAAGCAGACGGAGAGAACCCAGATGACCGCCTTCTGCATTTGGCCTGCCAGCCACTTGGCTGATTTTTGGCAGGCCGGTATGATCTTCCATTCCGAGAGCAGCGTAGGCTTTATCCCTCCGAGTACACCGATTATTAGGACGACCATTTTGACTCAATAGCCCAGGTATAGCACTTGGAGCTCGTACCGGAGATCCCGATATTTGATCCGTTTCCCCTCCTCCTTCAAGGTGATGTTTTTCTCCGCAGGTGCCGAGAACTCGATGACATACATCATCTTGAGTTGATGGTCGAAGAGGACTATGTCAGGCTTGTTGGCTTGGATTAGCCTGACCGTCGGGAATGAGTGGTTAAAGTAAAACCGGCATTTCTCGTTCTCGACAACCGACTCAATATCTCCGGAGACGTAAGGCAGCACTGGTGTCTGGTCTACCCCGTACGAGTGCCTTAGATGCTAGTATAGGACTCGTAACGAAGCGTTATGTCGGTGGATGTAGGCCGAAATCGCATATATGGGGCATGCAGAGAGTAAGTGCATGAGCGATTCCAGCTCCTGACGGCAGGTTCTGCAGTTGATATCAGGAACCTCTACACGCCACACGCGGCTACGGTAGACAAAGGTGTTGATAACACTACCCTGGCAGGCCATAATGAATCCCTCGGTCTCTGACTTAAGTCCGGCTGACCTTAAAAAGGCGAATGTTAGCTTGGTCGACACCCAGCGTTTCTATGTTGTTATAGAAGACACCATGCTGGGGTTTATCGACATGATGCCGAACCAGTTTTTCCTGTTCAGCAGCTCCGATTCGGGCTTTCAGACGATTTGGCTGAAGTTCAGTGACTGACTCTACATCAGCACCTCGCCGTCCTCCTCGCCTGTTGTCAAATGCGAGACCGAGTTTATCTGCGGCTCTTTTTGCTGCCTTGAACAATCCTGCTCCCACTCCTACAGTTTCGTGGTGTTTTACAAACCGCAAGAGGGATCTGAGTTCCTGAGGATGTTACATGCCATACCTCAGTACTACTCTGCCATACGTACACTCCAGGTTCAAGAATCCTCGGTCCCCTCATTGACGTAGAAGGTACACATGAGGAACGGACGATCTAAGATGAATAGTTCTGTAGTTATTCATCATCTTGCGGATATCTCTATCTAATTTATTATGATTATTATTATTATTATGTGTTGCGAAAAAGAAGTTTACTGTCAAAAATTATCCGTAAATCTGTTACTGATTCGCAACGATCAAATAAAAGAGAATCCAAAATGTAACTGTGCAGTATTGGATTGGATTTTTTGGTGTACGTAACTATTTTATATCTCGCCGCATTTAAATGGAGATTATTATCATTGCACTTGTTTTATATTGACCGTAACTGTATCTGATGTTCCTCACAATCATCTTTATTAATTTTTTGCAAAAAAAGCTTCAAATCAACATAACGAGGGGTTTGAGAAAGAAACGGCATTGGATATGGCTGTGAGTAATTATATATTCTGTAGTTAAATAATTAGGAAACGTACATTAATGTGAGACACTTCGAAATTCCTCGACCTCTCAAAATGAATGAAGAAATCTGAAATTTGTATCGATTCCATACGATTCGCCCGTGATATTGGTAAGAAGTTTAAAGAGCTTCACATCAAAGATTCCAACCCACTTCAGGGAAATGACAGAAGTTGTTTGACAGTGTTAAGAGGGCTAATCAAACCAGTGTTTGTAAGGTAATTTTTCAAAATTTATTTCTTCCATACGGTTTGGTCAAATTACACCAAATTTGGAGGATCAGTAGTTGAAAGTGTACTTGTCCTTTTAAAAAAATGCTGACGACGCCATAGCTCAGAAACAAAACACAATCAAAGAAAGACATTTATCAGAAAAGGCATCTTTTCTGATAAATGACATTCTTTGATTGTGTGTGAAAAACAAAATTGACCTGTCCGAGAATTTTTTGAGGAAAACCTTCCTGGAAGATTTATTGAATTTGTTTCATATATAATCACTGCAATGTATATTTAAGCCAAGTTGCAAATTATGTTATATTGCTAAGAAATCTAAAAATATCACGAAATTGGATTCTAGGTAAAGCAAACGTGTAAAAACTCTTCCGTGTTCCTTATCGTATTTACTTATCGTTACCATTACCGAAAATCACGTAATAGGTATTCGTGCAGAAAAATGTTGCGTCTCATATTGTTACGCGAACGAATTGCAGTGCTAAACATTTTTAAAAATAAACACGTGATTTGAAGCGGCTTCTTTCTCTTCAAGGTAGATTATAATGCAATATAGGAATATATAATTATTTTAAATATCTATCAATAACATATTAACAGCACAATAGCAAGATAACCCCTTCGCCGTTGCCCGCAAAATGACGAATAAACATACAGAGTGAGATTATAATAATTACTGCAACCTTTAAAAATACAATACAGAACATTTTTATATGATGTATACTATAGGATATATTGAGGAGTTTTTTCCGAGACGAAATAATAACCGGTCGTGTCTTACTATTGAATAGAACTAATAACTACCTTACCGGTCAAGTCGAGAAGTTATTATCCTTTTTTTTAGAAGCCCTTTGTTGGCCTGTACCTGCACAAATATTTATTTTCGTAAAATATCCCTGTAATCACTTTATTCTTTATCATAGCGTGGCATCGAGATGGCATTCATCTCATTCAATAAACATGTTAAAACTTCAGACTATTTTGACATTATTGCTCTTTTGGATTTGATGCTTATGATATAAAGTATAAATAAGTTTTTTTTCATGTGTCTGTAGATAGAAAGAGTATTGGCATCGTAAAAAGATTCAAATTTCGATTATGATGGAAATAGACGTGTTGAGGCCCGAAAATAACAAACTTATTCAAACCTGTATGCGTCTGTCTGTAATAACAGGGTAGTAAATCTATTTTGAAGTTTGGTGTACAAGTATTTCTGTGGAGTTCTCTGGAATTCTGTGGAATGCTCTAGAATTCGATATAATTCTCTGAATTCACTTGGAATTTCTTGGAATTCTCTTGGAATTCCATGGAGTTCTCTTAGAATTCTTTAAAATATTTTGGCATTCCATAAACGTTTTACAATTATTGTAGTTAGAAACCAGTTAATTTATCACTATTTATATTATAGTATAATTTCTTTTACATTTTCCTTGTATTATATTTTTAAATAGAAATACCATATGGTTATTTTCATAACATATTATTTGCAAAAAAAATGTACATGACATTCTTATGCAGGGAAATTAGCAAGATTGAAAAAGGTATTATAATTTCAAACATGTTTTATTTTAATAATAAAAATGAATATGGAACAACTCTATTCTTAACACTAATTAGTTTCCATTTTTTTCTTTGTATTTTCTATTTTTTGTTTAAAGATTCCTTCATTTGTAGTCTTCTTTTATGAATACCATTCGTTCACGTAAATATCCCAATTTTTCAGCCTTTAGTCCTTTTCTTCTTTCTCTAAATCTGTTAGGAGTAATTTCTATCTTCTGATCTTCTCAGCTTCATTTTCTCAGAAATGATGTACATATACTCATCGAGCTTTCTTTGTATAAATATGTCTATAGGGTTGAGTAGAACCCTATCCATTTGATATAGTCTCTGAAGGTAACATTTTGAGAGATACTAAATACGAAATTAATTAATTACAGTATTAATTAATTTTAAAAACCAGTTTTACTAAAAAATTTACTACTTTAATTTGAATAAAATACTGCCTACCTAACAAAAAAGGAACACAAAAAACACCGCTTAGATATAATTTTCACCTAAATGGCATAATTTAGTAAATTAATATTATTACAATAAAATTATACAACCCCAAATTTTTCCACAGGGTGGTCCACAATTAAAACCATCCCTTAAAAGTTTTAATTAGAGAGATTTTTATTAAAATTGCCCTTGTTTACATATATAATTACCCTCGCTTGGGAGGCTATTTTAAAATGTATCAAAACAGGTAAATTAAACTGTGTTTATGAATTTAACCGCTCGATTAAGTTGTGTCCTTTTTTTCCGAAAAACAAAACGATTTCAGTAAAGAGGTGAAATTTAATATTTGATGGTAAAACAGAGTAGGATGCTATGGATTTAGGTTACAATAAATTACAAACAGAGCCGTCGCAGTAGGTAAAAAAGAGGGCAATGGTATATAGTTCATATTAATTTATTAAATTATCTGACATACATAATTGTGTTGTGTTCAAGAAATTCTAATATATACTAGAAAATAATTTAAGGATACAAAAAGTAAACAAAATAGTTATATCCGTATTTAGAGTGCGAAATGCTAATTTTCGCCTCCAGAATAAGAGGACACAAAAGCATCTCGCACTCGAGACAAGCAATATTTTTTTCAAAACTTCATTAATATTAAGAAATTTGAAATAGAAATTATACAATTTTCAATATTATTTAACTGTTTATGAATAGTTATAAAATTAGTCTCCAATGATATGCTCTGAATACAAACAGGTAATGATAGAAATGAAATCAACATAAACAAACATCTTATTAAAAGAGGAAATTGAAAAACTTAATAATAAGCGCCTGATGTTTTTTATTATCGGTAATCTATTTAGTTTAACTTTGTTAATAGTTCTTACTAATTATGAAGTATTTCTTTCAGGCTATTTTAATAATAGGCATTTACAGGGCATGCAGAATATGTAGGTGAATTGCTAGAAATAACGGAGGAGTAATGATTAGATTCTTATTATACCTTGGTTCCAAGTCTCACACTCAAAGAACTTTCGTTATTTCAAATTTGGTTCATGTTAAAGTGAAAATATCTTGCTTTACGGCGTATGTGTACTAGCAGTTGTTGATTATTCATTACGTATGCTAATCAAGTGGTTGATAATAACAAAACAAGAAATACACCAAAAAAAAAATAGCGATATATTTGAAATTGTTGCAACCAGAAACCTAGACACTGTTTTAGGCGTTCTACCGCAGCGCTGTTGGTTGATTCTGGAACTAATATTACTAGCCACAAGCAACATGGGAGTGGCGGTCTTCTACAGTAGCGGAAGCATATATTGAAGATTCTGTTCAAAGTAAAAATCAAATTTCTAATAAAATCCTAAATGAATCTGCTTGTGTTTGAAAAACCTTCATGAATGAACATCCTGAGTCAACTGCTCCCGCATCTGCAATTAATTTAAGTGTCTCACTAGGAACTGCATTGATCGATATAGGGAAAAGTACGCACCAGAAAATTTTGAAAATTTAGGGAGCTACTAACGGCAGTGTGGCCAATCCAACTAAAATAATTACAAGCAGCTGGTACTTTGACCGGTTATACCGGTTTTTTAAACAATTGTAAAATTTCCAAGCACATCATAGGAGTGGTGTAGGAGTGTATGAGACTTAGTATAGTATGTGGTTAATGGATTGGAGCGTATGTCTCTCGTTATGTGTAGTAGGTTACTGTTAGTCGATATCGTAATACAGTGGAAGATTTTTATGTATAAGTCTGTGTGTGAATGTAATTGTGGTGTCCACGTATATCTGTAATATGTCTTGTTAAGTTAGATGCGTGATTATTTGATTTTATAAATTTCTGTGCATTATCAATTTATCAATTTACACATCGGTTGTACTTTGGCATATCTGTGAAAGTCGTCTATTTGTGTGTATCTGTTAGCGTTAGTTTTAAGGCTTAATAATTTGTTTTGCTTCATCTGGAGGCGGTCATATTGAGTATCTGACATGCGCTTCCAGGCAACGCAGCCGTACGTCATTATAAGACTTCAGGATGAGTGGCAAGTGTCCTGTAACCACCCTAAGATATAATTTATAATTACCTGTTTTATTAGGCCTCTCATAAACAAAGAGTGGTCCAATTGGTTAAGTTTTTATGTTGCCTGTCGGCTGCTCAGTGATTTCGGTGAGTTCGTAGGTCAGGACAGTTGTTAAATGTTGATAAATATTTTCAGAGATGCTTTTAGCCTTATTTATCAACAAAGCTAAATAGTGATTACTGTAGTTTAACCTTATGAAATATCACTTATAGAATGCTGGATGATTCCCGTAACTACGTTTTTTATTCGATATTAAATTAATTAAAAGACAAGAGAATTGGGCGCCATGTTATCAATAAAAATATTAATAACAATAGTTACTGGTATCAATCCAACAAACTCGAGAATGTGAGAACAGACCCGTCCCTCTTAGAAAAATAAAAAACAGAATTTTAATAAAAACAAATATATTACAAATTAAATTAAAAAAATTATTTACAACAGGAAAAGTGGAAAATTAAAACTGTGAAGCAGAACAAAAAAATATTACCAAGGAGATTGTATTTTTTTCCTTCCCCGCAACTACCCCAACATTTACAAAATTTATTACTTTGGCTGGTACGATGAAAGATAAGACCTGGCAGGTTATAGATTTTATAAACAGACAGACAGACAGTACCTTATTCCAAACTAGGTCAATAGAGTCTCTCCAGGTTGATCGTATTGTTCCTTCTCGAACTATAGCTCGGCGGATAGTTTCCTGGTGAGGATATATAGACTGCAAACTCCTAGGGGAACAACGGCTACTGCTGATCTAAATGGTTATTTCAACCAACAAAAAAATACCCTGTCCTAAGGGATTTATAGTTGAACCTTCTTCTCGGTCTCGAGCATAAAAGAAAAATTACCAGTCAAAATTAATAACAAATACAGAAAATATGTATAGGTGAAGCTACGGTTGAACGAAAAAATACAATAAGGCAAAAGAAAAAACTACTGTGTATAAACAGTACTGAAATCAACTAATAGAATTAGTTAAAAAAATTACTACTCGGTTAATTTTCTAGATGAGAAAATTACCGACCGATACTAACAACTTAATCCAAAAGTTTGAATTATACAAAAGTTATACTATTTTCCTTGATAAGAAAAATAGTTGAGACAAAAATAGTAAAAAGATAATTACTTAATCAAAAAAAATTACTCAACTTGTAAGTAATAAATTATGGTTTAATTAATTCAATTTAAAAATGAATTTAAGGTAAAAAAATAAAAAGACACTAAGATAACTCTTAAGAATTACGATATTAATTATTTATAATAATTATGCAAATTGAAATAAATTATAAGGTTTGCCAAACATAAATATATACCTTCATCCAAAGGAAAAATGAATACTCGACAATAAATTTTAGAAACACAATTTAATAAATGTGCTTAAACAAATATAAAAGAGGAAAAAATAAATATGAGTTCTGCAACTGAAATATAGTGATTTATTTCAGTGTCACACCGTGTAACAGTATAACAGGAAAGCAGAAAGATACTTCTTTACCTTTTAGATAAATTATATTAATTTTCAGATAAAGAAAGATAGTGAATAATTTATTATTTAAATAAATTATATGAATTTTCACAAAAAATAAATTCTATTAATTATTATTTGAGAGATAATAATTCATTATTTAAATAAATTATATGAATTTTCGCAGAAAAGATAAGTGGTGCGGTACTTTAAGTTATAAACGTTATTTACGGTAAAAATCGGTAGTCTAATAAACTTTAAGAAATCAAGTTAATCGTCTTCAATACGTTAATACTAGCTAAAAATCTAGGCAACAGCCTTTATGAATCCGTAAATTCAAAATATGTAGCTTTGTAATAATAAAGAAAAATTTAATTAACTGACATCAAAATAGACAGACTTTTTAGTCACGACGAGGCTTTGCGTGTTCTTCAGCAGGAAGAAAAAAGGACTTTGAGTCCAAGAGGTAAGTGAGGGTAGCAAATTAGCAACAATAATGCTAATTTACGCGGTACGATAAGATAATTATTAATAAGATACGATAAACGATATAAATTTCATCTATAGAGCCAGTAAGGTTATCCAAACTCATGAATTTAGTTAAATGTAAAGGACGCGCAAATATGGCAATTAGCCAACGAGCTTTACATTAAACTAATATAACTCGATAAAAATCGATATTAAAGCCTATATAAGGAAATAATTACTTTATCAAGAACATAGGAATACCCCACATGCTCAAATTGGTAAAATGAAATTGTACTAATTATTAAATATTTTAAATTAATAATTTGACGATAATAAAATGCTACGCTCACCTCCCTACTCAAAGAACACCCAAAGACTCTTCCGTTCTGTTCTGTCCGTGCACTCGTCAAGTGATTGATTCGCGCATGAACCAAAATCAGGACATTTCGATTTAAAACAGGATAGCAAGGTCGTAACCATAATTTGTTAAAATTATCGTTACAGTCCTTACCGTTCGACCACAAACCAGTTCAAAAACTATATGCTGATTGTATTATTTATTTCCATCGAGATTTTAACCAAAAATATTTTCAAGTTAAATCAGTTTAAGGACTAGTATCAATAACATTTAGCAAGCATTTGAAAATAATGTGAAATCTATCGAGCAATTAATTTGAAAATAATTACTAATCAAAACTATTAATCAATTAATTTCTAAGTTTTGTACTTTTTATTACTATAATATTTTCGGACTCCACTAGAATAATATTCTTTTTAGACATTTACTCTTGCTAAAAAAACATAATCTCTTTAGGTAGTAGTAAATAGACAACACATCGAAAAGCTAGTCTATGCAAAATATTTTATATATCATACTAAAAATATTGTTAGAAAATAAATAAATTCTACGTTTATGGAGAACATACAACTGTGTTCGTTGCCTACTATGGTGTTCAGAACATGAATTTACGCTTTTTTCTATATTTCAAGTAATTATGTGCCGCTTTAACTTTGGTTTTTAAAGTTGATCAATTTTTTGAAGGGTGTTGAGTTACAAATCAGCAGTGTTAGCTACTTGGGTGGTTGTGATGCTATTTTTATTTTGGTTGAATATTTTATTGGAATATAGGCACCTACACGGGCGGTGGCTCCTATTTCATATGTGTAGTTGCCACAGATACAGAAAATTAATATTACAGGCAAGGCAAGGTTATGAACGATAATTGTAACGATGATGAAATATGTTCTCGTCATGTTAAACGTGAAGTGACTTGATTTTTATTCAATATTACATGTTTCCAGTTGACATAATTTTTTGAGGTTAATTAACATTTATAAATAAATTGTTGCTTTAAAAGCTATTAAAATATTCTGATTAAATGTTGAAGTTCGCCTGGGAAATACCTACCTATACATAGTTTTTGACAGAAAAATTTCATTTTTAACTTTTCTCTTCTAAATCAACTAAACATTTTGAGGAAAACCAACCTATTAGTAGATCTCATGAAGAACACAACAATGAACGACTACATTTTTACAATGACAAGAATGACGGAGTCAATCGAACAAAATCTATATCATATCCATAGATCTACACAAAACATTTGTCTCAATGGAACAGAACAAAACAGCGCCACTACTAAAATAAAGCCAAGGTTCAAAATTCTTAATCAACAGAATCATCCAGACATTGCTGCCATCCATATCAATATAGATCAAATCCAAATCATCGCGTGAACGAAGGTTGTCCATTATGACGTAGAATCCTCATCCTACTGCTTCAAGAAACTAATGGAGAAAAGCGCTAATGACAAAATAAAGTCAGAAGAGAAGAATATAGCTCAAACAAATCCAACTCATGACGTGAAAGAAGGATGCCGATTATTACACAGAATTTTCATTCTAGCCTCGAAGAAATTAGCAGAGAAAACTAAGGACTAATAACAAAATTGACACAGAAGAGAAGAATATTGACCTACACATGTTATCATCATCATCATTACAAAAAACTTTCCCAGAAAAACTGACACCAGTATTGTAAGGTATGGATGTGACAATCAAACACAAATAGCTCAGTAACAATATGGATTCAACCTCAGATTAATAATATAAGTACCATAAGAGATACATTGATTATTATGACCGATACATAAACAACAATTTGTATGTTGACATATCAGTGTATTCAAAACAAACCAGGGGCGGCTCCAATCTTCAGCTTTTATTTTAAAGCTTTTGCATAACTTAAAACTTAATAGGTGTATAAAATTTTTTTGCTTGAGTAATGTATTTTTCAATGCTATTCTGCGGTTGCTATTTTAATCGCTGTTGTTTTAAGTGATTTTAAAGTTTTGTGTTATTGGGTACTGATTAATAATCGATTTTTAGTTATAAAGATTTATTTAGTGAATATTTATTGAGAAATAATGATTAATAAGTGTGTAGTGTGCAGACAAAGAGGAAAACAACGGGGTTATTTATCTTTTCCTAGGTAAGTAAACAAAACAGAACATGGTCCGCATAATACGTGATTACGAAAATGTAATGGCGCAAAAATTACTAAAATTATTGTTAGCTTTACAAAAAATAAAAAACAATATTTGATTCCATTTGAACAGTAAAAAAATCCACATTTTATTAAAAAGATACTTATACAAAAATATTTATTTTAACTTGAATGGAAAGTTCATTCTTAAGATAGCTCACAAACTGTAGATGTTTTAAAGTCTGCTGATATTTTTTTAATTCAATTTTAAAGATTGTTATTAAAAAATGTGTTTATTTTCATATTCCCCGAGAATCTGGTGAGAAGAGACAGTTAGTTAAAAGCTTTCAAAATGGAAAATGCCAGTAAGTGACACTACGTGTGTTCAGAACACTTTAAAAAAATGATTATACTATTAAAAGATCTAGATTAAAAGTCTTGAGAATCAGTACTATTCTATTTTTCTCCTGGCAATACTATCACCAGGTTCGTCACACGTACCACCACCGAATTTGTGTCTGTGTGCGTGCGACGGCACCACTACGTAAATAACTTTTCTCCGGCACAGTAGCGGCGTACTAAACAGCTAATACAATAAGATTTAGTAAAACTATTCTATTCAAATTTGGAATTTAACAGATAATTCAAGGCATCTCCATATAATTTATGAGGAATGTGGTCAAATTATTTATTTAAAAAAACGGACCGTTACAACTACAAAAGTCGAAACAAAGGATGGACATGATAAGAAGCAGTTGATATATGAGAGACTCTTGCAAAGAGAATATCTAAAACCACTTACTAGCTAAAACATGAAAACTTAGATCTGAGCATCCAAAATTTGGTACGCCTGATCTCATCTGGATTACTTATGTATATAGACAGCATTATGAGAAGAAAAATGGAAATTAGTGATACAAAATGGAGGAACTTACGCAAAAAGCAAATAAAGGATTGAAGAGAAATCGGAAAAACTTACATGACTGAAAGAGGAAATCAACTAATATAACAAATATATATATATATATATATATATATATATATATATATATATATATATATATATATATATATATATATATATATATATATATATATATATATATATATATATATTTTTATAAATATCGATCAGCGGGCAATCCAAGACAAATTAAAAAGATTTTATTACACCCTCCATAAACCCATCTCCACACAATTCATGTGCTGGTGCTGTAGAGAGTGCCCTTCGAGCAGCAAAAAATGTTATTCTAATTCTACCTGTGGTGTATGATACGACATTGTGGGATATATGTTAGTGGCCTTAATAATAAAAAAAAAAAAAAAAAAAAAACACAACAAAACAGAGGCCCCAGACGCCACCCAGGAGCCCGGGGGAGACACAGACCCGAGCCACAAACAGGCCAAAAAGCCCGGCCACCTGCCCAGTAAAACAAGTAGTTTAGTCATTTCATACAGTAATCTTTATTTACCAAATTAACAAAAGAAAAATTCTATACATACATATCAATATTACAAAGAGATAAGTAAACTTCTTCAGTTTTCCTGTAATTTTTTGAGTTTCAAATTATTCTTTGATAACCTTAAAATCATCTTCAATCGTTCTTTTGAATTAATTCCATGTTGCTTCTGTATATATATATACATATCATATACATATATATATATATATATATATTAAAACCGTATCGTTAGTAAAACTAAGTTTTTTTTCATAAGAAGGGATCTTAATATATCATTAAAATAAATCTTAAATAAGATTAGGACATTTTAATCAGTTACACCCGGATCGCTCACAGATCATCTATTTTAACGCTTTTTCTCTATTCTTGATATAGCTTTGCAAATTCTAATGAAGTTACTCTGACATTTATCTTTTCTAATAATTCAAGTGTAACGTCAATGGCAAAAATGGATGGAAAATGTCGGTTTAAATAATAAAATCCATAAATTGCTACTTCATTTTTGGAAATATTTATTCTAGTAAACCGTTAAATTGTTTTATTTTATACAGAAATAACGCCACATTTTTAATTCATTTAGACCATTTAATAAATTGAGTTGTCTACACGCAAAGCAAAAATTTTTTTATCAATGGAAATATCATGTCACTATTATGCCCTTTTGTAAAAACTTTTATCTTATATCTCACCGCAGAACAGTTTTAGTGGGTTATCCTCATTTATAATCAGAATATCTTTGTTACAAATGTAAATTTATCTAAATGAAGCGAACTTTTATTCAGAAATGCAGGTGCCCTTTGCGTTTCCCTATGTCATGTCAACGGTTACTTTACTTATAAATAGTGACCTAGCACTATTCATTATTTTGTTTTTAAAATTCACCTTTCAGCGCTTCGTTATGTCTATTTTAAAATTGTTTATATTAGAAAGAAAACTGTCATGTAAATATGTGATAATAATAATTTTAGATGATATTCGATGCAGATACACCAATGTGACAATATAACAAATATAAACAGAATATGCAAAAAGTCGTAATGCGTATCGTCTTGTAAATATAAGCAAAATTATATGTAACCAGTTTATTTGAAAAGATTCTGCCAGCTATATTAATAAATACACATTGATGACGAATATATACTTTTAGGGCCTTTTGTGAGCCAGTTAACTACTAACTGGAGGTTAGCAAGTACTATATTTTTATAAAAATCGGTGAAATCATGACTCAAAATATATCAACTTAAAATCAACTCAAAAACAAAATATTTGTTACTACAACTATTTCAAAAATAAATACAAAAATTAAAAAAATTGCAAAGTGCAAGTTAAGTTAACTGGCATACAAAGCATCGGGCCTTAGAGTGTCTTTTCAATTTATTCTATCTAGTTTATTAATTTTAATATATCTTTTTTACGAATTTGTTTCATAATACGGTATTGGATGAAAGACTTGAAATAATATTCCGAAAGTGTATGCTAAAAATCACTCGTTGGATAACTGTTATCTTCAATGTAAGACATGTGGATAAAAATTAATCATATTAACGAGCATTCAAAACAAACGACGTCAAGTAGTCCATGCAAATGCAAACATAGGCTTAGATTGGTTTTTATTAAGCTTTCGGACGATGCATCATATTATATTATCATTTTTCTTATGTCATTACACAAATTAATAAAATTTTATTGAAGCAGAACATTTATTTTTAATAAAAATGCAATAAAAATTTTACAAAAAAGTTGCTAAAAGTGTTTACCATATTCTTCTGAACCCTTCTTTTAATGAAATCGAAAAACGTTTGCAATAGAAAGTGATTGTTGCTGATACCTTCAATTTTCTTTGCGGTTCTGACTTAAAAATGGTCAATATCAGGAACAGGATCTTGAAAGATTGAATTATGTAGAAGCAATATAAAGAAATTGTATGAAGTAATGTCACATGATCTTGGAGGAAATTTAATTAAACGATCTCGATAAATGGTTTGCAACATGTTGACTGTTGCGACTGCTGTATGTGCTCGGGTTTCATCTTGTGGGAAATAACTATACCGTGTCTTCAAGTCTGATTAGCTTTTGGGTTATATTTCTAGTGCCTCAGGGATCGATATTGGGACCCTTATGATTAATTTTATTTATTAATGATGTAGTTACTCTTATGGACGTTAACTGTTTGTTATATGCTGATGACATAAAATTATTTTGTTCTATTGATAACAACTATGACTGTGAACTACTTCAAAGAAATTTGTAAAATGTTAATGATCGGTGCGTTTTAAATAAATTGCCTTTGAACACTTCTAAGTTTATGTTTTATCATACTATGGAAAGAATCATCCTTTACAATTTAATTACACCTAAATGCTATCGTCTTAAACAGACAAGATGAATTTACAGATTTTCCTTGGATATAATTGTATAAATAACTGTTTCTATGCCACTTATTAATCAAATAGATTTAATAGGAGATAGAAAGAGCGGCCCTTAGTTTATAGTTATTATTTACTATGTAAATATTTATTTTTAATACCTGCATCATGTGTAGTTACGTCATGTTATTATTATTATTTTAACTCTACTGTTACTTGCCATCCCGTAATTGATTATGTTCTGTGGAGTGGTGTCTTAAATATATAAAGACACTCACAGAAAAATCTAGAGATATTTTTATAAATATACGTATTTCTGTTGTGAATTAATTTAGGACGAATTCAAACAATAATTTCTTTTATGTCCTCACAAGAAAAGTTTAGGGACATTTTTATAAATTGCAACACCCCTGTCCAATTGTTGGCATAACACAATAAGCTGGGGGTTGTACTTATTGACCGGTAGCTCAGTGAGCAGGTCGTGAATAAGGGCTTCGATTGATTTGAGTTATCACCAAAATCTAGGCTGGGCGCCAGGACTTTTGCAAGTACCAAATAATTAAGTTTTATTTTAAAAGGTAAAGATAACGTTAAAACTTGAATTCGGTTGGTAAGGGAAGTGGAATAAAAAGATATTATTTTATAAAAAGTATAATCAAGTGCCAGATAACGGTAGAGGTAGCTTTGCCAGAAAACTAGGCAAAGCTCCACTAGAGCAGCGTTCATGATTAAATACTAAGTAAACGTTCAAGGAAGCAGTCGATATTTTAAATTTAGAAAAACCTTACGTTTCTGAGGTCTGGTTGATAAATATATGCACTGGTATAAAATAATCCACCACAAAACAAATGCACCAAATTAGATAATTTTCATAAAGGTTATAAACAAAACAGTTTGGTCCAACCTGGTGTACCAATCTCCAAATGTCACCAGTCACCACTTTCAGAGTGCGCTACCAACGTAGCTAAGTGACCTAAAACATCAAGATACAAAGACAGAAAACAACTAACTGCGATACAAAATGGCGACATCCGTTGCCGAGTAAATCTAAAATTTACAATAACCGAAAGTTAGTTTAAATTAACACACGAAATTATTACAATATCAAAGGGATATTAGATAAATTGCCAGCAAGGCACGATAAATTGATACTAATCAATATCAATGATGGCTATTCCAAAGAACCAAGGTGAACTGATCACCGAAAAGCAAATTCGCCCAAGGCGTAAATTAAGATAATTACGGTACAATATTATTAGGAAAATTACCTCAAAGGTATTTAAATCAATATAGCAACTTTTTAAACAATGATGAGCATAAAATCACAAGATAATACCAGAAAACATATAAATTTTACCAGACCGCAGAAGTAGAGATGGTTTCCATCAGAACGCGGCACCAGAGACAACCACTGTCTCTGGCTGCCCTAGTGAGAAGAAAATAGCATCGTAGTATTCTGCTATCTAAACTCGATTTTATAGTTTGAAAGAGACAGACATTTGAGAGTAGAGTATGAGCAATAAAGATAGATAGATATTTAGTGCAAAAATCTGCAAAACCAGTAGAAATCAGTGGCACCATCTAGACTTGACTGAAACTTAATTCATCGTGGAACAACAACAAACTGGAATGAAATGGCTTACAATTTCGTTACAAAATATACGTTTTTTTAATTCTTTAGATAAAAAACAAAAATGTCTTTTATATCTTGTATGATTTTGTGAGTGTAAATAAAAAGTTCAAGTGTGCATTTCTTTAGCCAACCACTGCCTTTCTTCGTTTCACACTACCTGTTTCACAAAAGAATTTAACAAAAGATTTCAGAATACATCGAAATGTATTTTATTAAAAAAACAACATTAAGAAATTTATTCCTAAATTCTTTTAAATACCTCAGCACCACAAAATATTTGACCAATGTTCAAATCATATAGGCCTAATATATGAAACTTGGTCCGATATGATTTGAACATTGGCCTAAATTTTGTGCTGCTGAGATAGTCTCTTATGAAACATTACTATGTAGCATCTTAAATATTCATTTACTACAGACCTGGCTGTACTGAGATGGTCTCCTACGACCAGAGGTATTCTTCACGTTCAGGGGTTCTTCGTACATTCACGGTACCGCTATAATGTTGATATCTTTGTTCTTCATTCCACAGATTCCAACACCCCATCAATGTTGGTGCATTTCGGCCAGCTCAATTCGTAAATTTTCCGAAAAGATCTAAAAGCTTTTCATAATCGTGAAATTTTAGACATATCCAGTAGTCTGAAAAACTATTGATATCTAGACAAATAGGTCATCAAAAGAGGATCTAGGGACCAGCTATATTTCCTGATTTAACACTCTTGGACTTTTCTTAAGAAGCCATTTGAACCTGGATTATTCTCTTTCATATTATTTCATACCAACTAAATACAAAAATTTATGTTTTTAAACTATATTATACTGACAAATACTCGTAAAGATCAATAAAAAAATTATTGCAGAAAATTTTGTAACTAAATATACCTACTAACATCTAATTTTTAATTCAAATTCGTTTGACAACATGCAAAAATAGCAAAATAATGGTGGTTTTTAAATATTTAATAAGAATGTCGGATATTTACTTTTTGTATTACTTAAAGTGAACTGATAATTTTGCTGAAGGCGTATCTCCTCTAAGAAAGTCGACTCACGCTAAACTAACCATGAAATGATGTAAAAAAAGTATATTAATTTTAATAACAATGTTGTTTTTACATTTTATTAATTTTATGTCAACTAAGTATAATATCATGTAATAAATGGTACCTACCACCTGATTTACATTTTATTAAAATGCTCTCCAAGTCTGTTGGTATATAAGAACAATTTCGGGCTAGATATACATCAGTAGCAGTGTTTGATTGTAAACAGATACACATCGAAAATGAGCTCAAAAATTGTAAGTTAATAGTTTATTTATACTCAGTTTATTAAAATCGCCGTTGGTGTTTCTAAGTATATGAGGATGATTATTCAGATAATTAATCTCATATTCTATTTTAGTTCTCTGCTCGTTAATATTATCGGTTCGAGTTTCTTCGACTTTGTTCTTGAGATAGCACCAAAGATTCTCTCCCACGGCAAGTACAGACACCGCCTCCGAAAGATTTGGTCTTCCGAACTTTCGGGGAAAACAAGGTGTCTGCAACTAATATGCTTGCCGTTCCGGTTCTGCTCTACTCCTTCGGAGTAGTAAAGTGGACAGTAAACGAGTTGCGCCAATTAGATAGAGATACCCACAAAATGATGAATATTCACAGAAGTATTCATCCTAGATCGTCCGTTCCTCGTGTGTACCTCCCACGTCAACGGGGGGGGGCCGAGGATTCTTGAGCCTGGAGTGTACGCATGGCAGAGTAGTACTGAGTATGGCATGTAACATCCTCAGCAGCTCAGATCCCCCTCTTGCGGTTGGTGAAACATCACGAAACTGTAAGAGTGGGAGCAGGATTGTTCAAGGCAGCAAAAGGAGCAGCAGATGAACTAGGTCTCGCATTTGACATCAGGCGAGGAGGCCGACGAGGTGCTAATGTTCAGTCAGTCACCGAACTTCAGTCAAATCGTCTGAAAGCCCGAATCAGAGCTGCCGAAGAGGAAAATCTGTTTCGGCAGCACGTCGATAAATCCCCAGCATGGTGTTTTCTATAAGAACATAGAAACACTGGGTTTATCGACCAGGCTGACCTTCGCCTTTCTAAGGTCAGCAGGGCTTAAGTCGGAAACCGAGGGATTTATTATGGCCTGCCAAGATGGTGTTATCAACACCTTGGTCTACCGTGGCCGCGTGTGGCGTGTAGAGGTTCCTGATATCAACTGCAGGACCTGCCATCAGGCGCCGGAATCGCTCATGCACTTACTATCTGCATGCCCCATATATGCGATTTTGACCTACATCCACCAGCATAACGCGGCGTACGAGTGCTATACTACCACCTAAGGCACTCGTACGGGGTAGACCAGACACCAGTGCTGCCTTACGTCCCCGGAGATATTGAGTCCGTTGTCGAGAACGAGAAATGCCGGATTTACTGGAACTGCTCGTTCCCGACTGTCAGGCTAATCCAAGCCAACAAGCCTGACATAGTCCTCCTCGACCATTAACTCAAAGTGATGTATGTCATCGAGTTCTCGGCACCTGCGGAGAAAACATCACCTTGAAGGAGGAGGAGAAACGAATCAAATATCGCGATCTCCGGTACGAGCTCCAAGTGCTGTACCCAGACTACTCGGTAAAAATGGTCGTCCTTATAATCGGTGTACTCGGAGGGATAAAGCCAACGCTGCTCTCGGAACTGAAGATCATACCGGCCTGCCAAAAACCAGCCGAGTGGCTGGCAGGTCAAATGCAGAAGGCGGTCATTCTGAGTTCTCTCCGTCTGCTTAGGGCACATGATTCTGGTATCTATAATCACTAACCCTGCGGAATATGGGGAGTGGCTCTAGTTGATGCGCCGGTGCGACTCCCGTGAGGCGTCGGAGGCCACGGGAGGACTGTCCGGCATCGGATATTTTGAAAAAAAATAATGGTAATAATAATAATAATAATAATAGTTTATTGCCCAACAGATCAAAAATCCAATTACAGGACAAATATAAGTAGATAATTATAAGTAATTAACTAATTAATTTCATAGAAATATCGCAATGCAAAATACATAAACAAAACACAAAAAATACATATAAAACTTATAATGCATACATAAACATACAATACACATAAAAAGACGTATATAAAAAATACATATTCTAAAAAAACAATTAAAAAAAAGATGTAGACTGAACAAGAGCTAGTGTTGATTGTTAAACTGAGTGCTGAACCTACTACTGGAAGCATTAATAATTGCTGAAAGTGTGCTGCAATTAATATCGCACATATGTGAGATCTCATAAAATTTCTGGACATCACATGTACAAGAGACTTCAGAAGAACATTAGTTCTAGCCAATTCACAGTAAAATATGAGATTCTGGCGTGAGGTTATTCGAGGTACTTGGGAATAAAAACATGCTCTAAAAGTAACGAACAGTCAAGTTTATCGTTAAATAGATTAAATAAGATTTTTAGACTATTATACGTCGAAATTCCAATTACGTAAAATTAAACCTACTAAGTAATAAACGAGTGTTAGCCTCTTTCTGGATAAAAACTATAAATTTTTTAGGCATTAAAGACGTAAGAAACCTACGTTGTATATTTTTAATAGAGTTTTTTGTGACAAGTATAGTAGGGGTACCAGACTAATGAACAGTACTCTAGTTTTGATTATGCGTAGAGTAATACAATATCTTTAGAGCAATCTAGTTAGAGTATGAACTACAATTTGTGATAATAAAACCTAACATTTTTAAGAGAGATGATGTAACTTGTCCTATGTGTTGCGAAAAGTAAGTTTACTGTCAAAAATTATCCTAAATCTTCTACTGATTCACAACGATGAAGTAGTCTAGACTTGGGCGGGGGTAATTTTTAGATACAAGTTTTGGTGATTAATTTAAAACATATGCATATCAACGGATTTAGAAAACTGTTGAAAATAACAAATTTTGCCTTGATAACCCTCAATTGCCTATATGTTTTATTATGCACCCGGTAATTAAATTTAACAATATCTTGTAGGTGCTGTTTGTTAGTTTAGCCATAGTTGCTGTGGCACTTGCTGACCATCACGGACATGGACATGTAAGTAAATTTAGAAACACTTCTTTCTTTTTAAATAATGAAACTTTTTCAAATTTTTTGAAGGACCACGCTCATTATAAATTCGAATATGGCGTTCACGACCCGCATACCCACGATGCCAAATCTCAGCATGAGCACAGAGATGGACATCACGTAACAGGAGGATATACTTTAAAGGAAGCTGATGGTACTAATCGCGTTGTCAAATACATATCTGGACCTCATTCAGGATTTGAGGCTATTGTAGAAAGAATTGGACATGCCCAGCATCCAGGTCATAAGGGTCATGGAGAAGGTGGTACAAGCTATGTTGGTGTTACTCATTGGGGAAACCAAGGACATGGTCACTAGATGAATTATCTAATTGTTATACTGTATAGTTAATTTTTTATTTTTAAACATTAAAACTACATGTATATTATAAACATTTTATCTTTTTATTTTCACTTATCCAGTCGATGGTAATTTTTCACATGAGAAATTCAGACTTTAAATGTCAAATCCTGATGCGATGTGCATTGGGAATTCGTCTATAAATTCTTGCACTTTCGGTATCTAACTTGAAAAGATGGCGGACACTTCATCGGCAAAAATGTAATGTTACATATCATTGGAAAATTTATTTCATGTTAGTTCAGGATCCCGAAGGTGATTATGTATTCGATACTTTATTTTTCAGAGGATTTTTCAGAAGCTTTGGAAATAATAATTATTTTTCATACTTTACAATGTGTAATTTTTTTTGATAAAATATACGAAAATGTGATTATGGCCTCGTCTGATAATCCTTACGATTAGTAATATAATGATGGGGGTTTTGATCCTTTTAATATATATAACTATTATGAGACTCTAACTTGATACGCAATTATATACGTTCATTATTAATTTCTAAATAGTAATAATTATGCCAAGGTATAGGTATATTACATCAAACTGTGTAGGTAAATATATCATAGAATATCACCACCTTTCTCCATTTTGTTTACGCTACATTACTATTTCCGAGCGATATTTTTCACCGTCGTTCCCCGACCCATCATTTGCATACGAAGAAGCTGTTTACGGTCCCCATGGGCCTGCGGGAGCGCTGATGTCCCGTTTGAAGATACCATCTCATAGTAGATGGATTTATAGGCCGCGTGCTTTAGGCAGGTGACCTCTTCACCAGGTGAATCTGTTTTGCTCCCACAACTTGTAACTTTCGATGAAATGTCTCTGTGGTGACACCATCGATGTAGGTTTGGTGGGAACAAGCGTATTAACGTATTTTTCGCTTAGGGAAAAATATTAATAAAATTATTTCGGAATTACTTTTATACACTTTGAATCAAATTGAAAAATTAATAAAAAAGTTTCAATTTTGTGAAGCGGGTGGCGACAACATACTACTTAAAAACAACACAGATTTTAAAAATTTCTTAAATAAACATTAACATTATCTACGTTACATACCTAACAGAGCTGATTACTGAATTGCTCAAATGACATCTACATTATCTAGAGAACCAATAAATATTACCCTATTAATGCAGATAAGTTCTTAGGACTTACTGAGTAAAGAAAATTTTGTCTGTTAGTGTTTGAAGCAGTACCCAATATTAACAATACACCACTTAAGATTCTAATAAAAACGTAGTGCGGGTCCGTTATGTTTTTCTCACTTAGTAAGACAATACCCATGTATTATGTGTGGGTGTTATGCACAATAACTTTAGCTAAACTCCAAATGTTGATCTAAAATTAGGTGTATATATAAAATAATATGTGGTATAGTCTTTACTAAATTGCGCTATACACTACCGGTTTAAATTGTATGGAAAACCTGCACTTAATGTAGCTGAGAATGATGGAATAATAGAAAACTACCATACGACAAAGACAGTTGCTCTATACTCGTACCACATCGGCACAGAACAACGAGAATGAATGTTATTTATTGCAGCGTCTCCGGTCCCCCAGTGAATTTGACATTCCTTGCATTGATTGCATAACCTTCGCCCTATCATATCACACACAATTATATGGGTGATAAAATTAGAGATCTGGTAGGCCATGGGAAAATCTGTAATTCCGTTTCTTGTAAAAACCTCCTGGTAATGTTTGCTGTTTGAGATCTTGCATTGTTTTGTTAGAAAATGGTGTTAGGGACGATTTCCAAACCAATGCATCAGGTAAGTGCCATATGCCTTTTTTTACCAAATTCATTATTGCGTCTTTCTCATTCATGGTGTCTTACCTATCTCCTCATTTCATTTATCTACAAAAAAAATCTGGATTCATTGCTGAATACGATGTTGTTCCAATCATCTTGCCAGCCTTGTTTTATTCTGCACTATTGTAATCTTGCAGCTCTCTGAGCTGCCGTCATGTGAAGGCGTCTATTTGAATGCTATGAATGATGTCCAGATGCCATTATCAACGGTGGCCGTAGAGTGTGACTTATTACTCTAATACAATCAACAACAACCAGTATAGTTGTTGTTTGATTTATTAATTCTATACACAATATCTCTAATATTTGTTTTGCAAAAATTAGGATTTTAAAGGAAGTTGATTATGACTTACATCTTAAATTTAATGTATGCAAATGATGAATGCAATTTTGTTCTTAATTTTTCATAAAAACAAAACAAAACAAAAAAAAGTAGTTTTTTCTTTTATATTCGTCCTTTTGAACTACTGTTTTTTCCAAATATTTGCTTAGAAGAAGATAATTTTGAAAGTTGTGTGTTTTACACGACTAGTGAAAATTCTCAAGCGTTTTTATTTTACAAGTAACTATATACATGAATTTCTAATAATGAATCCCGTCTATATTACATCGATGGTTCCGAGACACATTTAACTGTGTATGAAATTTATGATTCCTACTCCCACCTAATGTTACTAATTACACATTGTCAACTTGTCAACGCGGCGCATTAACATTAAATGCCCATTCAAGACTTTCTTGATTTTTATCCTGCTAAACAGGTGAATTTGAGGGTGTATGATAAAATTTAGATTTATTAAGGGTAGTAGCAAAAAATATAAATACATGTATAAGGATTAGTGTTGTAAATAACTTTTTAAATGTTTTGTTTTGTATTCCTCGGGAAGGAAGTCGACATTTATTATCAGTAATGAATTTGAATTTTAAGTAATGTGATTATTAATTACGAGGCAATACTTCAATGGCCGATAGCAGACAAAAAATAAAGTGTAATTTGTAAAGCTGGCATGTCATGCAGCGAGACATAGGCATACGCACGCATCATAATAAGCGTAACAAAAGAAATTAACTAGTATAGTTTATACGAGTACAATTGAAATCGTATAAAAACTGTAAGCCTGCAAAAACAGTCGGTATCTCTTTATTGTACATATACAATAATATATAGAATAAAGAGATGCAGACTGTTTTTGCTGGCTTTTAGTTTTTATACGATTTCAATTGTGCTCGTATAAACTATAACAAAAAGCAATAAACCGTTACAATTTATAACAATTTATGCAAAACTTACGCTCTTAACTAGTTTGATGAGCTAGCTTGGTTATCACAAACTGGAGAAGATCTGTAAAAACTTTGCAGCATCAGGTATGTTTCTATGGTTGTCTGCATGAGTGATGTTCGCTGTGGTGAAAAAATATGTTTATATTTTGAAATCGACCGTTCGACATCTATGTAATACAGGCATACTTGAAGTAGTTTTTGAACGCATATAGCGTGTAGCAGTCGATTTACTTCCTCCACTATTTGCAGTGACTCCACTAACGAGAACGCACTGTCTTGTAAGTTTTTCATGGCGTCATGTAATCCTTTATAGTCCTTGTGAAAAGTTTTTAAACGGAAATATCTTCGAATTTTGTCTGGCTTTCCCTAATAGCTACAGCTTCGTCAGTATTAAATTGTAGTATCAGCTTTTATTTGTTCTAAATATTCAGCATAATAAAAGCTGTCTTCCACCCTGTTCCCTAACGTGTAAGAATCAGCTGTGGCTATGTGTTGACGAGACGACAGGTTGTTAAAAAAATTCTATTTTAAATGTTATAGTACGTGTACTGGACACTCTTAAACCGACATTTCCACTCTTACTAGGTAGCAAGAGACTGAGTGTATTGGCAAAAGAATTACGCGGGTGGTGCTGGAGACGTTAGAAAAATTTGACCTGTTAATAAGTCAAGTGTTGATGTTTGTGACCGATGGAGCCACAACAATGCATTTAGTAGACCGTTCTCTTCAAGAAACACGATTGTAGGTTGATACATGTTACGTGTAAAGTGCATGCTTTACATCTTGTGACAGAAACTATTCGACAAGATTTTCTAGAAATAGATGCTTTAATAGGAAGTTCAAAAATATTGTTTCTTAAATCTCCTAAACGCACATTTTACAGCAAGTGTTCCTGAACCACCACAGCCGATTCTTACAGGTTGGGGAACATGGCTGAAGACAGCTTTTTAATATGTTATTATATATGTTATTGATCGATAGTTCAGACATAGTGTCACGCCAATTGATTCTCCAAGTTAAAGCAGTTTTCGTGTGATCAGGAAAGTAAATAAAATAGTCAGAGTTATATCAAAATGTGCAGAAATTCATGGGCATCACAATAAATCTTGTAGTCAGAATCTATTTACTATTAAGTAATAATAAGAGATAATTTGAAGTTAACAATGCTAGTGCATAAAATCAATAGATAAAAATTATAATACAAAAAAGAAAAAAGTGTAATTGTTATATAGATTACTTTTATTTATATCCACATGGCAACAACAAATGCTCGTTTTTAATTATGGGTTATTTTGACAATGTACAGATTATTTATTGGAAACATATATAACATATTTTTTACCTACAATAATAATAATGGTTTTTGTTAGTGATTTATAGGCATTGAACAGAAATTTCATTGAAACATTTTTGTAAAAACTCAGTTGAACATACTACTTCTTACTGATTTAGATCAGTTTAGTTGCATCCCTATCAAAAAAAATATATTAACAATTCAGTAACCAATCTACAAAGTTAAATATAACAACTACTTGAATATTCAACTTTGATGATACCCGAAATTAAGCTCTATCATTATACATTTCGTAGATATCATCTACATTTTTATTAGTTGGTCAATCCTAGTTCTCATGAATTAACATTTTAAATCTGTATCCTTAACCCTTTCAGGGCAAATTGTACATTTTTGTTGGTTTATTTCATTTTAATTACAAGCTAAATGTTTTTTAGCAGTTATGAAGTGATTTAGTTCATAACAACTTAATTTGAAATGTTAAAACAAACAAAATATTTATTGGGGGCGTATCTGATTCGTTTAAATCCCGATTACAGACAGCCGAATGAATAATTCATTACGGAAATGATTATTATGAAAGGAATCTAGGGTATAATAAGAAATGAATTATTAATTTTATTAAAGAAATAAGTGTACCTAAGTAAATAATAATTTTAGTTAAACAGGCAATACTTGAAGTACATAAAAACTATGTTATTAGTGTTAAAAACTTAATCTACACCATTTTTAAATGTTTGATTTAAGAAGAAGAAGAAGATGAATAAGTTAAGGGCCACATTTTAAAGAAAGAAATGAGCTGTTGTTTTATAGAAATTTGAAACACCATACACAATAATTAAATACAACTTTGTAATAATATTCTTGATATATATTTTTGTGTGGAAGGTTTGGCAGCATATCAAACTTTTATGAAAATATAGTACTTTTGTTGACGACCCAATAAAACTTAAACACAAGCATTAAAATAAAATTTGTATTCAGCATTACCAATACGTTCGTCTTTCCAACAAAAAGAAAATTATTAAAGTGGGTTAATAGTAGAAGACTTTATAAGAAAATAATTTTATCCTTTTTTGATCAAATGGTGTGATATCGTCGGACGATGCGTCTAAAATTTCATTTGGTATTGGATGCTCAAAAGTGAAGTTTTTTTTTCTTTATTCAGAAGAAGTTTATTATCAGCAAACCACTCTAATATATTATTCGTTAAAGCCTGACTTTGATTAATTAGTTGTTGGAAATTGTTGCTCTTTATTATATTGGTATCATCAGCGAATAACGAAAGGTAAGGCTGGGGAGAATTATAAATCAATTCATTGATATTTACTAAGGACAGGATTGGCCCAAGTATTGAACCTTGCGACATCCCGCATTTTATATATTTTCCTCCAGATTGCTTAAATCTCAAAGCGCCGCTTTTGTTATCTTGCAATTCGACATATAGTCTGCGATCTGTCAAATATGATTTAAATGACTCATTAGATAACACTCTAATTGCGTAACAATAACGTATCTGTTACATATTATGATCCACACAATACAACGCCTTTGAAATGACACATGTTCAATAATTCAATTTAACGCAACGGCAGTATCGTCGGCGGCATCTGAGGTATTTTTATTTTTCTAAAATCCGTATTGTGTCGATGAATTATGTTATATTTAGACAAATATTGGGCCACTTGATGTTTTGCGGCTTCTCCAATATCTGTGATATCGTTTCTAATAGAGCTATGGATCTATAGTTGGAGATTATAAGTTTTTCATCTTTTTATAGAGCAGTGTAATTACACCCAATTTGAAGAGTTCTTGATAAACGCCAGTCTGCAGTGAGAAATTAAACAAACGTATATGTTAAAGGATGTTTAAGGAATATGTATTTTGTTTTATAATAGTTATAGAAATATCATCAAATCCAGTAGATTTTTGGCTGCGTTTTATTAATTATTTCAACAATTCCATGTTCGGTAATTGGCTGAAAATAAAAGGAGGGAGTGATTAAATATGATTTGAACGAAACAACTACTCAGCGGGCAAATACCCGACCTGCATTGAATTATACCTTCAAACCATGATAGATCGGTAGCCAATATCATTTGTCAATTCCCAACCAGACATAGACCGGTTTCGAACTTATTAGTTCTCCTCAGTATGGCATAGGTTATGGAACAGACAAATGATAGTGGCCAACCTGCTAGTCATATACTGACTAAGGTAAATTGAGTAGTGGTGAGAGGTATGTGAAATTTCTCATATGGTCCAAATTCTACTATCCGACCGACATCAGTAGTTTAGTCCACCTGGGCTAGAGGTCGCCGCTCTCGGTTCTTGCTTCGCAAGTCGCTATCCGTCACAGAGACATCTATGATGTCGGTCGGGTAGTAGCATTTGGACCATATGAGAAATTTCACATACCTCTCACCACTACTCAAAAAGGAGGGAGACAGATTAAATTTTACATTTCGCAGGTATTGAGAATGAGTTATGGCGCTATTTAGTTTTGAGGCTATGTTATATGCTTCATTTGAGAAAAAATTGCAAAATTCTTCAGCTACCTATCGTGGGTTTATTATAATTGATATTTTTCAATAAATTTATATTTTCTTTGAAAGTATTGTCGTTTCTTATTATTTTTAAAAACTTTTATTTTGTTGTTTGAATTTTTTAGTTTTTTTGTGCAAAATATAAGTTTTTAACTGGTTTCATAATTATTTTCAAAATTTTTGCAAATTTTCTTACATGTATTGAAAATGCTTTATCGTAATAATTTTTTTTTTTGAAATTTATTTACTCTTTGTAAAACATAATTAACTCATATCCGGGGTGAACTTTGAATGGATGGTATTTTTTCTTATTCATTTTTTTGCTACAAATTTTGTCAACAGTAAGCACAAGAGCTTTTTTTATCGGATAAATTTCTCTTTGCCAATCAGTAATTTTATAAGAAAAACTGACATGAAAAAATTGTGAGACCGCAGGTCGAGCGATTTTGTCAAATGTGAGTTTTTTCGAACAAAATACTGATTGGCAAAATTTTGAGTTAAAAGAAATTTATCCATAAAAAAAAAGCTCGAGTGTTTTTTTGGCAAGATAAATTAACGACAGAATATGTGAACGAACAACAATAATTATCTTTATTTATACAATTATTTAAAGGAACAGTTATTAAAAATACAGTTGTTATAAATGATGGTTTGGTGTACTTATTTCAATCTCTTCTTTAGTTTCCACATATGTCAAATTCGTTTTGACTTGTTTTATTCGAGGATCGTAAGTTACTAACAAGATTCTCGTGATGTTCAGGGTCAATTTGGAAGTAGGGTTTAATTGATGATGATGATGAGTGTCCGGTTATCTTTATAAGTTGTTGGCCACTTACCCCTGCTTTGGCTAAATGGGAAACTGTACTGGCACGGTTTGAATGATTCGTAATTTTATTATTTGTGATGTCCAATTTTAGCTGCAGAATTTTTGGTCCAAGTAGATATCGTATTAATTCCCAATGGAACATTTTATACAAACCTTTAGAATTTGTGTTTTTCCAAAAAGGGATATGGAGTTAAAAGAAGTCGTTCAGATGTTACGTATTTGTTTCTTTTTCCTAAGAGTAATTTTAACAATGTAACGGGACAAATACTTTTATCCGTGTCATTTTTTCTCATCCATTTGCTGTCTGCCAATTTTTTTAGACCCTCCTTGTGCCGTCTTTGAAAATATTGAATTGTATTCAGTTCTCCCTGTTGGAGTTCCATCTTGATTTTTTTCCTCATTAAAATGGTAAATTTTACAGTTTACTGCTTCTCCTCCTCTCCAAGCTAATTCATAAGAAGCTATATGAAAGAATCTCTTTTGTAATCCCTCTGGTTCGTCTATATTCCACAATTTTGCCATCTTAAGTATATCTTTTTTGTCTATTGCTACAGAACATGCCTTTCTTTTTTTCTGGAATAGCTTGTAATTCCTTTCGTTTACTGTTCCTTGCATCACGTGCTTCTTTAAAAGTTATGTCGGTAAAAGGATCAAATTTAATACTGTACTCACTGAAATATTTTTCTTGAATCATCTTCGCAGTTGAATACCAAATTGTTTTAACTGCATATTCTTTGTAATCTTCTCCACTTTTCTTTCTCATATTATAAGCCCAATCCTTTAACATATCTGCTATATTTTGTAATGGAGTTATTTCTGACAGTTCGTAATTTCGGATTTGACAAAACTCCATAAATTGTCTCCATATTGACGATTTCGTGTTTTTTGTGGATTGCGGAATTGATTTTTCTGTTTTTTTGCAATTTGTTCAGTCGGAATTTGCCCAAAACCACTCATATTGTACAGCATAGTTTCAACAATACTTAAAAAATTATAGCTGACAGGACAGATTTTAAAGTGACGTGCGACTACTAGATGTACTCTGATTTTGAGGGAACAAGCATTTTTATCGGTGATAAAAAACGATGCACCGTTTTTATCGCTATCAAAGTGACAAAAATGTGCTGTCAGATAGACTTTTTCATATAGGAGCTAATTTATCACCTGAAAATTTCAAAATAATTCTCTAATTGTAGAGTGAAGGTTGTCTTAAGCTGAAAACATATCGACCTATAGGTAAATGTCTAACCATATTCCCTAAATTTAGATTCGACAGCTAACCATAAATCGGGAAATTTACGAAACCAATCATTGTCAGTTTTTCGGTTGTTTGTATTTCCGCTGGTTGATCCATTTCTAGTCGTTATTAAATTTGATGAGCTATACCTGTAAACTGTTTCACAGAGATTTGACACAGGCTATTCAAAAATGTAAAAAAGTTACCTTTTTTTCAAATTACAAAAAACTCAGCCGTACAAAACCACTTCTTTGTTTGAAAAAAAAATCAAATTAATAAAAAGGTACTTTCTTTCAATTTAAAATCTTTTTTTTTTCAAAAAATGTAAGTATCCGTCTAAGCAGAGAAATTAAAATTTAACATTTTTGTAAGTATTTTTGCTGAATTTAACATACATATACATAAACATCGAATATGACTTCTTTCTCAAAAAAATCATTATGTATTATACTACAATTTCTGCTACTACATGTATAAAAATTGTTTTAAAAGTTAAAACCAATAGTAACATAAAATTAAATTTACTAGTTAGCTGAAAACTATTGAGAAATTTTTGATTCGAATACCTGATATTTACGTTCCATCATATAATACAGAAAGTTTAGTTAAAAATCAACCCCCTCGAAATGGTATTTTGAGAACAAAGTTAAGATATTTCTCTATTTCCATACAAACTTATTTTTCAAATACAATTATAACAGTGATTAATTATAGTGAAGAATCTAGATGCTATTTTATCTACAATAATAAATACAGACTACTAAGTTTCTCAGAATAATTATTAAATTAATCAAATTAAGACGGCCGCGCACTATATTTATCTAGCACATACTATTTAGATGGTAGATAATGTCTACTTTGTTATAAAAGAAATCAAAAATATCTAACCTCTTTTATGGAAGTGTCCCGCTATAACCCATCAAGTGTTTGCCCAAGACGCCTCTATCAGCACCGATCACCGATAATAGTTCAATAACTAATCTACAAATTATTTGGTCCAAGACCTATCATTACATTTAGCTAATTGGGGGTAGACCGAAAACCAATTATGATTTTTTAAGTAAACAGTGGACTCTTATGTGATGTGATCTGGTACAGGGTGGATCTAGATATTTGTACATTATATACCGGTTTCACTTTTTTAGTGGTGTAATAATAATAATAAGGATATAACGATTTACAAACACTGACATGCATTCCTGTGAGAAATACCTCATAATAAATAATACCAATAAGAACAAAAATATATTTATTTAAGAGGATACAAAAACTGTATTTATAAACTATTAATATTTATTGTGTGAGTACGGCGGAGGAACTTGAAAACATCACAGCGAGACGGGAACTGCCATCGAAACTTTAATAAAGTAGGCATTACATAACTGTCAGTGGTACGCACGCGTAGTAACAATTACGTAAATTCTACTGAATTCAGGTACTGCATAGTTATTACAACTTCAATTAACTGCTGCGATATGTGCAACGTTGCGGATACTACTCTGCATTACTTTAAAGCATCTTCAATTTTAAAGTGAGAATTAGTAGTAATGCCGACTGCACAGCGTTACCAAAAAATCACTTCAAAGTAATGATAACTGAAACTGTTCTATTTAAAGTTCCTGTAACGTTGTCGGGATATTTTCTGGAGCTTTAGAGTTGTGTAACTTATTAGCGATATTAAGTCAACACTCTGTTATTGGGAACTAATCGAACATGGCGCCGAAATGCAGTAAAACAACAATAAAGGTATTCCGGTATCCATCGACCTTTTATAGAAAAGTTATGTTACAGTTAAGTGAAGTTAACAATTTAACAAATTATGTGATTGATGCGGAACTGACTTTTATTCGTTGAAATCGATAAATAACCAGGTTAGGAAAATTGTCGGGAAAATCGGATATTGCAGTAAAGAAAAAAGAAATGTTGAAGTAATGAATGTAATTGATTGTGATTGTTTGTGATTTACCATTAATTGTTATTAATTAAAATTTCGCCCTCTGAACAAAGTCGCAAGATTCAGACAAATGAATAACTTAGGGGAAGTTACAAAATTTACGAATACGTGAATGATCAGATGATAAAAAATATGGATAATTGTGTCACCTTTGGACAATCGAGATTTTCGCCACATTGAATTTTCTTAATATTCAAGATAATCCTCTAGTTAATCATTTGTTCGATTTTCGCTATTAACACTTCTACCTGTCACATGTTGATTTTTGGTCAGTCAATAACGTGTTGGCAATTCCAAACAAGAAAATTATTTTTACCTATACTTCATTCATTTCATATAAGCACATAAAAAAATGTAGCATAAGCGCACGGTATTATATAAATATATTTTGTGAATTTATCTATTACAACGCATGCCTATAATAGAGAACTATGCATGACTGAAGGTCGTCAAAGGGTGGTTCTGCGAGCCCAGGTAAGAAAAATAATGTGCTCATATCATATGAAATGAAAGTCGTAAATTACGTGGAAATTTTGCAATAACCTTTTCGTAGTAGCGTAGTAGAGACCAGTTTAAAGTTACCAAGAAAATTACGTCATTCATCGCATTTCAACTTATTGGTGAACTATTATTGAATGATGACGCCATATTGACCTAGTTAAAAATGTAATTCTGAAAACAATTTTTTTCATTAAATATGGTCATTTGCAAACATCTTTTATAAATAGATCATTATTACTTCATAACACATAAACAAAAAAAATGTTTTTTATAAAAAAAATTTGCATTTTCGAGAGTACACATAATTTTTTTAACAATTTTTTTTTGTCACAACACTGACGTAGTTTTCCACGAAACACCAAAACACTATACACTGCACTCGACGCGCGTTTCGCCACCAAGTTGGCATCATCTGGAGATGATTAAAACTCTAGTTTTAATCATCTCCAGATGATGCTAACTTGGTTGGCGAAACGTGAGTCGAGTGCAGTGTATATTGCTTTGGTGTTTCGTGGAAAACTACGTCAGTATTATCTTCACCTCAAAGGTTCCAACCCACTCCATGGAAAAATTTTTTTTGTCGTAAATACATTTTCTAGAGAGCGCGTCTTTTTATCGAAGTATGATGTAAACATTTTACAGAAAACAAGTAGTCATTTTAATTTCCACACAAGAGTGAATGCAAAACTCACATATTTCATTCAATCGATTTAACTTGGACATATTGACTCTCACAATCAGTAAGTCCGATTGCAATCCATTATATTTTGCTATTCGAACGGAGAGAGAGTAAAACATATTTTAGTTTCGTACCACTAAAGTGCTGTTCCAAAGTTAGTCATTTCTACTACTTGGTTACATTCCATTTACGTAATAACCTAGTTGTCGACACGTAACAAGGAAGATTCCGGTATAGTAATTGCCACGTAATAACTATTCCCTATTTTGGTGAATGCTCGGTAGACGGATCGTTCCCATTACGTAACGGTCGTTAGTTGTGTTTAGATAGTTACCATTAAAATTCCACTGATGGTAGCTACTACGTAGAGACTACTAAATGTGCTGGATGGGATCAGAGTAATACATATTTTTACGTATGGAGCGTTCTTAATTCTCCGTGATGGTAGGGCATCTCCGTTAACATTATAACGAGAACAAAACAATTGACGCAATTTTGGGCTTTTTTCCAATACCAATTCAGTGCTAAGATTAGAAATCCACCAAGTTCAATTGTTTTCCAGTTAGACTGTACAATTTAAATCTGTCCAAATTTACTTTTAGACTCGGTAGCCACTTAAATAAAACGTCCAAAGACACTTTGATGCCAAGTTTGTGGTAATTTTTTTGTGAAACACAGTGGAGCAGTCAACATTTTTTGTGTCATAGTTTTTAAGATATATCATTACAAAGTTCACCTTGTTTTAAATGACGGAAATTTAGATATGAATAAAAGTATGTAAAAAATAATAATAAATGTTTTAGAGAACCACCTTGTAGTTTCATTTATTTCTGCTGCTTTAAAGAGGTTAAACAATTTTCTGGTATCCCATGTTTGATGATCTGCACCGTTTTAGGTAACCATAGAATTAAGGAATCAAATAATGTTAGAATTACAAACTATTTTTGCCTTATAGAAATTAATGGTCAGTTTATAAAATAATTATATTTCAATACTTCTTTAGTTTAAGAAAAAGTGGTGATAATGATAATGACTTAAGAACCGTTTCATTTTATAATGCCTAGAGGTGTTTGAAAAACATAATTTACTACCATAATATTACCAAACACAAGAAACATTTTCGGAACCTGCAAGTCAATCTGGAAATACATATATTGTGTGATGCTGAAATTGCAACACATAGTAATATAACGTATAAAGAATTTAGATGACGATCTGTGACAAATGAGTGGTATACACTCCAAATCAACGACTATCAATCAGGTCCATCGAATCAAAAATTCCTTTGGTTTTCGAATAATGTGTTTACTACTAGTACATTTAACTGCTTAGAGCAAATTTATCTCGAATCTTATTTAATTCAATTATTAGCATCTTATCCTACTTTTCCAAAAGAATCTAGTGCTATTGAAATGAAAAAGCCTACATAGTTTATAGTTTACTGTCTTTCATAACAGAAAACCCAAATCTGTCTATTTATTCTGTAGCTAAAGAATTGAATATGTCAAAACAGTATTATGTGGATTTAAAAAAAAATAATAAACTCAAACCATTACGTATTACTCCTGTTCAAGAACTGAATGAAAATGACCGTCAATAGAGAATATTGGACTTATGGCATACTGACGAGAACATAACAAGTTCGAAACTGGTCTATGTCTAGTGAGGAATTGACAAATGATCTTAGCTACCAAACAAGATTTGCAGGTTTAATTCAATGCAGATCGGGGTTTTTGCCCGCTGAGTAGTTGTTTCCTGCAAATCTTATGCAATAGAGAATATTGTTTTGTCAACAAATAATTGAGAGATATAATGAAAATAATGATTTATTGCATAATATTTTTTTTAAGCGATGTGTCTTCCGTTTCTATAGCCGTTTTTTTAACAGGCATAATAGTCATCATTGGGTTACAGAAAATCTTCACATGTTGAAACCGTTAAAAAGCGAGGGGTGCAACGCTGTTAATGTGTGTTGTGGGATACACAGAAATGAAGTAATTGGTCCTTTTTTTATAAATACAAATCTCACGGTTGAAGTTTATCTCAATCTTCTGCAACAGCAAGTTGAGGAATAGTTGGATGATGCCAATTTTATTAAGCTTAAGAACAATCTGGTAGCAAGACGGAGCTCCCTTGTACAATGTTCAACCCCTCACGGATTTTTTTAAATGAAAAATATTCTATCTGGAATAGAAAAAAATGATCCAGCCACTGGCCCCCAAAGAGTCTCGATTTAAATCCCTTAAATTTTTATCTTTGCGGCGCTCTCAAAAATAATATTTTTAGTGAATAAATCTCAGGGGACACTGAACAACAAATATCTTATAAGGGAGGTAATAAATTTGTTCAATGAAGCTGATGCGGTATTAGAAAGAGTCAGATACAATTTCTTGCGACGATGTTTTAAATGCATTGAAAAGAATGGGAGTTATGTTGAAGATAATATAACTGTTATACTATTTTTATCTGTTATGCTATTGAAGTATGATGTTATTGTTGTTCATTTGATAATTTCATTTTATTATAACTAACGTTTATTGTTTTATATTTTGTTATAAAAATGATAGACGAATTTTTTTTCTAATTGTTCTTCAATTTATTTGTTTTCCTAGCTATTAATTAAATTATTAATGACATTGTAGTATCAAATTGTCTCAAATGTTTTTGGTAATAACTCAAAAACTGCTAGACCAATTGTAATGTAACTATATATATTTGGAATCAGAAAAAACTACAACTTGAAATATAGTGTGGAAATTAAGTAACGCATAAATTCAGTAATTCCGTTGATATTAATTTTTGGAAAAAATCTCGAAGGGGTATAGCGATTTTAACTTCAGCAAATATTTTTAGTTTATTTTCAGTTTCTTATGTCATTTATTTTTTAAGTTATGACACCATCGACTTTTTTTAAATAACGACCTGTATTTTTTATTATTGATTTTGATAGTAGTTTTTATTCCGGTTCCGAACGTATACAATTTTCAATATTTTATTATTTGAAAAAATCGAGAAAAACAGTCTTAAAGTTCAAACATTGGTATAAAAAGAAACTAAATTGATTAACCAGAAAAAACTCTAACAATATCATCAAACACAAAAATAAGTACAGAAATAACAGTTGTTAAATTACATTTACACTAAATGTTCAAATTGACGACTCTGTACCATTTGACAATACCCAAGACGATTAAAAAAATTTATTTCTCACATTCTGAATAGTTTGAGGCGGTATTAACCTAATCTTATGTTGAATTCTTTGCCTGAGATCGTCTAAATTATTGGGTCGATTGTTGTACAGTTTACTTTTTTAAGTACCCCCATAAAAAGAAGTCTAATGGCGTTAGATCAGGAGACCTAGGCGGCTATTCTATCTGACCTCTTCTCCCTATCCATCTTGCTGGGAGAACTTGGTCCAAGTGGCGTCGCACAATAATTGCGTAATTAGGCGGAGCGCCATCTTGTTGTAACCAAATGGTATTATTTAGTAGGTCAGGATTATTTGCATTGGGGAATAATGCAGGTAATGCAGGCATCAATTTCAACTGTAAAAATTGCAGGTATCTATCTCCAGTCAAATTGTTTTTAAAATGAATGGACCTATAATTCTGTCACCAATAATTCCTGCCCAAACATTAACTTTCTGAGGATATTGGGTATGACTTTCTTGCATCTAATGGAGATAGTCCCTAGCCCAATATCTACAATTCTGTATATTGACATGGCCATTTAAACAAAATGTTGCTTCATCCGAAAATAAAACACGCTGGGAAAACATTGGATCGCGGTTGCAAATTTCCATCATTTGTTCACAAAACTCTTGCCTACGATCAAAGGCATCTTCTGTCAACTCATGAACCAAGTGCACTTTATGTGGGTCGAATTTTTGACTTTCAAAAGTTTTAGAACTGTAGTGTGGCTTATATTGTGGTTCAAAGCAATGCTTCTACTAGTTGAATGTGGATTGTTTTCAATTTCTAGTAGCACATCAAGTTGTGCATCTTCATTTAATGTTGCCGGACGTCCAGTTTTTGGAAGATTCTTTACAACGCCATGTTCCCGAAATTTTTTCAATCCTACTAATTGTTGATTGATTTATGGGCTGATCCTGGTATTTTTCTCTAAAAATATGGCACACTTCTTGATGTGTTCTAGCTCTGTCGCCATAACCAATCATTATTAACACTTTGATTCTCTGTTTGTCGCTCAATCGTACCATTTTTTATTAATAAAATAGATTTTCTAATTTAGAAAAAGCAAAATAATAACACTTATTGTGACATTTACAAGTTGTGTAACTCTGACAGCCGTAACTAATGTGATACACCGGCAACTAGATAAATTTACCCAATTTAATGAATTTTTATTATTTGAACTTTAAGACTGCTTTTCTCGATTTTTTTCAAATAATAACATATTGAAAATTTTATACGGTCGGAACCGGAATAAAAAATACTACCAAAATCAATAATGAAAAATATAGATTGTCATTTAAAAAAAAAGTCGATGACGTCATAACTTAAAAAATAAATCACATAAGAAACTGAAAATAGACTGAAAATATTTGCTGAAGTTAAAAATCCCTATACCCCTTCGAGATTTTTTTCCAAAAAATTAATATCAACGGAATTACTGAATTTATGCGTTACTTAATTTCCACACTGTATATAAAAATATGTTCCGTTTAAAAAAAAATCATACCTTTTGTTCCACCACATATATTTTACACATGTTTAGAAAGACGTTGACAGACATAAAATCAACATTAAAAATTGTCAAACTCATTTTTTGGACGAACAATTTGGGTTCAAAATAACAAAAATAACAGGGAGCTAATATTTATGTGACACCCTCTACACTGATCCTTTTAAAACACATAATTTTGTGACATACCTCGTACATTTATTAGTAAATTTTTTAACTTTCAAGCTATTTTCGAAAGTATGTGAGAAATCATAAAAATTCGTTTTTCGTAATAGAGAAGAGTGCTCTGTTACCCACAAGGTAGTTCCCGCTGAAGTGGACACACTGTACAAAATGTTATTAAAATGACTCAGTCGGTTTGGAAATAAAATTATATAATAATATATATTATATACATATAATATTCAGTAGATATCAAAATGTTCTCCTGATCAAAAGTGTCAAAATTTATTAAAATCCACGATACTGAATTTTTAGATAATTATTGATTAATTATTGGATACATACTTTTGTTGTAGACATGAGGCAGATAACCAATATTTCATTTTCTCTAATGTTGTCCTAACTAACAAATAGCGATCTGCTCATATTCTTACTTCAATGGCTTTTTGATTAGTTCCGTTGCTATCAGATGACCCTTCATTGAACCGATCAAACGCCCACGCCTACCTTTTGATGGCTTCATTAAATTACGAAAACAAAATCATAAACGGGAAGTTACCGGTTTACACTTTACCCAATTTTGTAGTATCTGACGTGGAGGGCCGCCATTAACTAATTTTTGTTTGTTTTCTCATGCCAAATTATAGATCTATGGCCCGAGTGATCTTATTCTGTCTCCTAGTGGAAATTTATGGGTGTACTGGAGTCCCATAACTCCTTTAAGAGAGTTATTAATGTTATTATAGAGAAGTTGCAACAATTTGTTGGCAATTTTCGGGGATTATAAGATTTTAGGAACGGAGATTGTATAGTCTGTTAAATGGTTAAAGATATAATTCTACTAATTTATAAAATAACAGCATATATAGGGTGAACCATTAATAATGGGCCATAGTTCAAGGGTAGATACTTTGGATCCAGAATATGAGGATATAACCAAATACGCTTTAGTAAATTGTTGCTGTGGAAAAGATACAGTGTCAAAGTTGAAATTATTTTTTCGTTTGATCGTTTGACTTGATCGCAACCATAGTACAACCCAGCACAGGTACACTATGTTATCCATATTTATAACTTGTTAGTCATAATGACGTTTTCATTGCAGAAAATCATTCCCCATTTGGCTGCGTCAATGTTTCAAGAAAGTCTTTAGAACGTCTTCGTGTATGGTTATTGTAACCAAATGACTTTTGCTATAGCTGTCGTTAGATGTCAAAAGATTGTTGATTTATGAAATATTTATTGCCAAGTTGTCCTTTATTTATTTTCTTATTTAATTTGTTATATGTATATTATAAATATATAACAAAATAAAAGAACCAAAAGAGTTCATTATGTGTAAACAAGATTATCCAATTTTTAATTTTTTATGTATTTTATAACAATATTGAACGAATTGTTGTTAACAATGTGGCAAACAAATCTTCCAATATTGTTCCTGCAAATGTGTGCTGCTAACTGACAGACTATGTTTTTACACTTTAGATAATATTAAAAGTGCTGTGAAAAATTAATTGAGGTAAGGAAAAATCTTTCAAAAATTAAAAAAAATATATAAAAATTGTATGCAATGGTGGACAAGTACGAATTAAATAAATACGTTTATTACAAATTATTTCGTGCAATCACTCTTATAATTGTATTGTATGAACAAGACCGAAAATCAACCAATCAGAATAAAGTATTTTAAATTTTCCGTTTTTTCGATTATCCCTGCAGGAAAAATAGACTACCTATCGTACAAAATATGGTTAAATTTGGTAGTGGTTAACTTTTTGTGAGACAATTTGTATAAATATTATTGTTAAAAAAGTTGTCTCGTGTAACACACAATTTTTTCTTCGATTGATTTTTGGACAGTTGCCCAATTAAAACACATAATAACCGTTTCCATTGATTCGTTATTCCAACTAAGTTATGTACTAAATTTGGTTGCCCCTATAAAATTTTTCCCAATCCTCAAAATGTAAATACACCGCTAATTGCATCAATAGAAATCCCAGTAAGCATCGAGTAAACATAGGCCAAAACAAAAGCTCCCGAGTGTGCCCGTTCTTTTGTTCTCACATACAAACGCCGTACTAAAATATTTGCGTTATATCATAATCATAAAGATACTTTTAATACGCGAGCGTTTCACATGGAATTCGAATTTATCGTCGATGTGCGTTCAATAGGGCTAAAACAAATTGATGCACGTGCAGTAAATTCTTGTAACAACGTTTTAATATATGCGGTTACAAATATGGCATTGTGTGACGGTGGTTACGCCGGTGGTGACGCGTGCCCGACCGTGCGTCGCCTGAAGAGGGACACGCTGAGATAGTAATTGATATTTCCGTTAATAGTTTACAAATACACACGAGGTAAAAGGAAGCAATGCATATTTGTCACTTTAATACCTATTTATAATTGTTTTCATTTTATTTTGGTTCCACCCTTGGCCACACGGTAGTTAATAGAATGAAAATTACCTTAAATTATTTTAAATGATATTCTTGTGACCCTTGACAACTTTACAAATTGATAAATTAGTAATAATTAAATACATATGTGACAATATATTAATACTGTTGAAATTCTGATCTATTCAATATTGATTTTTCTCAATAATTTTTTTAAAGGTAATTGTGCTAATATTTACTTTCCTAATAATAATTTATGTTCAGCAACAACTGAAACCTCTTGCTGTAATGTCAGTATTGAATAAGATATAATTGCCTTTATTTCAATGAAAATTGATCATTCTGATTATATACAGGGTGGATCTCGGCTGGCCACTAGATCGTCTTCCGGGGCGGGAATATATCTGGAAGGCAAAGAAGTACAGGAGAGCTTTGCTCTAGGCTCGTACACCACGGTCTTCCAGGCTGAGGTTAGGAATGGGGCAGAACAGATAATATACATCTGCTCCGACAGCCAGGCTGCTCTAAAGGCGGTGTGCTCCCCCAGGACGAGATCAGCTCTCGTCCAGGAGTGTGGGGATGCCCTAGAAGAGCTGGCCAGGCATAAACAAGTGAGACTGGTATGGGTCCCGGAACATATGGGAGTTCCAGGCAACGAGAAGGCCGATGAATTGGCTAGACTCGAAGCCGAGGAACCCTGTCACGGGCCTGAGCATATGTTAGGTATTTCAAGAAGGCAGGTCACAACGGCCCTCAATGAGTGGGCCCACGAGACACTGAGGACGCACTGGAGGACCAACAGGGCCTGCAGGCAAACCCGAGATTTTGTGACGGGGCCGAACAAATCGAGATCGGCCTGGTTGCTGGGACGGAGTCGTAAGACTCTGAATCTCTTAATCGGTGTTCTGACAGGCCACTGCAGACTTAAGAGGCATCTATCATTGATAGGTATTGAGGAAGACCCTACATGTCCAAGATGCAGGAGTGATGAAGAGACATCTTACCACTTCCTGGGACAATGTGAAGCGTTTGGGCGCCTGAGACACAGTATCTTCGACTCTGAGGCGCTTCTAAGGGGAGGGAGATGAGCTCCCTCGCAATGAGTGACATCCTGACCTTCATCAGAAGGTCGAAAAGATTCGATGAGGGAGCAAGAGAAGCACATGGCTGAGGGGACAGCTGGGGGTTGGTAAAAAGGGCCCGTCTGTGGCCTACTTGCCAGGCGTCAGCCTCCCCCACCATTACCATTACCATTATATACAGGGTGTCCCAACCAAAAGTAGGCACCCTGAATAACTTTGGAGATAAAAATTTTGTTGAAAAATTGGTGAAACATGTCGACCTTGTTTCAAAGGGGGGCATATTTTAATGTAATACTTGTATACCTATCATCATCCCTCTACCATACATGGCCACCCCTCAACAAATTCAAATGGCAAAGGGGGTCGAGTGATACATCTTTGAAAGATCTTTCAATTCTCTACATAACTGTGTATTTTCTTAAACTTTTATCGATTCGTTCCTGAGAAATAATAGTTTCATTATTTTAGGTCGGGAAATAAAAATAAAAGAAGCAGTTTAAATTATCGTATGTATTGTTGAAAATGACCCCCACCGACTTCCATACAGTAGTATAATCTGTCTTGAAATTCTGTACGAATATTTCTGAACACATCTGGAGTCAATAAACGGCATTCTCGAAAAATTCTTTCACGTACCTCTTCCAGAGATGCGGGTTTTGTTGCAAATACCTTGATTTCAAATGTTCCCACAGAAAGAAATCCAAGGGAGTTAAATCGGCTGACCTAGCGGGCCACTCTACAGGACCTCTTCTACCAATCCATCGCTCAGGAAATCTAAAAATTGACGGACTGCTATAGCAAAATGTGGGGGTGCCCCATCCTGTTGAAAAAACAGTTCGCCCTCTAAAAGATTATCGTCTTCTTCGTGGATTTGGGTAATCATTGGGTCGATGTTATTTTCTAACAGATCGAGGTACCTTTCTCCATTTAAGTTGTCAGGAATAAAAAAAACGGCCCGACAATGTGATCCCCTAAGACGCCAGTCCAAACATTTAACTTCTGAAGCCTTTGGGTATGAGTTTCCATGAACAAATGTGGATTGGTTTCACTCTAATACCTACAATTGTGAATGTTTACCTTCCCATTTAACTGAAATGTCGATTCATCAGAAAAACACATATTGTACAGTAGATTGGCATTACCGTTTAATTGTTCAAAAAAATCTCACAGAATTTAAGCCGACGATCGGGATCATCTTCGTTTAATTCGTGTACCAATTTAAATTTACATGGATGAAATTTGTGGGCCTTTACAATTCGATGAATACTGCTTCGTGAGACACCGGAAGCCTCAGCTACTTTCCTGATCGATTGAGTATTATCCATCTGCAAATGACCCAGAACTGTCACTTCGACTGCTTCATTCCTAATCGGTCGCTGAGGTTCACGCTTTTTATTTCCTACAGAACCTGTTTCCATAAATTTTGTCAATAATTGTAAAACATACTGAGAACCAACCCTTCTATCTGGGTGATTTCTATTGAATATGCGCTCCGTAGCTCTAGCACAATTATCGTTTTTAAAATAAATGCTGACAATTTCTATTCTCTCCTGAAGGGTATAAACCAGTTTGAGAACTCACTCTGGTCAAATGTATCTCGATTTAAAATTGGTTGTGAACAAATTAATGTTCAAGAACTATCAAATACTTATGAGTCTTTTATTATTCTAAAACTAAACGGACAAGGCAAGTGTTTTTTGTCGAAAAAACTCGTGTTGATTTGAGAGCACTAAAAAATGTAGTTTTTTTATGAAATTCCAATACCCAGTGCCGTATATTTTAGATTTTTTTAAATGACTTCGATTGTGTGTAATCATTAAAAATAAAATTATTTTCCTTAAGAACGAATCGATAAAAGTTAAAAAAAACACACAGTTATGTAGGGAATTGAAAGACCTTTCAAAAGATGTATCACTCGACCCCCTTGCCATTTAAATTTTTTGAGGAGGTGGCCGAGTAGGGTAGAGGGATGATGATAGGTATACAAGTATTACATTAAAATATGTCCCCCTTGGAAACAAAGTCGACGCATTTCACCAATTTTTCAAAAAATTTTTATCTCCAAAGTTATTCAGGAAGCCTACTTTTGGTTGGTACACTCTGTATTGGCCGTTATAAGTAAATGAACACCCAGTAGACGATGAATTTTTAGAAAATTTTTGGGAAAGGTGCATTTTATTCGTCCCAAGAATTGATGAAAATTTCAGTAGGATACAGTTATAACAATTTACGTAAACACTTCTTCTTTCTCCAGAGTGTCATCTGACCATTCTGCAACCATCATTAGTCCATAAACAAAATTGAGATTCGCCACTAAAGACGACTCGATTGCATTCCTGATTCCAAAGCAACCTTTCGTTGCACCACTCTAGTTGTGTTATGTTATGACGAGAAATTAAAGGAAACAAAGAAATGGTCGGTATGATCTCAAATCAAAAGATCGACAATAGCACGAATCCAGCTTCTCGATGCCTATTATTCTACCACGTTTAAAGTCAGTTAATCGATGAAAATTTGCACGTTATCGAATAGGAGGCATTTTTTATACTTCACTAAGACTAGCTAAGCCTACTAGTATGCTCTATAATGACACTTATGCAACTAATGTCAAAATAAAAACCAAAAAATTTATTTTGTCAATGCTGATGATAACTTGATTAACATATTGTTGAAATTTTCGTTGATTCTTAATACGAATGAAATACATATTTTCTGAAAATTTCATCAAATAAAGAATGTTTAGTGCCATATCCCCAAAAAAACAACTATGCAGCTACGGACACGTGTTTCGGAGTTATTGCCCCTCATCAGCGTAGCGTAGCTAAAAAATTGGATCTAGGATGGGATAGATCAGGAACAAGAACTAAAATAAAGCTGGAAAGTACGGTACACTGTACTCAATTAGTGCCTTTATGTTCCCATGTGCCACAATTGGGGCCTCAATGAGCACAATCAACACACAGAGCTCTATGTGTACTGCCCGTTTCCACCTGGCAAATACAAACAAAATAATATAGATTTATTGGGGTCAAAATAAAGTAAAGAATGTTTTGGGGATATGGCACTAAACATTCTTTATTTTATTTTGACCCCAATAAATCTATATTAATTTCATCAAAATTCATCAACACTTACTGGATGATTATTTACTAGTATATAAGGTGTTTCGAAATTTGTGCATACGGACAGTGGTAATTTGACAATATACAAAAAAAACTGAATAGAAAGTTCCTTTACGATTTTTCGTCGAAATAGATACTTTAATAATGATTGTGATTCTAAAATTTTTGAAAACAGGTAGGTAAACATAATCAGTGCCAAATATTTGGAAACAAAACAACATATTCTTTAAAGTGGTAGGTCATCTTGTGCTTTCTTTGTTTTTCTATCGTAACAATCTAGATTGTGGTAAATGGCTGGTAATTATTCTGATAGAGAATATTTTGATATGCTGATGGCATTAGAATTTTGTAATAATCCAGCAGGGAGAGACCGCGTTTATACTCTGAGCGATACCCTCATAGATTCTAACGTGTTATGTATGGGGTGGATTTTTGGATTGTTAAATAATCGACTGGTAAGATGCCTACTTAACAGTACTAAATCCATTTCTTTATTTTCATCGATTCCATTACCACTTTTCAGTTTATTCATATTTTGCCAAACCGATTAACCGCAGAATTTTATTTGCATTTCCTACAAGAAGACCTTCAGTAATTCCTAGACGATTTACCTCTGAAATATGCATCAAAATATGATTTTTATACATGCTGGTGCGGGCTTTCATTTCGCATTAAATGTTCAGGGATAACTCAACAATAATTATTTCCCTAACCGTTGAATTGGCTAAGTCTTTTGTATACAGAAAGCCAGTGGTTAAATTAAATGAATTCCGAGAGCGCATATTTCAGTAAGTGCAGAATATAACTTCGGAGATGATAAGACATTCTGTTCGAGCAATGCAACGACAGACAGTGGACATTTTGAACAAATGTTTTAATTATTTTAGATGTATCTAGTTGAAACATTTGAAATGAAAAATAGAGACAGTTTTTCTTCTGTTTTCAAAAATTTTAATCTTATATTGTCTGAATGTTATTTATGGCATTCTCTAAATTTCTCCCTTTTCGTTTTTGGGAGGTACTACCACATCAATAATTCTTCGTTATCTAAAAAATATAGTTAGTTACCCAGTATGTTACTGGAAAAATAAACCTCTGCACTTATTGAATGAAGAAAAATATTTATTCCATTGCTCTGTAGATTTTGGTACAACGTGGTTACCGATCTTAAAAGAAGAATTGAACAAAATTAATATTATGTAATTATGAAGTTTCAACAATTCTATGTAAGTATCTATGGATATTACATAAGCAAATAATATATGTGTCAAGTTTCACGCTTGGCATATTCTAAAATATCTGATGTGTCCAGCACATAACTTTCTTATACCAGTATATATCATCCTGATCTAAAAAAAATCATTCTATTTAATTCTTCACTTACCTTAATTAAATTTTAATAGCGTATCTTGAAATGTTTCATTAAAATTTTTAAATAATTAATTATTAATAATTAAGCGTCATTCGGTACTGTCAATAATAATTCATGTCATATATTTAATAATTTCTTCTTATTGACATTGACATTTTTGTAACTAAATTAGACATTTCTAATGTCAAACTGTTAAATTTATCCTAACCCCATTTTCCGAGGTCAAATGTGTAAAAAATTTCAGTTTACATCAGCTTTATTTAAGTACTTGGAAAATGTACTTTATTGGCTTGATATAGTAGACATGATTTATAATCTTTCATCAAGAATATATTTTTAAATCCAAAAAAGTTTGGATCCCGTGGATCTCCTTTCAGCTGGCCAATTTCTCTCAGCACCGAATTGATCACTGTCTTTGGCATTTAGAACATGTGTACCAAATTTTAAAGCTTTATCTCAAAAACTGTGGCTGCTTTCGCAATACTACATACATGCCGACAGATTTTTTTTCATAAAGTTATGTTTTTTCATTATAATTCGTCGAGATTCGTCCAGGACTGCAATAAAATTTTTTATTTTTTTCCCGAAATTGTACTTTTTTTATTCTTTCATTCATTATGTCTCTTCTGATGGTACCACATTTATCAAATTTAATGTGTCACCTAAAATGTTGTTGAAAATCTTAACTGCCAAATTTGGAAAGTCTCCCATTTATATTATTTGAGTTATCGCGGATACACATATACACACACAGTGCCACACACACATCCACATACACGCACCGACAGACATCATTGGGAAAATAGTCAGAATGGATTCACATCAATCAAAATCTCAAGGTCGAAAAAAAATCAAGATTACTATACTTCCTTATGTATAGAAAGTAAAAACGATAAATAACTTTAAGAAAGGAAACAGATTCGCTTTCCGAAACGTTAGGAAAATGTATTATTATTTTTGTGTTTCATATTAGTTAGGGTAGTGGTGAGAGGTATGTGAAACTTCTCATATGGTCCAAATGCTACTATCCGACCGACATCATAGATGTCTCTGTGGCGGATAGCGATTTGCGAAGCAAGTACCGAGAGCGGCTACCTCTAGCCCAGGTGGACTAAACTACTGTTATTAAATATTATTTGAACGAAATTACTACTTAGCGGGCAAATACCCCGACCTGCATTGGATTATATCTTCAAATCATGATAGATCGGTAGCCAATATCATTTATCAATTCCTTACCAGACGTAGACCGGTTTCGAACTTATGTTCTCCTCAGTATGCCATTGAAAATGTAACAGACAAATGATAGTGGCCAACCTGCTAGTCATATACTGACTAAGGTAAATTGAGTAGTGGTGAGAGGTATGTGAAACTTCTCAATGCGACATCATAGATGTCTCTGTGGCGGATAGTGACTTGCGAAGCAAATACCGAGAGCGGCGACCTATAGCCCAAGTGGACTAAATATTCTAGACTCATATTAGTTGTCAAAAAACACCTTCTGACTAATCTTTTGACAAAAATTCACAAGCGCAGAAGTTCATTTTCCAGTAACAAACTGGGTGATTAACTATATTTTTTAGATAACGAAAAATTATTCATGTGGTAGTAAGTCCCAAAAAAGAAAAAAGAAAAATTTCAGTATGATGATAACTAGAAAAAAAAAGAAAAATCGCGAAGGAACTTAATTCTCTTTGTATATTATCAGACTACTGACATTGTGCACGAATTTCAACACCCTTGTATATTGATATCATTGCTTCATTTTCAATACTGATATAAAAACAATATCACAGCAATTGTATCTTAGTTTCATAATATTATTTTAAGCAAAATTTTAGGATTCATAGAAGAAACATAAGTTATTATAGAAGAAAAGGTAGTCATTGAAGAGAAAACAATTTACCATTCTCCATTAATATTGAATCTTTGTCAACTTGTACACTTTACTCATCAATTATATACTAAATATTCTTTTATTTTAGAATCTGCAGTGCAATTACTATTTTCGCCCTTATTAATTACCTCAGAGTTGTACTAAATTTTCGGTTACACACCCGCAATTATACTAATTGCGTGGGAGCGCAATTAGTTACAATCAACTTGTTAACTAATTTTGGCCTTTGGGCCGATAGAGCACCGTTGGCGATCGCGTGTCTGTCCAAAAAACGTTGCCCAAGTACCGTGCCGGTCGAAAATAAGAACAAAATTTTAAATGGTTAGTGGACTGCACCCAAATGTGAAATCTTCAGGGCTATAATTATTCATAATAGGTAAAAATAGAGAAAAAATATTAGTTCACTACTAGTAAATTGGTATAGTTCGGACAGAAGACGCAATGTAAAAATTAAATTATTTACGTTTTTTGCATGTACATACAATATCTGTGTTACATACTTGTGTTTCAGTAAAGACTTTCATAGCCAACATCTCTGTTACTATAAGAGGCAATCAAGAGAAATTTTCTATCTGATAGTGAAACTAAACATACTTTCCTTTTTCAAAAAAAAATATTCACGATAATTTTTAAGACATACGTAAAATTTAAAATTGTTAAGCGTAGTGATTTCTACATAAAATCAATTGAAATAAAAACATTTTCTATGGGAATTGTTGTCGTTACATTTTTAAAATTAGCTATAGCCATGACTGTGAATAAAGTAAATAAAAATAAATACAAAATTTAGTATTATATTCAGCGCCGTACATTACACAAGATGATGGGCTCATTTGTATTTGTTTCCAGTTCAGTTTCTCTCCTGATCCATAGTTGAAATCTCCCAAATTTCTTATCGTTGTTACAGCATATTTTCATTATATACCTGCCTAACGGTATTATTTCTGTAACAGTTGAATTATATTCGTTTATAATGCAGCATTTATAAAATATTTTTGTTGTACCTAGTGTAAACGAACTACCTTGTCTCACTCCACTAGTTTGCACTCCACATGCATCGAGAACTGAACTACGCATATCAACAGGTACCAGACAAATACAGATGCGATTGAGATACGTACGCGCGGAGGAAGTTTATAGTATTTTCGCAAGCGTATACAATGTCAAAGGTAAGACGTTTCTTACGATTTGCTCCTCAAATATACAAATTTATCTCCCAATTTTCGGACCTAAAATATACCGGATCGGTTACATATTGCCTTCTTTGTGAAAAACATTTGATGTTAAGCATGTATGGAATACCTCAGACAATAATAAACAACTGTTAATGGACAAGAGATAAGTCTTTGTAAGTTACACAATGTCCTTCACTGACGCCAGTCAATTTCTTAAAACGAACCGGGTTTAAATGTTTATATCATAAGAGGTTTCCATCACAACACAGATAAAAGAAAGAAAGCTAAATCAATAGTGGAGGATGGAAGCAGCTGTGACGTTTGGCGCAATATTTGGCGGCAAGCGAGGGAAAAGGGGAAAGGGAAACCAAATGAAACATGTAAAATAGTAAAATATTCATTTATTTACAAGGGTCGGCTTTTCCATTTCATGTCACATTTATTTGATATAAATTCCGTGAAAACAATTATTAATAAATTAATTAGTTTCTATGAAATTTAACTACCAAATAAATTTTACTATGGAAAATCGGTCCCTAAAATCTAAATGGCAAAACAATTTAAAGAAATGCGTTTTCACCTTTTAAATATTGTGTTACATGATTCTAAAATAAAAATAGACAAGAAGATATATAATATTTTATTTAATATTTATTGTCAAATCACATTTTAACAATTGCATTGTAATTAACACTGTTACATCTAGATAACAAATTATTTGAACTACAAAATGGTAATAAACTAGTTAAAATTAATCAAACTAACTGCCAAAAAGAATATTATTTTGTTTTAAAGGCAAGTACCACAACATTAAATATGTAGATATTTTTTAAATACCATTTCCAAGAATTAATCGAGATCTTATTTATTAAATCTAGAATCTAACGGCCGAACTGAAAGTTTTGTAGAATTTGGAACTTTTATGTTACATACATACATAAAATATCAAGTACCACAAAAACATTTTTGCTACAGATATAATAAACACTTATTTAGCATAATAAACTAACAGCGATACATAAAATTAAAATTTTACAACATTACATTAAGTACAATCATAACAACTGCTTTAAAATGGCTTCTTAATAGAATTTTCTGATTGGTTGTGTCACATCATGTTCACGTGACTAGACAGCTAGTCTCTAATTGGTTCTGCCTCCCGATTTAGAGTTCCAGAGCGTCACGAAAAAATTACAAAATTTATTTAGTTGGAATAATTGTAATTTTGTAATGTTCGTCACAATTATTTTAAAAATAACACCCTTTATTGTGATCTAATTTCAACTATTTTATTGTCTATTAAGAAATTTATATAATGCTAATGGAAACGCGCTCATCTCTGGTGGTGTTGCGAGATCCGTAAACCAAGTCGCATACCGCTGGTTTCCATTTTTCGATAACTTAATTATTTGTTTCAAAATAAAAGCATGAAAAACCTAAAAATGTCACAATGAATTGCATTTGTTTTATCATGATTTTGTTTTGAAATAAGTATTAAAATGGAAAATCCAGCGAAAGTAGTTATTAGACTTTACTTTTTTTTCAAATAAAATGTGTATACAATAAGTAGTGAATATGGAAAATATTTTTATAAACATACTCTTAGCAAGCGTTTCAGTTTCTTAACAATATTACTACTATATCTGAAATATGTTTTAAACATAGAAGCTTGTGCTCAGCTTATTCTGCTCCTATGTACAAAACTGTGTTATAATTCTATCATTAGTGCGTTATTCAGACCGATTAGAACCTTTTATTTATTTTAATTTTATACCGATTTTCGTAACGAACAGTTTTTGAAACTGCAACAAAGGAACATCCTGGAAGAATAAGTGCTTTTTCAGAACTGTAGTAAGGACTTCTTAAACATAAATTTATGGAAGAACGTTTATAAAACTGTTTTAAGAGCATTCTTACGAATAAATTTTAAAACTAATTTGTTATGCTTAGCGAACAGGTTCTAATGCTAGTTGGGACATTATACTGTTATTAAGAAATGCATTTTTGTCAATACCTTCGAAAAGTTTTTCAGCCAAAGAGGTAGGGAACCAAAAACGGTGCTATGTATATACCCATCGGGATTTCGTGGCAAACATTCGTGTGAAACGGCATTACGATTGGTGATTTCTGAGTGGAAGTAGTCATTGGATAAAGCAGGGGTCGGAATTTGCGTTGTTTTCATAGATCTTAAGCGAGCTTTTGAAACAATCAACCGTAAAATACTACTATTAAAGCTAAAAAGATACGGATTTGATCACACCGTCTTAAGTTGGATTGAAAGTTATATAACTAATAGGTACCAAATAACAAAAATGAATGGAAATTTATCTAAGCAAGTGCTAAATAATTTTGGAGTCCCTCAAGGCAGTGTTCTTGGTCCCTTATTGTTTATTCTCTATATAAATGACCTTGGGAATGTGTTGAGGAAATGTAAAATCCATCTATTTGCTGACGACACCATTATCTATTATGAAAATACTAATTTTGAAGAGATGGTAGCTACTGTAAACTTAGAATTAAAGGTTTTGACAGAAAAACTTAAAATCAATAAACTTAAGGTAAATGAATTGAAATCAAAATGTACGTTTGTGGGTAATAATTACTTGTACAACAAATTTATCAGTTTAAATCTTGATATTCTAATAAATAATGAAAAAGTTGAGCTTGTTCATGAAATAAAATACTTAGGTCTAGTAATTGACCGAGAATTGAAATTTAATAAGCACATTGAATACATATCAAAAAAATTTGGCAAAAAGATAGGATTTTTCAGGAGAGTTGCTCCTTTTATATCAATGTCCACGAAGTTAACAGTTTATAATACACTAATATTGCCTCACTTTCTCTATTGCAGTTCAGTGTTATACGTAAGTAGTACAAATTTTAGCAGGTTGCAGGTTCTTCAAAATAAGGCAATGCGAGTAATATTAAAATGCAACAGGTTCTCAAGTAGTCAAATGATACTAGATACATTGAACTGGCTTAATATTGAACAATTTCTTTACTTTCAAACTATGACTTTTTATTTTTAAGATAATCAATAATATTTTACCGGATTATCTAGTACGACAGTTATTGCCTGTTACTGAGGTACACCTACGTAACACTCGTACGGCAATTACAAATAATTTTTATGTAAAAAACAACTAAGAATAGTACAATGAAAAGTTTGTTCCACAAGGGAATTGTACATTTCAATCTTCTTCCTCATGAAATTAAGGCCAGTAAAACTGTTCAACAATTTAAATCTCAACTTTTATACTTAAAGAAAAATACTGCTTAGTAACCTACAAGTGGTTAAATTGTTCTCAATGCAATTTTTGTTTAGTTTAGTTATTTTCAATGCTATTTTTATTTACTATTGTATCTTTTTTGTATTATTATATTATTCTGTCTTGTTGAAACCATACGTCTACTATGTCACTATGTGTATTAATTGTATTTACTATCTTCTTTAGATAAATAAATGAATTTATTATTATTATTATTATATATTCATTGTCCATTTAATACATGAATACTACTACTATGTCCAGTAATTTGACAAGATAGATGTGACTGAAATTATCACCGACTTATTCGTTTCAATGTCAGTTGAATCGAGACAAATTATTAGGCCAAATAACAGAGTTTGTTACGCTTTAAAAAATTTTGAAAAAAATGTAAGTTACCAAATCTGTATAGAAATTGTGTTAACATATTTTTAAAAATATTCTATATGTAGACTTCAAAATTTAAAAATGCCATTATAAATATAATTACAAGAACCGGAACAATCATAACATCATAGCTAAAAGCTATCCTAAAACTATATACCTATGAAATTAGAAAATAACTTCCTCCGAGTTCCTTTCATCAAATTCCGGACCTTCTACAACAATTGAAATGACATCGAAATCCGCAATTTTCCATTGGAATACACAATTGGTAGGCAGTTCGAGTTGAAAAGAGACGATAGTCGCACATATGGCATGATCAGTTTCAGGCACCTGCACAGGCACGCGCGCCACTGGGAGGGGGCAAAAGGCACAGTTGGCAGACGTGAGCCACCCCCCAATACAATACACCCCTCCACAAAGTGGGTCAACCATAATAACCATGCACAAAAGTGTCGTCTGATATTCTAAATATTTCGATATAATATCATTTAATCATTCATTAAACATAAGCGAGTCTTCGGATTATATGCCTAATGTATTGGTGTTTATTAGTTTTCTTTTTAAGACTAGTACTTTCTGTTAATTGATAAGTTAGGTAGTCCAAGAAAATGAGGTGAGAAGTTGACAATAATTTGGAAGACAGGACAAGTGTGCAAGAAAATTAAAAAGCATTTTAAAGAGAGTGCGCCGCGACATTTCACCTAAAACACTGAGAGAACCGCAACAAATTCGTCAAAATGTTGTAGGACCAAAATTGTAGAGGTCAAAATTCTTCAAAGAAAAGTCCACGATGGTATATATTTATCTTTTATAGTTTAGCCATGAGCCGCCCTCAGGGTTGTGTAATCAAAAGCCGTGGACCACCGCACCGGAGCGGCTATATTAACGCTCTTAGTTGTTTAATTCATTATGTACATTTTGTAACTATTGAAACGAGTCTAAAATATTCATGGATGTTCTCCCAATTGTAGTCCACTCACATTAGAGATTTCACCTCGGAATGAGAGATAATAAGCTGTAAACTTGTATAAACCTTTATTTTGGCTTTCTAAAAGTTGTCTCAAAAGTCTCATAAAATTTCGTGTCCGCGTCTTAAGATATTCAAGGTCAAAGGTCACAAAAATCGGTTTTTTGCAAATATCTCTTCCTATGGTTTTAATGCCATTTGCATTTATTATAAAAATTGTAGAGAATAAAATTCTCTACAACTTTTGTCCCAAACATTTTTTTATATACTCAACCGTTTTTGAGATAGAGGGCGGAGAGCGCTCCGCGCTTACCTATTCACAGCATAATGCAAGGTCAACCGTAAGTCCCAGTAAATAATACGCCGTATAAAGTCTATAAATCATAAAAAAATATATAATTATGAATAATTTGCATTGTTTATTAATTAATACATTATATTTAATAATATTTTTTCATCTATCGAATAGATATTTATTTAATATTACTTACCTTTCCGTGTAATCCAAAAATTGTTGAGTGGAATACTTTAAGTATATTTTAATTATATTCTAATATATATGTTAATTATATTTTAAATAGAAAGAGAATAGAGTAAATACATTTTAATCATATCTTTATTTAGAAATACTTTTTCATATATTTATTACAGTTGAAGTTCAAATGTGGGGAGGTTTTTCAAAATCTTTTATAATTAGAAGGACTTGAGTCTTAATTTTCTTCTTCTTCTTCATCGTCTTCCGGTCGCTCGAAAATTTCCAATTCCATTGAGGCACGTTTGCCCATTACACTGGCCACAAGCTAAAGAACATTGCAACCCCGATTTCCTGCATCTGCATCGTGAACCACAACCATTCTTGCAGTTGCAAAATATTAAAATATATAATATAATTAAAATATACTCAAAGTATTCCACTCAACAATTTTTTGATTACACGGAAAGGTAAGTAATATTAAACAAACATATATTCGATAAATGAAAAATATTATTAAATATAATGTATTAATTAATAAACAATGCAAATTATTCATAATTATATATTTTTTAATGATTTATATACTAAATATGGCGTATTATTTACCAGGACTTACGGTTGACCTTGCATTATGCTGTGAATAGGTAAACGCGGCGCGCTCTCCGCCCTCTATCTCAAAAAACGGTTGAGGATATAAAAAAATGTTTGGAACAAAAAGTTGTAGAGAATTTTATTCTCTACACTTTTTATAATAAATGTAAATGGCATTAATACGATAGGAAGCGAGATATTTGCGAAAAACCGATTTTTGTGACCTTTGACTTTGAATATCTTAAGACGTGGACACGAGATTTTATGAGACTTTTGAGACAACTTTTAGAACGCCAAAATAAAGGTTTATACAAGTTTACAGCTTATTATCTCTCATTCCGAGGTTGACCCTCTTTTTTTGGCTTAAGTGATTGGATTATTGTGGAGAAATTTGAAATGAAGAAATTGTTTCCACTAAAATTTTAAATTTTGACAGATTCGGGAAAAAAAATTCTCAATTTCATCGGGATTTCAACAAAATAAAGTTAAAATATTCTGAAGATTATTTATCGCAAACAAAAAAAAAGTATGTGTAAAATGAGGGTCTTTTAATAGGTGATAAATTTGATTCCTTGATATCTTATTGTAGAAATTATAGTATGGCCGTAAAAGATTCATAACTAAACAAAAGTACCATTTTTGTCAATCTCTTGCATGAAAAATATTTGACAATGTTGATTTATTAAAAATTTCTTTCATTACAAAATTTTTTTAAATCTTTTCATGTGTTTCAATTTCAGAAATATATAAGAATTCTTTTGCAAATGTTACAATATTTCTCAAATTGTTTATAACAATTGTTTATTTAAAAGAGGTTGTAAATTATAATGGAAAAATCCGAAAAAGTATGTATGTACATATACTCATTGTTACCAAGTATTCAAACACGAAATTGATTTATAAAATAACACAAGCTTCCATAGTGAACAGCGATATTACGGTCTTCCATACAACTGTATTGGTACCTACTAAAATACAAAAATATGTTAGATCAATTTTATTGGGTGTGTGCATTTTTACACGAAAGAATTTGCATATTTTTTTAAATAAATTTAGTATAATTATATCTCAATACATGTTAAACTGCCGTGTGTGCACTTTTTACGCGGTGCACTCCTTGAAATGATTTTATTTTTTCCATTGGCTTCATTAAAATATTCGGCAATTTATAAAATACCTTTGTTATTTTTTGCGCAGAAAAGTAAAAACGGAAATGCTCATTACACGCTTTGAATAATTTGATAATTTAATGTTTTGTGAGGATTGCCCTGTCTTAAGTAGATACTTCAAAATCTACAAACTTGATTACGTTTCATTAATACTAGCTACTGTTATCAAATTGTAATTTGATGTATGAAAAATGTATTTTTATTTATACAGACTGTCATGATATTTTTATTAAATTGTGTCAGTGACGTCGATTACGATCAGATTTTTCAATTATTATAATTATATAAATATTATTATAAATATAAAAAAATATTATAAATATAAGAAATAAAAATATATATAGGACGAGACGAAGTCTTTTCCGTAATGGTATGAACCATGTTCCCCAAGGTGTAAGAATCGGCTGTGGTGGTTCGGAAATACCGGGACACTTGCTATGAAATGCGCGAAGGTTTTTAGGAAATTTAAGAAACACTTTTTTTAGCACTTGCTATTAATGCATCTATCTCTGGAAAACCTTGTCAAATAGTTTCTGCCACAAGCTGTAAAGCATGTAGTTTACACGTAACATGTACTAACCTACAACTGTGTTCTTGAAGAGAACGGCCTATTGAACGCATTGTTGCGGCACCATCGGTCACAAACATTAACACTTGACTTTATGACAGGTCAAATTTTTCTAACGTCTCCAGCACCACCCGTGTAATTGTTTGGCCAGTACACTCAGTTAGTCTTTTGCTAGCTAGTAACAGTGGAAATATTGGTTTAAGAGGGCCCAGTACACGTACTATAACATTTACAATAGATTCTTTTTTACAATCTGTCGTCTCGTCAACACATAAACACAGCCGTGTATTTTTTAGTATACATTTGATCTTATTTACAATGTCTTCGCTTACAGTTGGCATATAGTTACGCAACGTTGTGCGACTTGGTAACATCACCTTGAGATTGTATTTATTCCAGAACTCCTGAAATGGTTGTTTATCGAGTATGCGCAGCGGAACGTCACAGGCAATCAGCATTAAGAGTAAATCGAACATAAACTGTGTTGTCGAAGGCACGCCACTTTTTCTAGTTTTATGTTGCACAGAATTTACATGACGTTTACAATCACGTTTGTCCCAGCACATCAGGTCAGTCTCGCACACCTTACAAATTATTATGGCACCATTGTAGAATAAATCCGGGACTTCACTGATAAATTTATTCACTTTGTCAGCGTATGGCCGGTTTTTACCCTTGGACAGGTCTGACATACTTTATTATTGAATTAATATCAAGAATAAAATACAAAAAATAAAATTACCAACAATACAACGGAGAGAAATAAATTACGTTATTGACACCTCGACGCATAACAGTAGACTAAAATAGTAAACAAGTCTCACTTACGTACTTGGGTATTTCTCTACCTGGCACCGCCCATGATTTGCGGATCGAAATGCCAACTCTAGATGAATTAAAAGAAAACACCTTTTCGTCGTACAAATAAATATAGTTTAAAAAAACTAAAAAACACGCTTTTAAAGCACATCAAACTAAAAAGTGAAAAATAATTATTAATATAAACTGAAAACAATAATGAACGAAAAATACTAGTATTATTGTGAAAAAAGCGTGGGTTGCTCGATATACGAAAAATATGGCACAAAGCGCCCCCACTAGTATTTTTCGTTCATTATTGTTTTCAGTTTATATTAATAATTATTTTTCACTTTTTAGTTTGATGTGCTTTAAAAGCGTGTTTTTTAGTTTTTTTTAAACTATATTTATTTTTCACTCTTTAGTTTGATGTGCTATGAAAGCGTGTTTTTTAGTTTTTTTAAACTATATTTATATTGCTTATTGATGCTGATATTATAACATATTACGATCCAACAGACTTCTGAAAAAAAATATATATATTTTTTTCAGCCATAGACCAGATTTGAACTCACGCCCGAGGAGTCCGTCGTTTCGCGTCGACTAAGACTTGTGCCTTATTTAATTCTGGCGATCCTGATCAGGATAATGATATAAACTTATCAAATTATTGTATTTTACCGGTTCTTCGTAAGTGTACAAAGTTTCAATTAAATCTGTCCGTTTAAAGTGGGTCAGAATCGAGTCCAAAGAGTCGGTTACAAACAAACAAACATACAAGTGAAGCTAATAAAAGCGTGTTAAAAACAATATAATTTCCGAGACAAATTATGTTAAGTACCTGAGTATTGAAAAATTTTCAAGAAAAGTCAACCACTACAACTCTAGAAAATATCAGGTCAAATAATAAGTAAATTTCCACAATAATATATACTTTTGCCTCAAAAAGAAACTTTTTTGGTGCTATTGTTTGACTTTCTTTCAGTTTTAGGAATTATACCCTAAGAAAAACTATACTGCATTTCGTCTATTCTGTTTATAAACTTACGGCAAGAAAAGCAGACAAAAGTGGATTGAAGTCTCTGATAGCATGGTATTAACCACCACCAGATGATGTCAACTTGGTTGACGAAACACACTTCGACTATAGTCTGACTTTGAGTAGAATAATTGTCTTTATAATAATCGTGTGATGGTGATTTAATGGGGATAGGCAAGGAGTTTATTAATTTTCTATAAACTCGTGATCTATCCCGATCAAATCACCATATTATAGAGTGAGTGTTTTGGTGTTTGTGAAAACTACTTCAGTGCTGGTGAAATAACGCGGAAGCATAATTTATGTTAAATACCAGTAGAACGTAACATATTGTAAGTACAAACGCCCCATGTATTTAATTTTCGTTTTCATAAATCACATTACCATAAAAACAAGAGCAAAAGAATGTGTAGCATGCCGTGAGCTGTCATAAATAAATTACACTGCTCACACCTCGGTATAAATTTGATATGGCAAGACACCCTTGACCAGAATCGATTAGCAGTTTGATAGACATGCCGCCCCTAATTTAAGTAAAAATTTGCATATAATCATGTTTAAATTAGATTCGATTATCCAATATAAAAAATGGTCGGCATTTTTTCTGGTTAATTTTGCTATTATGTCCAAAGGGTCAGTATTTTTTATAAGTTGTGAGACATGACAGCCTGAGATACCGGCACGCGAGGAATAATATATTAAGTCGGTAAAATTAATTTAGGAATTAATTTCCTCTGCAAACGATACGGGTTAATTGTTTAAAGCCTCAAAAATATATAAATTAGAGTTCTCTATCCACCCTCTCTCTGTAGTAATAATAATAATGATAATATTAGTTTATTTACAAGAAATATTAACAAAATTATTAGAACATACAGAATGATTCCGAAATAAAACGAAGATAAATCCCTACAATCTGAGAGGATTTCTCATATTTTAAGTAAGTTTCAGACAAGTAAAGAAAGTAATAAATAGAGTTGGCAAAAATGCGCCGCAGGACGTAGGCGTACACATCATAATAAGTGTAATAAAAGAAATTAACTAATAATAAAAGCTATAAACTTTTACAATTTAAACCAATGTATGTACAACTTATCCTCTTAACTAGCTTGATTATCATAAACTGGTAAAGATCTGCAAAAACTGTGCAGCATCATGTATGTTTCTATGGTTGCCTCCAAGAGTAATGTGGTGAAAAAATCTGCTTATATTTTGAGAACGACCGTTCGACATCTATTGATGTAATACAAGTATACTTAAAATAGTCTTTGAACTCACTTAACGGATCTGCTGATGTACCATCAGTACCATCACAAATTTGTCTTAATCTGTTAAAACTGCTGTCTTGCTTTAACACACGTGCGAATTTTTCTCCAACGGGCTCATTTTTTGTGTAGCATTCGATTTACTTGGTCCACTATTTGTAATGACTCCGCTGTCGACAATGCACTGTTTTGTAAGTTTTGTACGGCGCACAGTGGACGGAAACGCCGAAAAGCTGGCCAAAATATAAAGGCATTGAGCTATTTTACTGAAATTGTGCATACAGGGGTTTTTTGTGTCGCTGATCAAGAATCTGAAGTTGAATTTTGAAAAAAACAAAATGGCGACCATGAAATCCCCCAAAACATACCAAAAATCGCCGATTATCGCTGCATTTTTACAAAACTTTGTATACAGTTTTTTTTGGGTCGCTGATGAAGAATCCCATATTGAATTTCAAAAAAAATTACGGTCACAAATATATACATAGTTCAAAAATTATTATTGAATTTAAGCGAATTCATGTGTTTCATTTATTTCGGGAAAATTAGGATCTGGGGAATGGAATAAAAATGTGTAATGACTTTGAAAATTAATTTTATTCAATTACTATCTGAATTACATTCATCGTCGCATTCAAAAGGAGCCCACTTTATGGTGCACAAATGTGCATGCATCCGTGCATTCGGGCACAATTTGGTCAATATCTCGCAAAGATGCAAAAAGATGCAGCTAATTTTTTATACACTTTCGAAAAAATGTTCATTGAACACATTCCAATAAGTTTCAAGACCAACCATCACCAACCGCGTAACTTATGGCTTTTTTTGTGGAGTTTATGAATCGTTGCATGTACAAAAATGCACTCCACTTCGATAATTATTTACTAATAACCATATAAATAAACTGATCTGATACTGAGATATTTTAATTGTACTTACTTTCTGATGCAGAATCCATTTTTATGACACAGAAAACTGCACTTTGAGAATTTTTACGCTGCAGACAAAATTTATCGATTTTTGAAGCGTTGCGAGCTGCCGAAGTGACGCGCTGCACGGTCGCACAATAAGTAATTTCCTCGCTCAGGTAGTGAACCCAGACCGGTATTAACGGTCGTTTCTAATGCTAGGGGTACCACTACAACGATTTAAAATGTTTCCATTTAAAAAAAAAATGTTAATTTTTTAAATTTTGGCCAGCTTTTTGGCGTTTCCGTCCACTGTGCGGCGTCATGTAATTCTTTATAGTTCTTGTGAAGAGTTTTTTAAAGCTGTTTCAACAGAAACATCTTTTAATTATGTCTGGCCTTCCTTAATAGCTGCAGCCTCATCTGAATTGAATTGTAGTATCACAGATTTTATTTGATGTAAATATTCTTTGAAGCAGAAGGTATGTAGTAGTAAAAGCATTTGCTTCATTTTCAATGAATAATATTTTGCTTTTGCTTTTGCTTTATAGCAAATACTTCAGACTTTGTAGCCAATGCTATGTTTTAACAAGTCTTATATTACTTTTTTATTGTTATTAGTGCCTAAATGTTTATTTTGATTCTTGGTACGTGGTATTTTTTTTTATAGAATTTCGAAAAAAAATATTTTTTTAGCTAATCTTCATCTGACCAACAATAAATATTTTACAAACAAATTTTAATTTTTGAAAAAAAATTGTTTTCAATGAAATGTCATTTTTTGAGGAAGATATTTTTTGTCGAGAATTAAAAAAAAAATTCCAAAGAAATTTTCATCTTTTATTGAGATTTTACAAAAGTGGTGTAGGTGATGGAAGATTTCGATTTCATGGATTTTTCGACATCTCTTCATTTATTGGTCTGTAAGTTTTTTAAAAGAAAATTGACCTACATCTTTGTTTTTAGTCCATTCTAAAAAGGTCTGATGGTGTATCGCTCGATTTTCAATATTTATTAATGCCTAAATGTTTATTTTGATTCTTGGTGCATGGTTTTTTTTATAGAATTTCGAAAAGAAATATTTTTTTATCGACTCTTCATCTAACCAACAAATATATTTTTCAAATTGAAGAAATTTTTTTGTCAATGAAATGTAATTTTTTAAAGATATTTTTTGTGCAATATAATTTTAACTTATTCATATACATAGTTTATATCATATACAAAATGTGGCATATATCAGTGGTCCCTTCACATTTTTTTTTTTAAGTTTTTATATGGTACCAAATAATAGTGCCATTAACATAAAAAATAATTAATTCAAAATAAAGTATCTAATTGATGTATACTATATAAAATAAATGACTTTAGACTTTTTTTGAATCACATATGGCGCGTAAAGGGTTGTTATTACATCCCGTTTCCGGTCCAGAAGATTCTATAAAGTATCCATTCTTTCCTTGAACCGGCCGACAAAACCGATTTTACTTACGAGTATTTTTTATAACACGTTTAAAATATTCATAATAGGGAAGCAACACCCTCGAGAGAAATCTGTTAAAAATAATGTTTCTTTCAATTTTTCACACCTTCTAAATCACATGAAAATCGATCAAAGTTATTACAACCCTTATTAGTATATTCCTTACCTTTATAGAATCATAATTTGTAAACTATTATGAGCCGTGAAGAATTATTGAAAAATGTGTCTACGAGATGATTATGATTTTTAAAATCAATTATGTCTGCCTAAAATATAACTAGCTGACTTCAAAGGGTGAAAATAATCGGTTATTTGAAGGGTGAATATATTTTTTTATTTGACTACTTAGATTTTGTTTTGTTTGCATGGCGTTGTCAACTGAAGTGACTTCTGTTATGATACCTCAAATAGGGGTGACATTTTTATTAGGGGTTGAAGTGCCCGACGTTTGCAGTAATTGATATAAATGGAGGTTGTAAACTTTGTTTTGTTATCCCAGTAGATAGGGAGATAAGTATTTGATTTGCTGTTAAGTCCATAATAGGATTGAAATATATGTTCCTTTAAGATATAAGAGTACCTATGTTATATAGAAGATTTAATGACTACGTGTACCTTTTAATAATGTGTTATTTAATTTTAAAAATTAATATTTTTAAGACATTTTATTAAAATAGTGTTATTTGTACTGTTCTTATTTAAAATATTGGTAAATTATTTACATAAATGAACAAATCAATATGTGCAAAATAATATATTTCATGTTTGGCATTAATATGAACAAAGAAATCGACACATTACTTATTATTTAAGATAGGTTTGTTGTCTGACTTTTCGTTAAAGTCACCAAAGAGTGTCAAGCACATGGAAGTATTTTATCTTTATTTTAAAAAATTTTGCAAAGATGTTTGGAAAATGTTCAAAATAAACATTAATTAACTTATTTTGTTGTTGATAGGACCTATGAAAGTAGCCAGGAATATCCACGACCTTGAGCACTATTCTCGATGATGTTTTGACGTCAATTAATTCTGATAAAGGAACTTCCTTGACCTTATTAGATATGTCAAGAGCTTTTGAATCCTTAAACACTTCGGTGTTGTTAATAAAAAATTTAAAATTCTACGGTATAGAGAATGTTCTTAATGTGGCTCACGTCTTACTAACTAAATTGTTTTCAGTATACTTGTCTTGACGTCATAAGTGGAAGAAGTCTCTCTGATAAATGCTTGTTACTCTCGGGAGTGCCCCATGGCTCGATTTTGGGGCCTTTGCTTTTAACATCTACACAGCAGACTTACCTCAAGACACAAAATATTGTTCCCTGCATATATACGCTGATGATATACAACTTTACTTATCTTTTGATGTGATGAAATCTGAGGAAGCTCAAATCAAAATTAATCATGATTTAAATGAAATATGGACCCTTCAGAATTCACTCCTATTAAATCCAAATGAAAGTAAAAATATAGTCTTTGGCACTGCAAATAAATTAAGAGTTTTCACTTACTTTCAACTGTCAATAATTGACAATATAATTATAGAACAAGTTAACAAGGTGAACAATTTGGGGATAACCTTTGATAAAAGTATAAACTTTATTCCTCATATATTGGAAGTCCTTAGAAAACATTTCTGCTCTTTTAAACAGATTTCAGGCTTTACAAATATCCTTGAAAGAGCCACTAAACTTCTGTTATGAGAGTCCTTAGTAACATATTAACTATGTGGTTATGTTTATGGGCTTTGCTTAAATTTATTAGAAGCCAAACAAACTTCAAAAAATTCAGAATATCTGTATTAGATTTGTTACAAATAGTTCTATCCACGAGCATATGACACCATATATCAGGGAGTTAGAACTACTAAAAATAAATGAGAGGTGCTTCCTATATTTCACCTAACTATAAAATAATATCATTCTAACACAAAAACCTATTTATTGCGAGAAATGTTATACATAACCGAGATTTGACGCATACAAATGACCAATTGCATACAATAAGGCCTAAATATGAAACATTTCGAACATCTTTTACTTACCTATCGACTTGTTTATAATAATCTACCTCCACAGTTACGCAATAAATCAACAAATGTATTAAAACTTCAACTTAAGACTCTGATTCTAAATGACGAATTAAACATAAATTTAAACTTGTTTTAGACGGTGATAAAAACATATTCGAGACATCCACCTGGTATATCATGCAAAATATATTTTTATTGTTATTTTCACTGTTATAGCACGTATTATTGCCATGAAAATATTAGAATTTGCTGTAGTTAACATGAAACTTTGCCACTATTATTTTACCCAGCACCTATTTGAGTTTTTATATTTATTTATTTATTTATTTATTTGTTTGTTTGTTTGTTTTTTATTTATTTATTTATTAATTATTATATAAAATTATTATTTATTTATTTATTTATTTATTTATTTATTTATTTATTATTTATTTATTTATTTATTTATTATTTATTTATTATTTATTTATTTATTTATTTATTTATTTATTTATTTATTTATTTATTTATTTATTTATTTATTTATTTATTTATATTTATTTATTTATTTATTTATTTATTTATTTATTTATTTATTTATTTATTTATTTATTTATTTATTTATTTATTTATTTATTTATTTATTTATTTATTTATTTATTTATTTATTTATTTATTTATTTATTTATTTATTTATTTATTTATTTATTTATTTATTTATTTATTTATTTATTTATTTATTTATTTATTTATTTATTTATTTATTTATTTATTTATTTATTTATTTATTTATTTATTTATTTATTTATTTATTTATTTATTTATTTATTTATTTATTTATTTATTTATTTATTTATTTATTTATTTATTTATTTATTTATTTATTTATTTATTTATTTATTTATTTATTTTATTACAATATCCAACAGACCGAGGTCCATTTACAGGATAAGGATACAACAAAATCTATAGATGCAGTATAAATACTAAGAAAAAGAAATTTTTTTATATTTTTTTTTTTTTTTTTACATAAACATACAAAAATACAAAACAGAATATAAGTTATATACCATAGCATAGGTATAAAAACCGACAAACATTAGTAAATGTGTACACAAATACATACACATTACATATACGTGTACAAGATAATAATAACAATAATATTTATAATTGTTAATACAGCGAATATTTGTATTAAAAATATCTACAAAAATATTAACATTATTATAGTTTGTAAACATTTGGAAGAAGGGAAATTGTGTTATTATATTGGTTCTTGGACTATGAATTGTAAATGTGTCACTGTGTCTTGAGGCAATACGAGGATAGTACAGCATAAAATATACTGTTGTGAAGATCTTCACATTTAATGTAATTATTGGATAATTTTGAACAAAAATATTATTGATTGTATAGCTCTTCTCTTTAGGAGGCTATAAAAGTTGGAAGTAGATAAAAGAATGTCATGTGGATATCCTCACGAAGGATACCAACCAAACGTCTTAAAGTGCAAATTTTTTAAGAAGCGCCGTTGAATGTTTTCAATTGCTGTGATGTGGTAATTGTATACTGGACTCCAAATAATTGAGGCATATTCTAATTTAGATCTTACTAAAGAATTGACGTAGTGAAATTCTTGATGTTTCTTAGAACAAATCCTAATGTTTTGAAAGATGACATAGTTGTTGCGTTAATGTGGTCAACAAATGTTAATTTAGGATCAAAAAGGACACCAAGTTCTTTCACATTATTAGGTATAATTAAAGGTATATTGGATATTTTATAGTCAAATAGGTAAACATTTTGCTTTCTTGAATAATACACAATATTGCATTTACTGATAATCAAAAAATATGTTGTTTTCGATACACCAATCATTTATATGGTTTAAATTAGTTTGTAAATGTTTGCAATCAGCCAGTGAGTTTATTTGACAAAACATTTTTAAATCGTCAGCGTACAGAAGGTATCTTACATCAAGCTTAGCAGCAACATCGTTTATAAATATAATGGAAAACAGGGGTCCAAGAATGGAACCCTGAGGTACGCCGGATGTTTGTAAAAATTTGTCTGATTTATGACGTCTAATTTGAATATATTGCCAGCGGAGAGTTAAGTAGGATGCTACCAGATTTAAGAAGTCCACTGATATACTGAAATGTTGAAGTTGTGTAATAAAATTTTATGATCCAATTTATCAAAAGCCTTATAGAAGCTTTCTCAGTGTAGATGACATCTACCTGACATCTCTGATCTAAGACCTCACTAATAAATTGTGTTTTAATAACCAGATTAGTTATTGTTGATCTTCCAGAGACAAAACCATGTTGTTCAGGAAAACAGTTGCTAACATGGGCAGATAAGTGATCATATATAACAATTTCTAGTATTTTACCAAAGTTGCAGATTATATTAATTGGTCTATAGTTAGTTATATCATCAGTGCCTCCTTTTTTCATTGTAGGTATGGCTCTAGACAATTTCCACGAATCTGGAAGGGTAGAATTCTTATAAATCATATTATGTATAATACATAAAGGATTTGCGAGAATTATGGCACAGTCGCGAATAAGAAATCCAGGTATTTGATCCGGCCCCATATATGGTAGTCATATTTGTTTTAATTTGTTTAATAGCTTTCTCAATCTTTCTCATTTCATCATTGCCGGTAATTTCAGTTAGGTGTAAAATGTTATTTGGTACGGTACCGTCAAGTTCTTTAAGATTGACATTAATATTAGGTTCCGAAAAAGATATGGAGAAAAAATTGGCGAATGATGAAACAATTTCAGACGGATTGCTCATATCGGTGTCATTGTATTTCATATTTAGTGGAATAGACGGAAGAGGTTTTTTAGAGTTTAAAAGAGTCCAGAATTTGTTTGCGTTAACTTTTATTTCGTTTTCAATTTTATAAATGTATTGTTTGTAGACTAATTCATTTTCGGTTTTAAATTTACTTCTTAGTTTTTTAAACGCATTATGATTTTCATCACTTTTACATTTTTTGTACCTCCCATATACTTTATATTTATTTTTTAATTTAATTATTAAATTTTTATTAAACAAAACGGGATATTTACGTGAACACGGTTTCTTTTTTTGGCACATTTCTATCAATAAGATCGTGTAATCTAGAGCAGAATTCTTCGACTATGGGGTTTACAGCTATTATATTACTTAGAAAGCTCAAGTCGATTAACATTAAGTCTTTATATAAGCTGGAAAAATTTGATTTTCTAAAATTATAGTCCGTGTTATTGATTACAGGAAAGTTATTAAGTTCATCATTACAGTACAGGTGGATCATTATTGCAGGATGATAAGCATCCTCTGGTATAAAAACATCTGAAGCTTTAGATATTTCACATTTCTGATTGACGAGTATTAGGTCTAAAATTTTATTGTTGCAATTTGTTACTCTATTATATTGAATAAGATTATAAAAATTGGAGAAATTTTGTACCGCTACAGCTTTTCTATCAGAGTCCTCTGCTGATATGTTAATATATTACAGATTCGATAAAGGAGATTATCAAACTAAAGAAAAAAGCCCTTATTAGATATAAACGTACACATCATCCAGAACATAAATTATACTATCTTGATCTAAAAAATTATTTATCATTTGCCATAAGAAGTGAAAAGAAAGCTTACATGAATTTTGAAATAAATAAAATTAGTAAAAATTCAAAAAATACTCGGGCTAAATTAAACCAGTGGAATGTTCACTCAAAACCATCCAATGAAATTCCTGCCCACTTGAAAAATGTCGATGATATAAGTAAATGTTTCTCGCAGGTAAATCAATTAGCCGCCCCCATTAGTAATACAACCTTGGATTATTATAGACATAATAAGTTTAATGAAAACATATTATTTCGGTTTAGATTCATTACAGAAAATGACATCCAGAATGCTTTTAGGCAGTTAAAATCAAAATGCATGGGAATTGATGAAATCAGTTATGAAATGGTAGAGTTAAGTTTGCCACATATTACTAAATTCCTTCAAAGTATAATTAACGTATCTCTACAAAATGGAGATTTTCCTAACATTTGGAAAATGTCCATAATAAAGCCCATTCCAAAAATATCAAATGCTCTTAACTATAGTGACTTAAGGCCTATAAATATTCTGCCCATCTTATCGAAAGTTACAGAAAAAATTGTTTTTACCATGATGTCCGAATTCATCTCTGATGAAAATTTGTTGCCCGCTATTCAATCAGGATTTAGATCTAATTATAGTACAGCTACAGCATTAAGTAAAGTCACGACCGATATTGTGAGTGGTCTGGACAGATCGGAGGCAGCTTGCTTGGTCTTGCTAGACTATAGCAAGGCATTTGATCTGTTAGACCATGAACTTATCATTGCTAAACTGAGCTATTACGGGTTCTCAGAGACAGTTTGCATGTGGTTTACAAGCTATTTGACTGATAGAACTCAAATTGTTGAAGTAGAGGGATTTAGATCAAATCCTGTTGTTATTAGACAAGGAGTCCCACAGGGTAGCATACTGGGTCCTACATTATTTAGCTTGTACACTGCAAGCTTACCTGATGTTATAAATCACTGTGCTATACATCTTTATGCAGATGATACGCAGCTTATAAAAACATTTGAACCAACAGAAGCTAGTTATGCTCTAGAGGAAGTTAATGCAGATTTAGGCAGAATATTTAATTGGTCAGAAGAACATGGGCTACGATTAAATGCTTCGAAGAGCTGCTTCTTAATAATAGGTACTAAGGTCTTAATAAATAAAGTTAATTTATATAATTTTACCACCTTGCACATAAATGAAATAGAAATACCTCGTAAGGATTCAGCTAGAAATCTAGGAGTCGTATTTGATGCAAACTTAAATTATGAGGAACATGTTACCAATAAAATAAGGGTCATTTATATGAAACTTAAATCACTGTATAAATTTATTTTCTCTGACAAAATCAAGTACAAACTAGTGGAATCGCTTCTTTATCCACATATCGACTACTGCATAACAGTCTATTACAGTTATTTAACTGCAGAATTTAAAAATAAAATACAACTAGCTCAGAATTCATGTGTTCGTTTTGCATATGGTATTAGTAAATTTGACCATATAACACCTACTTATAATGTAAATTCCATCCTAAAAATCGAATTCAGGTGGCTACTACTTTTTGGTGTGTTTCTATTCAAAATTTATGCAAGCAAAAAACCTGAATATTTGTATGACTATGTAATACCCAGACAAGAACTGCACAATTTAAATCTGCGAAATATAGTAAGATTCGCCATACCTAGGCACAATAGCAAGAAATTTGAGTGTTGCTTTGCATATTTAGTTGTTAATTTGTTCAATAAAAGTGAATTTTATAATATGATGCAAAATAGATCAATAAGTAGTTTCAGAAGGACTTACATAGAAAATATACTAAATACGCATGCAGCATTAGTTGTATATTGTATGTATATTTTTCTGTTTTTTTTTTCTTCACTTCATTTTTGTTTGTTATGTGTTACAGAGTGATGTAAACGTTAGTACTAAGTAGTTTTTTGTAACGGAGTATGTGGTGGCATGGAAGAACGTATATACGAATGTCACCTTTTTGTGTTTTTATAATGTTTTTGTACATATATATAATTCACAATAAATATTTTTCTATTCTATTTTCTATTTCTATATTTCGGTATGTTAAAGTCACCAACAACTAATAGGTTACCCTCATAAAGAAAATAAAGTGATTCAAGTGCATCACAGAGAATTTCATAATCAGTGACCTGAAGTTTGAGGTAGAACGTATACAACAAATGATCTCTTAGACACATTTTAGCACCCAAAACATCCACGAGCCTAATATCACAAAAGGAATCACATACAGAATAAACATCTATCATAGAAGCATTTATGCATTTTTTAGTTGCTAAAAGAACTCCACCACCTCTGGTTGCATTAGTGTAATTAAAATATCGGTCTTTACGAAATACATCATATTTTGTTAAATCAAATAATTCGGAATCGTGCACCGTGTCATTTAGCCATGTTTCTGTAAATGCTTGCTAGTGCCGAAACTGTATACAGTGAGCACGTAAAGGTTGGAATAAATTCCGTAAAATCGTTACAAAGCAAGTGACAAAAATTCGCTCAGACACGTCGATTTTTAAATTCATTTCTTAATTTGTTTATTAAAAAAAAAATTTTACATACTTTTTTAAAAAGTTATGACGTCATCGGCAGTTTTTTAAATGGCAACCCCCCATTTTTTAAAATTTCATTTGAAAGAGCACATTTTTCTGCATACAACACGTTAAATTCTAAGGCATCTTGCACGACGAAATTATCGAAAAAAAAATCTTAACTACTTTTAACAGTTTAATAAAACAGAAATACAAAAAAATCATAAATCCATCAAAAAATAATTAAATTAAATGTTCAAATTGCGTACCATTTACTTCTTCACAATGCCCAAGCCGAAATTCAAATTCTTGCAAAACGTTAATAAGTGTTTCGGGTCCAATTCTTCCACATTCGTACCTAATTCTGTTTTTTAAGTCCTCAATGTTATTCGGTCTATTAAAATACACTTTGGATTTAAGGTAACCCCATAAAAAATAACCCAATGGAGTTAGGTCCGGAGATCTAGCTGGCCATTCTAATGAACCGCGTCTACCAATCCATCTGTCTGGGAAAATTTTGCTTAAATAATTACGCACTATTACCGAATAATGCGGTGGTGCGCCATCTTGTTGAAACCATATGGAGTTCTCCGGTACATTAGGGTTTTTGCCATTTGGATACAGTGCGGCAAGTCTCGGTATTATGTTTTGTTGGAGCAACTCCAAATATTTTACACCCGTCAATAAAAAATGGACCCAAAATTGTAGTCACAACAATTCCAGCCCACACGTTTACTTTCTGTGGAAACTGGGTATGTACCTCCATCATCCAGTGTGGATTTTCATGTGACCAATATCGACAATTTTGCCTATTTACAGCGCCATTTAAGCAGAAGGTGGCCTCATCAGAGAAAAGTACTCGACTTAAGAAATGTGGATTGGTATTACATCGTTCCATCATGGTTTCGCAAAACTGTACTCTGCGGTCGAAATCATCTTCGTTAAGCTCGTGAACTAAAGTTACTTTATATGGGTGCCATTTATTCTTTTTCAAATATTTTAAAACAGTCGACTGACTAATTGACTGCTCTGCTGCGACTTCGCGACCTGGTTTGTAAGGATTATCCTCCATTGTCAGTAAAACATCTAACTGTTTATTTTCTGAAATTGCAAGACGACCTCTCGTATAATTATCTCTTACATGACCACACTCTCGGAACTTATCTTCTATTTTGCTAACAGTTGATTCTGTAATCGGTCGATCAGGGTATTTATCGTTAAATAATTCAGTAACCCGAGTTTGTGTTCGGGACATGTCTCTACAACCAATCATCACCAAAATCTCAATTCGCTATCTCTCACTTAAACGTTCCATTATTAAAACTTTAAATAATGTGACAACTGAATGTGAGTAAATGTGAACTAACGTGACAGCCAGGTCCGCGTTTCTACGTAGATGAAAAAAAGCGTAAACATGAAAAAAGTGTAAGTCGTAAAACAGTTCCTCTACCAGGGTTCGACCATAAGTAAAACACGTGTGTGCTATTAATGTTAAATTGTTTTTTTTTTTCGATAATTTCGTCGTGCAACATGCCTTAGAATTTAACGTACTGTATGCAGAAAAATGTGCTCTTTCAAATTAAATTTTTAAAAATGGGGGTTGCGATTTAAAAAAATTGCCGATGACGTCATAACTTTTTAAAAAAAGTATGTAAAAATTTTTTTTTCAAATAAACAAATTAGGAAATGAATTTAAAAATCGACATGTCTGAGCGAATTTTTGTCACTTGCTTTGTAACGATTTTACGGAATTTATTCCAACCTTTACGTGCTCACTGTATATTTAACCTTGTTAAATAGGTAGTATAAAAACTAAAAAGCGCATCATAATTTTGCTCCAGTATATACATAATCCAATATTTGCGTGTCATTTTCGTATTTGCCTACCTGATATTTTTACCTACTTAACGTTTGGACCATTATATAAATATCCTAAGATTATTGTCACTACTCTCGGTCTGATGAGCCTTCAAATCCTCTAAAGATAATAGATAATATGCGGCAAATCGGCAAATGACACAAAGACAAAAATTACATTAACAAATTACCCGAAAATATAATGATGACAAATACAATCTTTAATCAAGCATAAGTGACCATAGACAAATCTCGTTTGTTTTGAGCCACCCAATGAGAAACCTACTAGTCGGCTCCGAGAACACAAAGCTCGACGCCTTGTTGACAAGTGTAATCATATACTTACCTGGTAACCTTTCTGGTTAGCGACTAACTACTACTAACTAGTGTCTACAGTGTCGCCCGCACACAGCATCGGAAGTAAAATTTGTAAGTAAAATAGTCTGCTAGGTTATTTATTAAATTTTTATGTCTAGATCCGGTTTTTTTTCTGACGCGGCGCCTTGTTAGTCTATAATAAGTGCCACTTAACAGATTAAGTGTAAAAATAGGACAAATACTTGTTTGTTTTTCTGCCGCAACTTATCAATCATTTTTTAACAACCACTGTGGTCTGGACTGATATTCAATATCGTTTAGTAAATCGGAAAATCCAGCTGAAAGTTCAGCCTTTCAACTCCCCACTGAAAGTTTAGAGAAGTACAGAAAAATGGTCATAGTTCAAAATTGTATACAGGGAGTTTTGGTCAGGTTAGCTCTTTCAGGCATATCGGTTTACAAATTAACCCACCAACTTTTACTTTCCGTGGCACACTGGGCTACAATTTATACCGGGCAAAATTGCTTGTATAGCTTTAGAGCATGTAGGTTTTGCCGCCCTGGACTTATCGTCCAGTTCTATGTCATTATTCGCAGATACGTGATGTGAGTGTAGAGGTTATATTTTGTTCTGTTTTATATAATAGTTTTTTTTGTGTACTTTTGGAATTTTATGAATACAACAGCAATTATTGGAAAGTACGTTAGATATATAATATGTAGGAGTAGTTACATGCAGCTTATATTTGCAATAGCTGGACTGAGGCCACTTTAATATGCATGTTCAAAATTTAACCCGCTACACAGTGGACGGAAACGCCGAAAAGCTGGCCAAAATATAAAGGCATTGAGCTATTTTACTGAAATTGTGCATACAGGGGTTTTTTTGTGTCGCTGATCAAGAATCCGAAGTTGAATTTTGAAAAAACAAAATGGCGGCCATGAAATCCCCCAAAACATACCAAAAATCGCCAATTATCGCTGCATTTTTACAAAACTTTGTATATAGTTTTTTGGGTCTTTTTTTGAAAAACCCCCATAAAAAATAAAAAAAAAAAAAACTACATAGTTCAAAAATTATTATTGAATTGAAGCGAATTCATGTGTTTCATTTGTTTCAGGAAAATTAGGATCTGGGGAATGGAATAAAAATGTGTAATGACCTTGAAAATTAATTTTATTCAATTACTATCTGAATTACATTCATCGTCCTCTTCAAAAGGAGCCCACTTTATGGTGCACAAATGTGCATGCATCCGTGCATTCGCGCACAATTTGGTCAATATCTCGCAAAGATGCAAAAAGATGCAGCTAATTTTTTATACACTTTTGAAAAAATGTTCACTGAACACATTCCAATAAGTTTCAAGACCAACCATCACCAACCGCGTAACTTATGGCTTTTTTTGTGGAGTCTATGAATCGTTGCATGTACAAAAATGCACTCCACTTCGATAATTATTTACTAATTACCATATAAATAAACTGATCTGATACTGAGATATTTTAATTGTACTTACTTTCTGATGCAGAATCCATTTTTATGACACAGAAAACTGCACTTTGAGAATTTTTACGCTGCAGACAAAACTTATCGATTTTGAAGCGTTGCGAGCTGCCGAAGTGACGCGCTGCACGGTCGCACAATAAGTAATTTCCTCGCTCAGGTAGTGAACCCGGACCGGTATTAACGGTCGTTTCTAATGCTAGGGGTACCACTACAATGATTTAAAACGTTTCCATTTAATTTTTTTAATTTTGGCCAGCTTTTTGGCGTTTCCGTCTACTGTGCGCTATGCTGTATGTTTATGTGTTATTCGTTGTTTTTTGTTTTCATAGAACAATGAATCAAAACAAAACGGATCAGTTACCTTTGCATTTAGAAGATATGACCCAGAATGAACTCTATGAGATGATAAATATGTCAGATGAAGAAGTTGTGGTTCCGCCATCGGATCTGGAATCGGACTGTAGTGAGGATGATGTAGGTTCTAATGTAGACATATCAGGCTTTGATAATGAGAATGATTTGGTATTACAAGATACGCGTAGTGATACTTCGTCTGATTGGGATTCTGAAGATGATATTTCATTAGCAACCATTAGGACAAATATTATTCATCAAAAAGAGCCTACATGGTTAAAGTCCAACAAACCAGACCCTCCCAGTTCGTTTGATGAAACAGATTCTGGTGTTCCCGACTTTATAAAAAAACTGATAAAGCCCACACCATTCCAACTATTTCAATTGTTTGTATCGATCAATTGCTAGATCATATTGTTTATCAAACTAATTTATACGCCGCACAAGGACATATAACGAGAGGAAGAAAGTACACACAGACTGATATTGATGAAATAAAAGTATTTCTGGGGATTAATATTCTTATGGGATAAAGCATCTCCCGAGTTATAGAGACCATTGGTCTTCAGAACCCGATCTTCATGATTACTTGATGTCGAATTTAATGTGAGTCAATAGATTTGGTTGGCTCCTTGGAAATTTACACTTGAATGACAATATAAGCGCATGCCCAGAAGAACTGAACCAAATTATGATGAACTATATAAATTACGCCCGTTTTTATCATCACTAGAAGAGTCGTTTCAGAGGTGTTTGCATTTACATGAACACGTAGCTATCGATGAGAGCATGATTAGATTCAAAGGGCGTAATTCCCTGAAACAATACATGCCAAAAAAACTTATAAAAAAGTGGTTTCAAGGTTTGAATGTTGGCTGATGAAACAGAATATGCTTAGAAGTTCGATATCCATACCGGAAAGTCTCAAGATGGAGTGCAGAAAAATTTAGGCTCATCTGTGGTAAAAAATTTATGCAAATATTTAGTAGGGAAAGGCCATAAAATCTACTTCGATAATTATTTTAATGGTATAGAACTACTTACTTGGCTAAAAAATAATAAACTAAATGCATGTGGAACTATCAATCCAAACATGAAATATTTGCCTGACAAAGAATTTAAAAAAGGTGATATTGACTCTTATGGTAGTAATACTGGAATAGTTGCTTGGAAATAGAAAGACAACCGTTGTATTTACTTTGCATCCAATTTTCATGACCCAAATAAAACTACACTTGTAAATAGAAAAGATAAGAAAGGCAATATTTCACAGGTACCTTGTCCAATCGTTCTCAAAGAATACAACACCTACATGAACAGCGTTGATAAATTTGATCAAATTAAGTCGGTGGTGTACGAAATTAATAGGAAACGTAAAAGTGGTGGCACCGTGTGTTCTTTTATTTCATCGATGCATGCATCACCAATCTTTTTATACAAATGTTAGGAAATACAGACAAAACAGCTAAAAAAATGAAAGAGTTCAGGCGAGACATTGTAAGTGAGCTTGTAGCACCAAAATCTGTGTCTGTAAATAGAAAACGCTTATCTCATGAAATGGCAGAGGGCATAAAATTAGGAAGGAAAAAACCTACTACTTCTAGTGCTGTAAGACATACTGATAGCGCACATCAACCAGTCAGAGATACAAGAAGAAGATGTGCCAACTGTAGCACGACTAGAAAAGAGGTCAGGACGAATTGGATTTGTACGATTTGCAGGATCCCGCTTTGTTTGGGAAAACGCCGCAATTGTTTCCATGTATACCATTACGTAAGTCTCATAAAACAATTATCTTGTTTGCTATAATAGTTTCCTTTTTGTTTTAGAAATAAATTTTGCTATGAGGCATATTGGGATATTATAGATCCCATGCCTTAAAAAAAAAAAATTGAACCCGGAGAAGAAAATCTTTATTTTAGTTACTTATTTTATTGTATAATCTACAATAATTATATATTTACTTTAAGTTTTTGATAAAATTTATTTCTGTGCATGTAGGGATTTTCTGTCCTCAATATTCTGTGCCGGCAAGAGTTAAAAAGGACTTTTTTTTCAAAATATTGCCCCGAAATCAGCATGTTATTATTTTCTACCTTGCCCCCCTATATCCAGCCAGATTTACTGGGTTATTAAGGCGACTTGAAAGACGCTTAAACATATTTTTCATGATTATTATTTTTGTTTTATAAACATTTTATTTGTATAAGCACTTCCTTGTTAAGTAGTTTTATTGACGGTTCAGTAATTGATCGGCACGTTTTTTGTAAAACTACCCAATGAAAAAGGTTAATTTTCCCGTGAACACGATAATTTTTATTAAGTAGCAGAGATTCAGGTAAAAAAGACAAGATGATTGATGTTCCCTCGGTAATAAGTAAACTCATATTTTCAATTTTATCAATATCCGGTCTCTTTTACTTCACACGGGAGCCAAAACCAAAGAGGGCTTGTTATAAGTAACAAGCTTCCTTACATGAATAGAAAATTATTAAAAAAAGTTTCTTCTATTATAACTCTGTCACGCGAGATGTAACCGCAACTATTTTAACAATATCCGTATTTTTTCGTTTATTACATTTATTTTTAAGTATCTGATAATGCGTCAAATTATAGACTAATATATTTTTTGGAGCAGTATCCGGAAATTCTTGAAATTGTATTGTTAACAATTTTAGTTTTCAAATCACAAAATACGATAATTCAAATGTTGAAGTTTATTAGAATGAATAACCATTCATAGTTAATAATTACAGAAATTTACACATCTATCATTACAAACGTCACTATAACCCACTTAAGTTTACCAAGTCCACATTATAGGGGATTTTTTTATTTGATTCCAAAAAAAAAAAGAAACTGTGACTAAAAAAAGTTGTCGCCTGATTTGCAGTATTGCGGATATAAATTCAAAAATTTTACCAAAACGGAATTATTTCTCAGGAACGTTAATAAGTAGAATGTATGTAAAAACTTATGTCATAACTCATAAGGATAGTAATGTCAATCATCATGATAGACATCGGACAATTTCCGTGCGCGCAGGGTTGGCACATGGAGTAAAAGACAATAACATTCGTTTATATGGAACAATTAAAATACATACTTCGAGTGTCTTTTTATTTCAAGAAACCTCCTGCACTTCTTTTTTCGGTCGTTTTACTCCATTTACGAAGTGTTTGTCCATAAAATGAACGTTGGCATTTGCGTGTGCATAAATCTGATTGGATTTTTTGAAGCGTAAGTCCGATGGATATAGAACTAAGAATTTCAGAATTTTTACCAAAATATATTAGAATACATACAAGTAGAACTTTATTTTTTATTACTTACTAATAAAATTTATATAGTGCGCCGTATTGCATATAATATTATCTAACACATATTGTGCATAGTGAGTGCTAACTGAAAATTTTTAAATATTTCTTTCAAGGAAGAAAAAATAAAATTCAGTGCTGTATTCTAAACGCCAAAAATGTCGACATTATGTTCATGAGTATAAGGGTCATTTTCCAGTATTACACATAGGTAGCCAGTGTGTCATGACTCTTTCAATTGACGTCACACTAATATCGTCTATTGTATTACTTCATCATCCCTCAAAGTTAGAAAGTTATGTATTCGTGAAAAAAAATTTTTAAATTTTTGTTACATTACTGGACGAATCTCGACGAATTATGACGATACACAAAATATCAGACAGCAAAATTTTTCTGTCTTTGTGTCTGTCTGGTTCGCGATAGCAGCTACAGTTTGTGAGATAAATCTTTCAAATTTGGTACACACATTCTAGAAGTTAAGGAAAAGATTGAATTCGTTGATGAGCAAAATCGGTCCCAATTTTTGAAACGTCAAAAAATGTGACATTTCTGAAACGTCAAAATGTGACTTTTTTTGAAACGTCAAGAAATTTGACTTTTTTGAAACGTCAAAGTGACTTTTTTTGAAACGTCAACAAATGTGACTTTTTTGAAACGTCAAAAATTACTTTTATTATAAACTCCATCACACGTCGAGTTTTACTACGGTGAGGAAGTTCTGATCCCCAAGTAATTGGCAGCGGTTTTTTTAATATTAATAGTTAAATTCTGTGATTAATTTGAATAAGTTTTTGCAAGATTTTACATTAACTTGTTCTGCTTTTAGTTAGTGAATTTCAGTATGGTACTGAATATCATAATGGATTTATTTCACCACTCAGTCCGAAAATGGATGTCATATTGATATTCAAGTTGACATTCATACCCAATGGGCACACATTGTTGTTTAAACGTTTATATAACGTTAACTAACGTTTGTGTAACGTTATTTGGGGATTTTTAAGTCTATACAGAACGGACCGATTAATTCTCTATTTACTTTAAGCCACCCCCTAGGAGATTCCATTATTTATGTCCCTTATTGCATTTTGCAACACCTCCGGGTCATGTTGGCATAAGTTTTCGCACCAGCTTTGTCTCTAACTCCAAAAAAAGCTCTGAAAATTACAATTTTTTTTGTAAAATTTATTTCTGAATCTATAAAAATTTTGCAAATTTTGTTATTATCATAATCAAGAGAATCTATTTTATGCTTTATTGGAAATATTGATTGATTGTTTGAATAAATTGAAACAAAATGCTAATTACAGTTTTTCGACTTATTTGTTTGTCTGTTGGTAAAAACACCACTCTTTTCAACAGCTTGAGCAAAACTAAATCGTTGCCAGTAATAAAACAAATGCATAGTGTCTTAGAGACCTAAGCATGGATACCATTTAGAAGAAAAATAATGTGTTTATTGTCCCTGCCACAATTACCACCCCTTTTGACTCTTTCCTCGAGTATGTCTCATTCCATATACTAGTCTCTATTGACCCCCATTTTATGGTAGTAAAGATTTATTGTTTCATTCAGATTACCTGAAATTATATCACTTTTTATGCCTTTACCACTAACAAGCTTATCCACTGTGCAACCTTATTTTCAAATATGAATAGATAGATTCTTAGAAACGGACTAGATGTCCAAGCATTTTAGAATGGAAAGAAAAACCTTTTGTCCTTTGATGGAGGATGAATAATGTATTTATTTATTACTAAATAATCTTCTTCCTTGAATTCTACATATGTATCATTAATAAAATATTTAATAATCTTTTTCGGGGGCGCACAACTCAGGCCACTTTCCAATTTGAAATAAGCCGTCAGAAACATAACCTCAAAATTTTTCCAACTTTTTTCGCAAATTTCAATCGCAATTTTTTTTCTGCAAAAGTTCTTCATTTAATCTTAAAGTATCGCTTGGGTCCCATGGTAAAATTCTCTACTAAGATATGACATATCCTAAATTTCACCAGCCGCAGCTGATTAAGATATATTTTGTATAAAAAGTTATAGATGAAATATCACTTAAGTAAATAACATAAATATTTAAAAGACGAATGGTACATGTAGTGATAAGATAAAATATTCCATTTTTTATGCAGGGAGAGACAATAGTGCGTCCGACTTCGATATTTCGAGTTCTATGATAGCTAGAAACTTGATTTAAAAACATAAGTAAACTAGACGGAAAAGTCTATAACTGGAAATTGTTTTCAAATATACAGAGTGAGCCAAGAAACATTATTTTAAATGAAATGCCATATATATCAGAACATTTTTAAAACCTCTTCATGGCCTCCTTTCAGTCCTGTATTATTATTGACTTTCTCCCAACCACTTGGATGTAATGATTTTTTTTTGTTGAAATTATACCAATTACACGTGTATATTAAAAAAATCACTACAGCCACAATTATCGATTTTAAGAAATAACTCAGTCATTTTCACTTCCTAAAAGTATACAGGGTGGCCAAAAAGGATTTTTAAATTCACAAATTTTTTAATTAAATTTTCTCAATTTTTTCAAATAGAATATGTATATTTTTGGACGATGTGATGTAAGATTGAAAAACACATACATTCCTATGGCTATTTGTGACCATTTTCAGGTTATTAAACAATAACTGCAAAATTCACCAACAGAAATTAAAAATGAAGGTTTTTTCAAATAATTTAAGAGAAGGTATTATAATAAGCGTGTTACATGATGCCCATAAAAACATCACACCAACAGCAATCCAACATTTGAAGGAAAGGATAATAAATGATTTTGGAAGTATCACTCCAGCAATTTTATGAACAGTAGAAACCTCATTCCAAAGACGCATAAAGATGTGTGTCAATCAAAAAGGGCAACATGTGGAGCACTTTTTATAATATCTTCTCTTGAATTACAAAAAAATATATATAATTTTAATTTTATTTGCTGAATTTATTGTTATTGTTCAATAAATCGAAAATGGTAACAAATAGCCATAGGGATGTACATACATAAAATGTTCGTTTTTCAATTCTACATCATATCGTCCAAAAATATACAGGGTGATTCATTTGAAAAAATTGAGAAATTACAGTTCAAATAGTTGTAAATTTAAAAATTATTTTTGGCCACTCTGTATACTTTTAGGAAGTAAAAATGGCTGAGTGTCATCACACAGATATCTCGTAATCGGTACTAACCTATTTTTTCTTAAAATCGATAATTGTGACTGTAGTGACTTTTTTAATATACAGGTGTAAATGGCATAATTTCAAAAAAAAAATCATTACATCCAAGTAGTTGGGAGAGAGTCAATAATAATACAGCAGTGGAAGGAGGCTACAAAGAGGTTTCAGGAAATGTTCTGCTATACATGGCATCCTATTTAAAAAATGTTAATTAACCCTGTAGAATCGTCTTGGCTTACCCTGTATATTTTAAAATAGTTTCCAGTTATAGACTATTTTATCTAGTTTATTTATGTTTTTGAATCAAGTTTCTAGATATCATAGAACTCGACATATCGAAGTCGGACGCATTATTGCCCCACCCTGTATATTTAATCTTATCACTACATGTACTATTTTTCTTCTTTTAAATATTTATGTTATTTACTTTAGTGTTTTTTCATCTACACCTTCTAACCCAAAATTTATTTTAATGTTATCAAAATTTTTCATAATTACATTAGTATATACAATTTCTCCATATTGTTATAGTTTTGTTGCCTGATGTTGTGAAACAAAGCTTTCTTCACGAAACCGGTAGCATTAATAAAGAATTTTTGAGAAATAGACCTCTTTTTTCATGTCCAATATTATATTTACAAGTCATATTGTCATATTATATAAATACCAAAGATCAAAAGATAGAAATATGTTTAATTCAAACACTAAAGAACTTTTTTTACAGATTTTTTATTTCAGACGAGACCTAATAACGTGTTAATACTTATCTTTCGGTAATATTACCATAACAATATATGTCTCCTGTTTTTATACATCGCGAATAATATACTAATATACAATTATTTAATGAAAGCAGGTAAACCAAATCTGGACCACCCTGAATTATTCCCAGATTAAATTAATAAAAACCTAAACTTGAAAAAGTTTTTGCTGCTTTAAATATCATAATAACCTCGTCAACTTGTCCAATAAAAAAATCTGCGGTTTCACATCATTAATAAAAAGAGATAGTGGTTAAACCTAAGCTATACTTGCAACCGAATTTTTATTACCACCGTAATTTAACATAATGATGCAGATTTAGAAACCATATTTAATTACGTGTATAACGCCCATTTGGCTATATATTATTCTTCTCTAACACAAAATGCAAGAAACAGTCTAATTTTGAAAATTCCGAGCTCGAAACCCAAGAGTATATGATTTAGATGTTTGTTTTAGCGAAATTGGTTACACCCATTGACTGTGAGGTCAGAATTCCATAACAACCCCATAAAGTGTGGTAAAAACGAAGAGGCGACAGTGTGCAACGAAATGTTACTAATTGCCACAGAACACACGTCGATAATATTTGTGTTCAGTGTTGGATTTAATTTGAAACTAGAAAAATGTTTTTTTTTAAATTTACATCTTTATACAGGTTGATCATTTTAAGCACCTCACTCGATTTCATCACTGGAAAAAATTTCAAAAAAAATTTGCTAATTCGTTTTTCCATGAGGAATCTGAGTTCAAAAAGAAAAAAACAATGGAACGTGAAATAAAAACGTTATGGCCAAAAAATTTGAAATATGAATATTAAGAACCTGTATATTAATACGCACATGGATATGTGATATTCCACTGATTATAAATTCGTATACATACATATTTTTCATTTTCGGTTTAATCGGAAATGCTATCCGCAGAATATTGCATTCTGGCTTATAGTTCCTTGAACTTGTTGATTGGTGTTGAATAAACCAGTCGTTTCATGTGCCCCCATATACAAAAATCACACGGATTTAAGTCTGGCCATCAGGCAGGCCATGCTATTGATCTGTTTCTTCTGACCCACCATTCCGAGGATTATTCAGTAAGCCAGGCTTGTACGTTTGCGAGGATTGTGCATGAGGGCATCATCTAAGAGGATCCACATATTCCAGCGTATAGCAAGAGGCATATCTTCGAGAAGTTCGGGAAAGGTGTTGTTATAAATTGTAGGAAGTGGCAGACATGCGGGGTGTCAAAATGTGGGCTTCAATAAAAGAGAGTCACCAGGTAACCCAACATACACCCAATTTTTGCTCATAAATCTTGTAAATACAAATTTATGCAAAAATGTCAGAACTTCCTACATTTTACAACTTCATGGCCATATGGACAGATTATTTTAAAATCAAAATTACGTTTCATAAGAACGTAATTTTCAATCCTCATTTACAGCCAAATGCAAAATTACGTTCTTATGAAATGTAATTATGATTTTAAAATAATCTATCCAAATGGCAAACAAGTTGTAAAATATAGGAAGTCTGTTTTGCTAAATTTATATTTAGAAAGATTTATGGGTAGAAACTGGGTTAGGTGTATATTGGGTTGCCTGGTGACTTCGGAGCGCTCTTAAATAATCATCCAACGGTGTTGCCGCATGGCATGAGGACCCTCGTCAGACCAGATATGTGTTGTGCATACTAAAAATTTTTTATCGAGTAAATATAGTTTCAGAGGTATAAAACAAGAGTCGAAGGAAGCTTGAATGGTCAACAGTTCTTTACAGAAGCCACCGACAATATTCCAAGCCCTTAAGGATCCTCCCGATGTTATGGCTCCACAGGTTGAATATGATAGGGATATAAACCCTGCTCCCGTAATATTCGCTATATGCGATGTTTGCAACTGCAAAGCCCGCCTTCTGCTGCTCTCTGAGGGATTTTCTTTCTACGGTATTCAACACAGCCTCCTCAATGTGCAGCATTGCACCATTATGAGCAACGTCCCCGAAAATGTTCTTGACTTGCAAATCTCGAAGATATTGTACTACACTGCGACATGTTTCGTGATTGGAAAGGCAACGTGCAGAGAATAATTCAGCGTAGCTCTGAGCTGCAACACTATCACCTAGTACTTCTCCATCCCATATTCGTTTTTTGACTTGAAGTAAAAGCCATTTTATTATTTTCATTCACGTTTAACCCCGAATTATTACAAATACAAGATCAACTAACCGATACTATCAACAATACATTGATCACTGAGAATAAATACACATAATTATGCAATTACATAATTACCCAGATATTTTGCTGGATAAAATATTATTTAGATATTTAACAAATTAATAGGTAATCCTTATAAGAAATTTAAATTTGTTAACTAAAATAGAGTCAAATCAAGAAAATTTTCTGTTCGTTGGAAGTAAAATATACTGTTTACCAGTCTAGCCCGTCCCTGTAATGCATAGGCAACTACAAGTGCTCGTGCCCCGTCTTACACCTGTCATCATCCGGAAATAAAATACATGTTTCTATATGCATTTGATATTTTAATGGGAAACTTCAAACGAATGTATTTTTTATATTTTTAGGACGCCGATAGGTGCATTTCGGTTCGTCATCACGGAAGATTGCTTCAACACTGCTAATTTCGTCATATTTAACATCAACACGATCCCAGTGGAAAAAATATATTATTTAATTTAAAGTGTAATCTGTTTCTCTATAATAGTTTATACGGTATCATATTTTACTTAAAATATAGGAATTTTCACAGCTCTGGTGAATATACCTAATATATTCATGAGTGTGACCTAAATGTTTAAAAATAAATAAGCATTATACAGTAGGGTGAACTGTGAATCGAGAATACTTAAACATTTTGAGTTTCCATTTTGGAATAGTCGTCAAAATTTGCGTTTTGATATTCTAACAAAATAGTCTATTTAAGGATTTTCGTTAATGGTACAGGGATATTCATTACAAATTACCCACCCCTTATCATCATTATTATTGCCCATAGAAAAAACAGTTTTAAATAAAAGTTGTGTGGTTATGACTGAATTTTGTTAAAATACTACCAAAAGTACAGTAGCGTGCAGATTTTAGGGGGATACAAAAAAATACATATTTTATTTTAAATGGGATACCCTGTATGTTATTAAATTTTTGGAATGATCCTTTGTTCCTAATTTCAAAAATATACCATATATTACCCCTATCATATACTGTATTTGAGTTATTAAACGTCGAATATCTCAGTTAAACTAGTTACTGTAAATATGGAAAAGTTAACATTTTAAAGTGAGCTATGAAAATGACAACTATTATGTTTGATAAGTGACATTTCTTTAATCAAATAATCAAAATGGTTTACAGTGAGGAAGAAAAAACCAAATATTTATACAAAATAGATAACAAAGATATATTTAGAAAATTTAAATATAAATAAATGATAACTCATAAAAGATGTTCGATATGCCCACCATTATTGTCAATGCATAATTGATAATGTCTTCTTATATTTATAATTGCACCGGAAATGGCTTCATTATTTACATTCAGATTGTTTATTTCAAGTCAAATCCTGTCTTTAATGACATGATTACTAATATTATTATTATTACATTTTTTAGAAATCTCCAAAAAAAATGAATCCATAGGGGTCAAATCTGGACTGTTAGGTGGCCATTAATAGGTCCATTATTCGCTATCCATATTGGGAATATATTATCCAAATGATCTCGAACGGGTAGGACACTATGCATCCAAATCATATCATCAAGTTCGGCTTCCGGAAATTCTGTAAAAGAATATTTTCTGCTTCTGGGATAATTATTCAGATAGGTAACTCCAGTTTTTATTTTTTCCTTAAAAAAAACCCCCCCCCTTTTTTTTTTTTTTTTTTCCCCCCCCCCCCCCCCCCTTTTTTTTTCCCTTTTTTTTTTTTTTTTTTTTTTTTTTTTTTTTTTTTTTTTTTTTTTGTTTTGCTCACGACTTTCGATTTTTCCTATTAAAAACTCCTGTCGTAGAAAAGGCTGATTCATCAGTCCATAATATTTTAGTAAAAAATATCGGAATCTTCATCCAACTTTTGAATCATCTGGCGGCAAAAGTCCAGCCTTTTCCTTTTATGAGCCTCTGTTAAAACTTGTACGGGTAAAATTTTATATGGTCTGTAGCTGTTATTTTTTAACGTACGTTGGATTTTGGAATAACTTTTACCTAATTGATCGACTGCATTATTTATACTATATTCAGAATTTTCTAAGAAATAATACAATGCTTCAAAAAAATCTATTCGCGAATAAATGTGGATGGGCTTACCTTCGCAATGAAGTATATCTAGCTGTTCTTCCTGGTTTGCTTGAACTACACGTTTCTTTCTACTAAAACTGGAGATATTATTCACCTTTCGGTAAATATTTTTGAACGTAATTTCTGATGATCTTTTTGCTGCACGTTTATTTTTGTTATGTTGTATATAATAAGTATATATTTGCACTTTTTCTTCCTCACTGTAAACAATTTTGATTAGTTCATTAAAGAAATGTCACTTATCAAACATAACAGTTTTCATTTTCATAGCTCACTTTAATAATATTAACTTTTCCATATTTACAGTAACTAGTTTAACTAAGATATTCGACGTTTAATAACTCAAAAACGGTATATGGTAGGGGTCACATATGGTATATTTTTGAAATCAGGAACAAAGGATCATTCCAAAAATTTAATAATATATAGGGTATCCCATTTAAAAAAATATATTATTTGTATCCCCTGAAATCTATACGCTACTGCATTTTTGATAGCATTTTAACAAAAGTCAGTCATAACCACACAACTTTTATTTAAAACTTTTTTTTCTATAGGCAATAATAACGATGATAAAGGGTGGGTAATTTATAATGAAAAACCCTGTACATCCTCTGCCCTACCTTAAAAATGAATATTGAATATTTCTAATTTACCAGATGTGAACTTTAAAGATTTAAGAACCGATCAGAGATACCTGTATGAAATGTCGTCACTATTTCTTCCGGGCAATGCTCTGTCAACTTATTAAACTGCAATCCAGAAAACGTAGCTCATTCCCGATAGCTTACTTTGGCAAATCTAATCTTGCAGTTCTATATAGAAACAGAGAATCTCAGTTCAAATTTGAAAGAAATAAATCTAATTTCGAAAGTTTGCGTGCCATCGTGGAACCTGATTAAATTTAACTCCTCATGCAAAAATGGAGCAAACCATGTTCGGCAAACACTCAGATTATTAAGTCAAGATTTAAAATATATTATAGATCCTGTCAACAGGAATGCTTTTTTTGCATACCCGGAAAACATTCTTGCATGTATGCTAACTGATACTCATGCTCATAATATAAGACGACACAAAAAAATTAATTTGGGGCACTTCTGATGAAATGGTTGAGATAAATTCATTTCCTAGTCATACCCAAACCATAAAAGGAGGTGTGCAAAATTAGCAACTGATACTTGCTTGTCAATTGTTTGTCCAGAGAAACGAGAAGGCATCATTACAGCAAAAAGAACTATAAACCCATATTTTCTGCAGTGGATAAGGGAGGATAAGATGAAACTTGTCGAGCAGTCAGATGCCTGTGGTGAATTCTGGATTCTGGTTTCTCCAAAATCCGAGCCACTATCTACCTTCTTGGTCGTTGATTTTGTTAATTAAGGCCTATTCTACTTGAAGCAATATAATATTTTTTAAAAATCTCAACTATAACAAAAGTTATCCTGTTTCCACTTTTCGAATACACCTTACCTCAATGTACTCAAACTTGATGCTTATTTTCTCGAAAATGATTAATTTTATCAAAATATGAAAAGTCGGTGTATAACATTTCTGTGGAAATGATTTAAAAATCACATCAGTCAATCATTCAATTGACGGATCTAAAATATTTATTAATACACGCAACTTCTACCCCACGCGCACCCCTCTACCACTTTCTTAGAAAGTGATTGTAGAATATAAGGTTAAGATCATGAAAAAAGGTAATATTTAAATTTATGGCATCTATGTTATAACACAAAACATTTTTTATTTTAATTTGCACCTGTAATCACTGTACAAATTTGACATCATTTTAGAACACCCGTGATTTTGTGTAATTACGTTAATAAATACCATAATATACTGCCGAGATTAGTTTTTTCCGGTAGCACACAAGCTGTAGGGATGCTCCCTATAATGATTTCCGTAAATTGATTCCCCTGAATGACACCTAGTACAAAAAATCCAATATCTCACCGAATTACAATTGGAAGCGTGACGACTTGTAAAAATAATAACAATTATAGTAGTAGTAACTTTGATTATATGAAAACATAAAAACCCACCTACCCCATACTGGGACTCGCCCCAGTCGCACAGAAATCGGTTGCGCACAATAAAAGGTCTCATGTGAAGAATCTCGATTTGAAACGAATTTCAAATAAAGGAAAGTCGATACGATTTGCATTGTTTTATATAAAGCCTTCTCGGCAGGTGACGATTTCTGAATGTTTTTATTTGAACCTACCGCATATATCCACGGATCATTCTTTGTATTTTTAATGCGAAAATGCAGAAATTATTAATGGCACAAAGAGTGGTGATAATAAGTGAATTTGTAAAATTTTCTGTGCCTGTCCTGTAGCAGATTTAATCAATTTTTTTGTCATATTTCTCTCTTACGGTTGTTATGAGGACTGATTAAAATGCAAATTAGGGTTTGCATATTTTTTGGGAAAATTTACAATAGTGTGGGTAGGTGTATAACCAGGTAATACAAATACTTTGTATACAACATTTGTTGCCTCTTGCATGACAAAAAATAGTGACACTTTTTCAAAACAAAGTGTAAATGAAATAAATATTTGTGGAGAAATTCTCATACGGAAGGACAATTAACACCATGCTTTAAGCATCTTGCTAGATAATAACTAGACTTTGTGAATTATTTGATACATGTGTACCAAAATTAAACTCGTTTCATTAAAGAACATATCTGCGATCGCTTAATAGCAACATTGTAAAAAATATTAAGCTTAGTAGCTTAGTAGCTAGTATTACTGCATTATACCGGGTGACCACGAGATGACGCTCGCCCCTATATCTTCTTGGTCTTTCAAGATATGAATCTCAAATTTGGGCACGTCAAATAACGGCTACATATGGATCAATTCGACCTATTTATTATTTTCTGTCGCTTCCGGTTTCACCGGAAATGATGCCAACTTTGGATTTTTAAATGGAACACCCTATATATTTTTACATTTTTGAATTCAGGAGGTCATTTTGCATACAACTATGGCATATTGAGATAAAAGTATTAATGACTGAAATTTTTATGAGCAAATTTAATTTCTCATCTAGGCGGCCATGACCCCAAAAAAATATTTTGTTTTGCTTCAATAAATAATCAAAAAAATACAATTATGAGATTATGTCATATGACATTTGTGTTATAGGCTCCTAAACATTTCGGAAATCGTTTTTCCAGAATAACTCATTTCTTTTAAATGGTACCATGGTGGTTCATTACGTTATTTCAATAAAGCATTTTATTACCGGTAACTTGGTACCTAACACTCCATTATTTATTCATAAAAATAATACATGTGATAAATGATAACAAATGAACGAATTAAGAAACAAACGAATTAAAACTAAGTAATTATTTTATCACATTATCTAAAAAAAATTATAACAATTGTTCAAAATGTTGACCACCGACATTTACACAATGTCTTGCTCTTACTAAAGTTTCTCTCACCACATTGGTGAGATGTTGCTCTGTATAGAATGTATTGCCCTCTAACTCGATCTTTCAAATCTTCTAATGTAGTTGGTACTGTTTAATATACACGTTCTTCAATGTGGCCCCAAAAAAATCTAACGGCGTTAGATCAGGTGATGCGCTGGCCACTGACTGGTTCATTAGATTCTATCCAATGATCCCCGAAATGACCATTTGAATATTCTGAAATTACTCTGGCGTTATGGGGCGGGGCGCCATCCTGCTGGAAATACCCCAACTGGTACTGATTTAAGGGTAAATGTTCCAAAAACTCTTCAATTTCATTTCTCAGAAAACTTAAATATCTTTCTCCTGTATGGACCATCAATAAATATGGGACCTATGATCCTGTTACCCATAATGCCTGCCCAAATATTAAAACCAAACCGTTCTTGAAAATTGCCTTGCCCAAAATTTTTGGATTTTGTTGCGCCCAGTACCTCAAATTGTTTTTATTGAACAATTCTTGCTTGTAAAACGGGATTCGTCAGAAAATAATATATTATAATGAAAGTTTGGAGATCTAATTTCATTGTCTAAAAGCCTCTGCAATACTGAAACCTCCGCATGAAATGTTTTCATATAATGCCTGGTGAAGCTGGTATTGGTAATCTTAAATTTGTGTTTTTAAGATTTTTCTTAGTTTCTCTTCCTTATCTAACTCTTGCAATTTCTGTATTGAGACACTAGGATTGATTTCCACTGACGCTAATACATTAATTTCGGTGTCTTCATTGATAATTATTGTCTTTCGTGTTCTTGGGCTACTCTCTCTGTCTCAGTCCGTTCTACTCTAAGAAAATAATGTCAGGATAATTTCTTAGTGGATAGCTCTGCATATAAATGCGGGCTGCCCGGCTATTTCTGCACTTCCCCGTATATATCATATCCCTTTGTCCTTTTTGAATAAAATGAATTTTTAATAAACCACAATAATATCGGATTATCATAGACTAAATATCTTTGAGCTGTCAGATTAATTCATTTGTTTCTTTTGTTACTTCTAAAGGACCTACTTGATAAAGATCCGTGTTAAATATTATGTTTATACCTTGTTGGATACTATTATGTATTTTTATGTATTATAGTATGAAAAATAGTGGTGTTTGGTACCAAATTATCGGAATAAATGCTTTATTGAAATAACGTAATGAGACCATGGTGCCTTAAAAAGAAATGAGTTATTCTGGAAAAACGATTTCCGAAATGTTTAGGAGCTATAACACAAATGTCATATGACATAATCTCATAATTGTATTTTTTGATTATTTATTGAAGAAAAAAATTTTTTTGGGGCATGGCCGCCTAGATGAGAAATTAAATTTGCTCATAAAAATGTCAGTCATTAATACTTTTATCTCAATATGCCATAGTTGTATGCAAAATGACCTCCTGAATTCAAAAATGTAAAAATATATAGGGTGTTCCATTTAAAAATCCAAATTGGCATCATTTCCGGTGAAACCGGAAGCGACAGAAAATGATAAATAGGTCTAATTAATCCATACTTAGCCGTTATTTGACGTACCCAAATTTGAGATTCATATCTTGAAAGACCAAGAAGATATAGGGACGAGCGTTATCTCGTGGTCACCCGGTATAAACAAAATGATGATTGTTTGGCTCATAATGAATTTAAACGGAACTGACATAGACATTGCCTATGCGAATTACGTAAAGGAAGCTGAAGACAATATTGCAAAGGAGCTGGACTAATTTTTGTCATTTATAAACAGTAGAAAGGAGGTCTCCATTAAATTTCTTACCATGAACAACACCTTAATAACCCTAGTGATATTAATGAAGCCTTCGCAGATTTTTTCAATAATTTTTTCTACCACCTCAGATAATTTTATATCTATGCAAGTAATTTGACAATTAATATCGTGAACTCTGATGATAACGATGTATTTAATATTTTGAAAAACTTAAATCTAAGATGGCAATTGGACCTGATGATGTTCCCTTGTTCTCATATTTTTACAAAGCCGCTCACGAAATATAACTTCTGCGTTGACATTTTTTGTCTCCTCTGTTATCTGAACATGTTCAAAAGTATGCCCAGTTTTTAAAAAAGTCAATAAACATGATATTACCAACTTTACCTCTATATCTGTTTTATGTAATTTTTGTGAAGCTTTTGAAATTATATACAGACTTCTCAAAGGCTATCGACCAATTTGATCACATTACATCGCTAAATAAATTGTCAAAGATTTTCACCTCTTTTACACTATCATTCTTTTGTTTCTATGTTTCTAGTAGGAAGACATATGTGGCCTCTAGTGGATTTCGATAGGTCGAATATATTGCAACATCGGGTGTTACTCAAGAGGCCATTCTCGGACACTTCTTATCTAACATATTTATTAATAATATTGTAAACGTTATGGATATTTGTTATTTGCTTTATTCTGACGATCTTAAAATCTTCAAAAATAATTTCAGCATTAGATGTCTGCGATTTTCTACAAAATAATTCCAAACATATCGGGTGTCAACGAGATCATGTATCAGCCCGTCATTTTTTAAAGCATTGGAATACAATTTTTAAATTTAAAACTTACGTAAGGGCTTATCTTGACGTACATACAGTGTGACCCATTTCAAATCTGAACACCCTCATAAAAGTTGTATTTTTTAATCGATTTTGACGTTTTTTTTAATTGTACTTAGTTTACAGTTTTTGGTGTTATGTTTAAGGAAAACCGGTCAAAATCGATTGATAAGTACAGCTTTTATGATGGTGTTCTGATTTAAAATGGGTCACACTGTATATCATTAATACCACTGCCGGTTTTACTGGAAGTATCATCATTTTGAATTTTTAAATGTATATTTTAACATATTCTGAATATACATGAAATTTTTTATGTATTAAACCAAAATTTTTGACATTACCCTCAAATATGGCGGACCTATTTCTATATCCTATATCTAAAATTACAATAAATATTCTTATATTAAGAAAAACAATAATGTTCAAAGATCGCATTTTTTTAACATCTTCATCCTGTGTAAACTTAAGGAAGGAAATATTTTTTCTTGTTTTCCTTTGTAAACATGTATTTCAAAATATTACTTTCAGCATTTAGTTAAATCGATTAACACACATCCCATTGTTAATGTTATAACAAAAACGTACTAAATTTCTTGATTTTAAGATACTTGTATAAATTAGATTGTTTCAAAAAAAATTGTTCGTGTAAACCAATAAATGCAGCTTAGAATTTTTATGATAAAGTCAAAAAATGAGTATTATAAACTTTCGTCGTTTACCAACATTTTTGACTACAGCACAAATTAAAAATTTTACCTGTTTATACAAATTACCAAATTATTGACTTTAGTAATCAAATACGAGATCGGAATGTAAAAAGTGGAACAGCGAAGCGCCCTCACTTTGGCGGCAATCACGTAATTTCCAGAGATGCCTTCGATCCCACATCAAAATCGCCAACCCCGCCCAAATCGGTAATCCACGATTGTTCCAACTGAAAGCCTTCAATTACTTAAAAGGCTTTAAACGCTGTTTTCCGATCACTGTAATTATCAACCGAGTATCATCAAATATCAAAATGGCACAACACAATTCCACCGTATTTGCAACTTTGATATGTTGATATGATAATTTTCACCTGTTGTTAAAAATTGACATTTCCTCAAAGCAAGCTCTTATTAATATTTTAACGTTTTCGATTTAATTACACGTCTCGTCATTAATTTACGTACTACAATGCCCCTTTATCAATATTAAATGACTTTACAAATTAAAGTTTTTATTTCTTATGTGATTATAAGAGTTCGGATAGAAACACACCACTTTCGCATAATTTTTTTACTCCACAAAAGTCCACCCTCTTTAGTAATTGATATTGGAAAGGGTGTGGACTCGATTTTTAAGGTTAAACTGTAACCAACCCCCTATTTTATCATATAAAACATAAGGTAGTTTATAATTACAGGGTGTGAGACTGTTAAAAATTACTTTCGCGAAATTACTTTTTTTATGAACTCTTTCTATGCAATATTTCAGCTTTAATAGAGTTGTCGTGACCTATTGGTTTATGAATTATGTATAAAGATAACTCGTTAACAGAAATAATGAATAGTTTTTTAGGTGATTAATTAAAAATTTAATTACACAGGGCGATTTCAAAATAGATGTTATCTTTTAGGAGTGCATTCCTCAGATCAGTATATACGTAAAATAGTTTTTACTAGAAAAATGTCAGTAGGAAGTTAATTTAAACGAAAGCTCAAAAAAGGACCTATTTTATTTAAAAACGTGTAAAAAATTAAAATTTCCTTAGTGATCTTATTAAAGTTCAAATTAACCATTTTCAAAATAAGAGATTTAGTTTCTAAAGGTAGAATTAGGGTATTCTTTTAAGGAAAACAACTTTTTTGGAAACCCGACGTTGTCGAAACGTTTATGGTATCATCTTCAGGGTCATTAAAATTGAGCTTTCCGTATCAAAAAAGTATATGTTAATTAGTTGCAGGCATATAATAAAGGTTTTGATGTCTAAATTCAATATAAAATTAAGTGAAGACAGGTGCCTAGTACTTGGCTTTTTATTTCAGTGTTACTTAAAATTTTTAAAAAAAAACTGTATTAGAAAGAAACGTACCTTTTAAATTGACACATTAACTTTCAACGTAGACAAATAGAGAAACTAAAAAATACAAATAAAGTTTTATTTTAGGAAAATATTTACATCCATAATAATTCAAAGCACTTTCGCAAGACCAGAGAAACATAAAGAAATATACAAATTTTTCTTTATTATATACAACACATTTGTACAGAAAACCTCCAAGTTAATAATTTATGTATTACATGAGACTAAATATTTTAACATTTATGTTTTGTGGATATAGGTATTTTGTTTATTTAGCGTTATTCAAATTGAAATTTTCGACAATATTTATTACTGTTCAAACAGAATTAGAAATATATTGGATCAATTTGTTAATAACTGTAAGGTAAACCAACATTGATCAGAGGTAAGCATTTAATAAAAATTAACAGATCATAAAATTAGAATATCTATAAAAGTATAATAAAGCCCATCATAACTTTGGGGTACAAAGCATACAGGCAATAAAACAACAAAAGATGACAGTTTTTGAATAGAAAATATTACGAAATATAAATATGACTCACACAAAACGAAGAAATTGAAAATAAACCATGAAATAGAAAACTTAAATGAAGAAACAGACGTCGGAGAATTCAATAAGAGAAAATTGGTCTAGATACGTTAGCAGAGTGGATAAAAAAATATTTAGTAAACAAGATTGTACATCAGAGGGAAACCAAGTTAGAAGATGTCGCAAGGAGTACCAAAGAAGAAACGAATAAAGAAAAGAGTGGAAATGAAATCGTAAAGGAAGCTATAACCCACAACAGTTGTACGGCTAAAAATGAAGATATGATGTACTCTATGCAAATCAATATAGGTCTAAATATTACAAGCGTTAAAAAAAAAGATGTCAAGTAGCCCATGTAAATGAAACCCTACCTGATAATATGTCAGGCCAAAACATAATTAAATCAAATCAGTATGTACAGTGGTATATAAACACTGTGTCAGAGATTTTTTAAACTACTATAGTAGCAAGTGCCAAAAGATAGGCCACTTCCGGTTTAAAATTTTTCTTCATCTACGGGAAGATTTTTCACAATAATTGTTTTTCAATAAGATATACATAGGCTAGCATATCCATAATAATAAACTACATACACATAAACCAGCTAAAAAAATTTCATCACTTAGGCATGAGACACTCAGAAGTTTAAAATGGTATGCCGTATATTTGCGACCACTCAGCAATGGTATACTAATGCAGTTGAACAGAGAATAATTTGAATTTTTGATTGGCATAAAAAAATTTTCTCATGACGTAGGTCAGTGGCCTAAAAAATAACCTACCTTTTCACATTGGTATACCATGGCATACCATATTTGTATGCAATAATTATTGTGTTTTGGTATTAAACTGTATTAATTTTGCAACTTTTCGAATATGAAATCTTAAATATTTGAAGCCGCGTAAATGCTTAAAAACACCGTTAGAGTTATTCAACATTTACATTTATTACGTTTTTTATCACAAGTAACCAATAAGTATATCTACATGGTATTAAGTACTTGGACCAACGAACAAAAGCTAACACTTTATCATCTATGGATTATTGATTTTTCTATGGATACACAGAGATATCTATACTATAAAACACTGCAGTGTTTGCCTGTCCTCTTATGAAAATCTTTAACCTTTGTTTAAATTCCAGCACATTTCCAGATGTGTGGAAACATTCTAGAATTTGTCCTGTTTTTAAGAAAGGTGATAAAGACTCTGTGATTAATTATAGACCTATCACGATTATCTCTAACTTTTGAAAGGTTACTGCATAAAGCAATTTATGCTAGCACTCATGGGTTGATTAGCGACTTTCAGCATGGTTTCATGCAGGGTCGGTCTACCACTACTAATCTTTTTTGCTTAACACAGTACATTTCCAAATCTGTGGATTCTGGTGGATAAGTTGACGTCATCTATACAGATTTTAGTAAGGCGTTCGACAGTCATGATCATGGTATTCTTTTGTATAAACTTAAGCAGTTTGGTTTTTCAGCTAAACTGTCTAAACTTTTTCATCATACTTGCAGTGCAGGCGCCAATACGTGGAATACCGTGGTTTCAAGTCTGCCGAATTCATTGCTTCATCTGGTGTACCACAGGGTTCCATACTTGGGCCTCTTCTTTTCGTTATTTTTATCAATGACATTGTAGATATGATTGACGTCAATTGTCTTCTGTATTCAGATGATTTGAAAATTTACTGTGATATTAATTCTATCTGCGATTCCCTTCAATTGCAAATAAATTTGAATAAAATTAATGACGTGTGTAAAAAATAACTTGGCACTGAATGTGCAAAAGTGTAATGTTCTGTCTTTCACAAAAAAAACTGAACCGTATATTTACAATTATACACTCAATAATATGTCTCTAAATAGAGTAATTGAATTTAAAGACTTAAGAGTTATTTTTTATTCAAAGCTGAGCTTTACAAAAACCATGGTTTCGTTATAAGGCATTCACGAGGGTTTAATGACACTGACGTTTTATTTTTACTATTTAATTCTTTTGTTCTGTCTAAGATAGAATATGCTAGTATAATTTGGAATCCTGGGTATCATACATATAGTAATAATTTAGAAAGTATTCAACGCAAATTTTTAAAGTACATATCCTTTAAGATTGATGGCATTTACCCAGTTATTGGAGCGCTACATGAACAACTATTAACTAGGCATAATATGTCAAGTCTAAAAGATAGAAGGGAAATGCATTCTCTTATATTCTTACGTAATATTATTCATAATAAGATTGACTGCCCTTCTATTTTAAGTCAACTTAATTTTAATATTACTTCAGTCGCAACTAGGCACACTGTCACTTTCTATTTACCAACTCCAAGGACCAATTTACTTAAATTTTCACCTTTATTTTGTTTATGCAACAATTATCATTCACTTCAAAATAATTTGGATATTTTTATCTGTAGCATTAACTCGATCAAAAAGTTATTTGTAAAAAGTAATGTAAGTGCTGTAATGTAATGTAAGTAATGTATTTCTTTTTTTTGCTGCTGGAAATGCATTGTAATAATTGTCAATTTTCAATTGCCAATTTATTTATTTATTTTTTTTTGTAATTAATATTCTTATTTTTATTTTTTTTGTAATTATTATTATTATTTTTATTTTTTTTTGTTAATTATGCTGTATTCCCATCCTATAAAAATAAATAAATAAATAAATAACTTGTTAAATCATAATTTCGATGGACTGACCAAGGTTCCCATAGCTACTTACATATTATGTCATTTAATTGTCAAATTTTTTGTGACAAATTTCACAAATCCCTAAAAATGTCCCAAATGAACTCTGTAGTTCCAGTCAGGCCTTATTTTGAGGATGTCTTACCAGAAACAGGTACTAATTATTTCATTTACTATAAATAATAATATTAATATTTTCAGGTTGGGGTCTATATTATAAATTCATGCTGGGAATGGCTTGCGCCTGCAGTTTTACACATGCCACTGCCTTTTTAACTATACCATTTTGTATACCTCTATCTACGTGTGAACATGGAATTACTAAGGAAATTCTATTGGGTTTACATACAAGCTTTACACTGGGTACGTTAAACGCTTTTAGTAGAAATAAGTGAAGATAGTGATAAAGTATTGTCAAAGTAAACAGTACAAATAATTGATATTTTAGTTAAACTGATACTTAACTTATAATTTAAGATAATACCTTAAATTTTAGGACACAATTGGTTATTCTTCTTAAGTCAAACTTGATATAAAATATTTGTGGATATGTTGCCCAATTTATATTCGTATGAAATTGTTCAATTCTTTCTGTAATATTTCATTCCAAGTACTAATATATAAAAACACTAGCACTGCTCATCGTTTTAAGTATTCCACATCTCCGTTGAAGCACAAATGAAGTACAGCTGCAGCTAATAAAAAATGGGACAACTCTCCAATTTGTTATTGTCCGCAACTGTACATTATGGTGAAATATCTACAATCTACATGTAGAGTAGGAAAAAGTATCCTAAAGGTCGGTCCAGACTACTCATGTTCATGCGTGTTCGTGTGTTCTTACTCGTGACTCTTTGGTGGTAGGTGGTGACTCAAACACAATAACGAGCATCACTTTCAACGCGAGCTGATATTCACTAGTGAATATATTTTAGCCACATTACTTTATAAAATTATTATTTCATGTTTACTTTTACTCCATTCCATTCATTTTAATTATTGATATGTTTTCTTAGGAATTTATATATACATATGAACATTTCGCATTTTGTTAATCAAGTGGTATCATCTGAAGAGGAATAAAAGTTAATATTTTATTGTCGGTTCTGAAACAACATCGATTTTCACAATTTATTATTGCAAGAATTTAAGACATTTTTTGGTATTTTTCAAAATTCAATCAAGCCTCAGAACTAACATTTGGCATACTTCGACCTTTTGAGGGAATTATTACATACTATAATACACATACACAAGAATTGTCGCAACATCTAAAATTTACCATAAGTTTGAGGTTCATTTTTTCTTAGTCATTTGTTCGATTTGAATACACTTTTTTTCGCATCATTGGTTGACTTCAGGAATGTTAGTGGATATTAATTTTTTAGAAAAAAAATCTGATTTTCTTAAATACCGGCTATGACAATGATGTTAGGTTTTGTTCTAAAATTTTGCAACATTGGAGTGCACCAGGAATAACAGTACATTACAATTTGGAACTAACTCTAGCCTCACCTTTTCTTAACAGCCTCATTTTTTGGTTAGCTTTATTATCTCTGTTGTCATATGAGATATACAGTTTTATGGCACATCATATGTTTTTATTGAATTCAGTTTATATACATACATTGGAAAATCTGAAATAAGTAGCAGGCTATAGAAGGCAAGAGATTAAAGTAACATCATCAATTTACAAAGTGTCAATTTGTTGTTGTTCAAATTATTGCATTAGATTTCTATTCTCTGCTATGGTTTTATCGTTAATTTTAGTTGTGTGCTAAATTATAGCACTACGAATGCTCAACAGTTTTTAACGCGTCATTTAACCGATTACGAAGCCAAGAGGAATTGATCTAATTAAAGATATGCGATGTCAAAGGTACGTATCTAATGTAATTGGTGTTCGACGAAATTATCAAGAGTTACCTGGCATTATAGGGATACTGGACAGTATTCCAATATAGAGCGATAAGGATGTATGAGAGTTACAACAGCTGTACATGATCGTCTTTTACAATTTACCATCTTAAGAACTTGGTATTGCAGCACTCAAATAACTTCAAACCAATTTCTGGAAATATAAATCAGCTGGAAATATAAACGTTCTTTACAAACAAATAGAAATCGTCTCCGGGAACAGAATTTAATTATGACTAATGCTTCCAGCCACAGGTCCACGACTTACCAGGGCACATCGGATTGCCCCGTTACAATTTGCTATAGAGCACTTTGATTGGGGTCTTGAAACGCGCTCCAATGTACTCTTCATGGCTGAATCGAAATATTGTTTATATTTATCAGATAGACGTATACGTCAGTATACAGAAGGCCAGGTGAGCGTCATTTCCACTGTAACTTTTGAAAACGGAAATTTTGGGGGTGGGCCAACCATGGTATATGGAGGGATTTCTTTTTATGGGTGTACGAAGTTAATAATGTTCAATGATGGAATGATGACGGCCGATTGTTACATAAGGGATATTCTAGAACTTTGTGTGAACCCATATGACCCTTTCATAGGTGACAACAAATTTGTGATGCACAATAACACGCGACCACACGTTGTCAGGAGAGTTACTGAATATCTTGAAGAAGTTAATGTTACTGCAATGAATTGGCTTCAGCTCATCAGCTAACATAATAATCCTATAGAGCAAGTATAGAATCATTCAGGATGGGCGCTTCAGCAAAATTATGTCCGGGTGGGGGGGAAATTTCAATGATGGAATTACAAACCTAAATGAACCTCAAAAACTCCCCTTGGAAATAAATTGAAGGCGAATTAGAACAATATTGATGAGGCAACATAATACCCATAGAGCAAGTATAGAATTTGAAGGGCATTAAAATAAATGAACTAAAATAATTGAAAGGATTGCTAAAATCTTTTGAGGGAATCCAAGCTATAATTAGGACGAGAGAGAGAAATATTCGCTATTGAACATTATCGTACCCTAAATTTTGTGTTTGTAAAAATTAAATAAAAATTGTCTATATTGTTAATTTTTTCTTCATCCTGTGTATCTTATCGGATAACAGAGGTAATAAAGTAATCTAAAAAGGAGAATGTGAAGAAAAGACGACGTGAGAGATAGCTCTAAATTGTAATGTTGTTGTTGGTGCACTCCACAGGGTGTTACGAATTTTTGGAACAAAACAATGTCATTGTTGCACCTGTTATTCAAGCTAAACTGTTTTTTTACAGAAATCAGTAGCACAGTAACATTTCTGAATAGTCAATCTATAAAAGGTGCGTTCTTTCTAACTGAGATCTCAGTTAATCTAAGTAGTTTTATGGTTACGGAGCCTACATCAAATGATATTATGCGTTTATTTATGAGTGTAACCTCAGTTAGAAAAAAAACGCACCTAATGTAAAAAAATCGTCCCATTCGAACAAACTACTCAGAAAATAATTAAGAATAAATATATGATACATTTCAGATGATGCGATAATTCTTGTGGAGTGTGTATAAAATTTTTGTTTTCAGGAAGAGCAGTGAGTGGCCTTCTAGTCAACACATTTAGTGATATTTATGGTAGGAAGAGATTCCTGACTTACAGTTTGATGACAATTTTCCTATCCACTTTTGCGGCTGCCTTTTGCATATAATTACTATGTGATTATGATGGCAGCTTTTATTTTGGCCTCTGGGTGAAGACTATAGGTTTTGACTAATTATTTTGTGGCTTATTTAGTTATTACACTCCAGACAAATTCTACTAAATTATTGGTCATATACAAGGTGCAAAGGAAAATACATTACGTGATCTGTAATATAATTATGTTTAATTAACCATTTCCTTAAATTCATGAAAACTAAAAAGTGGTGTGGGTAACTACTGACGTATATTTCCATTCTTCTAATAATGATGCTATCTCCAGCTTGATGCTCATAAAATGATCTTGTAACTTTATGAAACCAGTAGTGTTTTAAAGTCTAAATGGGCTATATTCACAAAGAAAATAGGGTCATTAGTGATGGTAATATAAAAATAAAGTTACTAAATTTAAAATTAAGCGAAACATAACAAATTATTTACCACAATATGGTTAAAAAGGACTAGCGTAGATTTGTTGTGATTTTCTTGTTATTTTAGATATGTAAAAATCAATTATAAGTATGGATGAGGACCGGTCTATTTTCAGAATATTTAGATTTCACTCTACAGAATCAGTAGTAACATTCTCGTACACCCCAATGTAGTGGAAATTAATCAAGTTTTAATAGAATCTACCAATGTAAATTACTGGAAAAATTCCCGAGAAATACACTGGGTATATTTACAGTCAGTAGGACTGTCATGTCTAAGTTGAATAATTGCAGGATCAATTATGTTCGTTCAAATTATAGAAGCTTTTAAATACACATTCCCAAAAACATCAAAGTGCATTCAAATATAATAATTGCCCAACTTTTTATGTTGTGAATGATCACGAAATCGATCTGAGAAATTTTCTTGGCCTACGATCGAAAATAATTCAATTATGTTTAAAATATTCATTAAAAGAATTAACATTAGAAGACCATTTGACTGTTTTGATTGAGCAACAGAATCGTAGATAATTCATATTGATAACTTTGTATCACTCGAATTTTGAGAAAAACTACTTTATCAACTTGCCGACGTTTCGGTAAATTATATTACATCCTCAGAGCAATTAATTATGAGTTTTCCCTGATCACAATAAAAATTATATAAAACAGGAAACAAACAGATAAAATTGCTGGGTATGTAAAGTATTTTATGTTTATGTATGTTTCTGAAAAATCTGTACAAAAGGCTACGACATATTTTCAGCCTGGAGGTCCTTCTCCAATCAGGTCATCTTCGTTCTCCAACTTTGTCTTGGAGAATCATATGCATTAATCAGTACTTCTTCTCGGAGGACTTCTTCATTGGTAACCCTATCAACGCAGGAAATTCTGAAATTCGTAGGTAGATCCAGATTTCAAACACCTATATTTTCTCTTCCATAGCTTCCGACATAGTCCAAGCCTCAACACCGTATCTACCTGGCTCTTTCAATCTGTCATTTTATCTCCTGCGAGTGATCTCAAACCTCGTTCATTGCGAAGTAATAGTCTAAGAGCTGGCTACATAAAAAAGCAAGGTATAAGGTACATGAAATGTGAATAGCTAGAGAGGTTCCATTAGCGCTCCCGAACACCGAGTGGCCAGTCTGCCAGCGCTATTAGGAAGATTAAGGCGGCGGCGGACGGTCAAAGATGACAAATTTTACAATGAAAAAAATGATAATGCTCATGGATAAAAATTATTAGGAAGTGAAGTATTTGTTGCTACGAAACGCGGAAAATTATTGGCAGACGATTTCGTGGAAGAGAAATGGCCGGCAGACTTCAACAAAGCGGCGTTATCTTTAGTGAGAAAAAAATGATAAGCCTCATGATTAAAAATTTTTTAGAATGATTGTTAAACTGTTGAGGAAGCTATGTTGCCAATGGCAGACGAAAAAATGGAAGACAACATCGGGGCAGACTGTATTGAAGAGCGCGGTCTCGAGCGCGGTGTCGATCGCGCTTAACGAGTTAGTTCCGTACGATGGATTATAATGATTTATTATTTTGTTAATTATATTATGAGGACAATAAGTTAACAATTCCTATATTATACAAGTGCTAAAAGATATGTTTACCATTAAAAGAATTTTTTTATTAACAAATAATACAAATAAATTGTAGACTTATTCTATTTCGCTGTTTGTGTCGGATTCATCGTACTCCATATCTTCTTCGCTTTCGCAATCGATGTCATCCTCAGATTGGATTTCGTTAACATTTGTTGAAAAACAAAATTAAAAATTAAAAATGGCTATTAACAAATATAAGAACGAAAGCGAGTGGAAATATTTGTACCTTCAGGCTGTTTTTGATCGATAATAACGTCTTTAACTCTAGATGGTATCTGAGGTCTATCGAACTATTGGAACTGGTATTTGGAGTCGACTATTACCCATCCGCAGTCTTCTGGTACCAAATTAGTCGGAATTTTCTTGTGAGCGTGGCTCCGCAATCTGGCGATATACATGGATCTTAAGAATTGTGGTCTTAATTCAGCTGCACAAGGAGGTATCGATGAAGCATCAAAATTTTGTAGGTTTTTTTTTTTGAAATGGTTCGTTGACGTTATTGACTTTGTAATTTTTTAAAAAAAGCGCAAAACGAGCATTATCTACGGAATCAAGTGATTTCATCGTATAAAGTGAACAAACAAATTTTTCAACATTTCGAAATACAATAAGTCTATCACAATCTTCATTGCTTAATTCAGCAAATGCGCGTTGAAATTGTTCGCTTACCAGTAATAATTTTAAAGGACGCTGTTTCCCTTTTCTAAAAAAAGCTGGATTGAAATCACATCCAGTGAATGCATGAAACCCTGATAAATATTTACAAAATAATACTACGTGTCTATCATAAAGTGCTGACAAGTCATTTATACGCTGTTTGCTTAAAATACCCGTTTGAATCCAAACTTTACTATTCTTTTTTAGCTTATCCATGTTGGCTAGCATTATAATAAGTATGTCCGTGTCGGAACATTTTATTATAATGTTAGCTTCCTCCGGAATATTGGACGCGTGAAAAACTATTTTCGTATCAGCTTCTTCATGAGCTTCTAACGTGTAGATCAAGAACAGCCTGAAGGTACAAATATTTTCACACGCTTCCGTTCTTATATTTGTTAATAGCCATTTTTAATTTTTAATTTTGTTTTTCAACAGATGTTAACGAAATCCAATCTGAGGATGACATCGATTGTGAAAACGAAGAAGATATGCAGTACGATGAATACAACACAAACAGCGAAATAGAATAAGTCTACAATTTATTTGTATTATTTGTTAATAAAAAAAATTATTTTAATGGTAAACATATCTTTTAGTACTTGTATAATATAGGAATTATTAACTTATTGTCCTCATAATATAATTAACAAAATAATAAATCGTTATAACGCATCGTACGGAACTAACTCGTTAAGCGCGATCGAGACCGCGCTCTTCAATACAGTCTGCCCCGATGTTGTCTTCCATTTTTTCGTCTGCCATTGACAACATAGCTTCCTCAACAGTTTAACAATCATTCTCAAGAATTTTTTAATCATGAGGCTTATCATTTTTTCTCACTAAAGATAACGCCGCTTTGTTGAAGTCTGCCGGCCATTTCTCTTCCAAGAAATTGTCTGCCAATAATTTTTCGCGTTTCGTAGCAACAAATACTTCACTTCCCAATAATTTTTATCCATGAGCATTATCATTTTTTTCATTGTAAAATTTGTCATCTTTGATCGCCCGCCCCCGCCTTAATCTTCCTAATCGCGCTGGCAGACTGGCCACTCGGTGTTCGGGAGCGCTTATGGAACCTCTTTAGCTATTCACATTTCATATACCTACCTTATACCTTGCCTTTTTATGTAGCCAGCTCTCCGTCTATAAGTAAATTTGACTATAACGGGCTGATTGTCGACGATTAATTCCCGTTGGTGGATTGGACCCTTGCTAATCACCATGTATCTGGTCTTTTCTATATTCAGAGCCAAACTGTGTATTCGTCAATAGTTCTGTTGATCAACTCATGCAGTTTCTCTAAGCTTTCTGAAATAAGTATGGTGTCATCAATATATCAGCTATTATTGATGACTTCATCATTGACTTTGACTCCTTGTCTGCCGTTTTCCAGGGCTATCTCAATATGCACTTCTCTTCTAATCTCAACAGATTCTGATAGTCGGCCTTTAACTCATTCTGTCGTCTTTTATCTCCAGCAGAGGTTGGTGATGTTTTAATCATCTACTCCTGCATCTCTCAAGGCACGTATGCAGTCTATAAAACACACATACCCATCGTAGTTGACGTCTCTACAGCGTTGGATAAGAACTTGGACCGTAAACAGAGCGTCTTGAGTATCCAATTTGGAAACCAAACTGAGCGTCTTCGATATTTTCTTGAAATTTCTTATATAAGCGAGCGTGGATGATTTTGAGAATGATTTGAGGACATAGCTCAAGAGGATAATAGCACGAAAATATTCAAAAGATTTAGACTTAGGCTTGGGTAACGAAGGTGGATCTAAGCCAATACTCTGGTATCATGCCAGTGTTGTATATTTGGTTGAAAAGTGCGGTATGCGTCCTAATACAATCAACGCTTACGATCAGGAGCTCGACCGAAATTGTATGTGGGCCAACTGTTTTTCCGTTCATAGCTAGATTGATGGTATGTTTCATTTCGGAGATAATAATTTCTGGACTTTCTGTACTGTCGAAATATTTGTTCGGAACATTGGTCATCTCTGAAAAGTTGTTTGTATTTCAACCATACCTTCAGTTTTTTGTCGATTTCGAGAAAAGATTACCATGTTTGGTTTGATATTGGAAATACGTGGTAGCTTTATGTACACACCGTTCAGAAACAACCTTTATCAGGGTATAGTGGCCTTTAAAATACAGCCCTGTATTTTCTAGCACCTTTATTTGGCTAAAATAATACAAAATATTGCAAAATGCGCTTTTGACACAATAGCCCATTCATTCATACTTTCCTCTTGAAATAGAGACAAATATCGATATTTTTTAATAGGCTAGAAACGAATTTTTTGTGTGGTAAAAGTACATTTGTCGGAAATATTGCCAAAACATCGAAGAGGATTATATTTATCATTGTGTGATATATTTTGGACACTAGGATATGCATCTTTGTCACGTAAGTTTCTTATTTAATACCTTATATAAAATGCTATTGTAGTGCTGAAAGTTAAAATATTTTTACATATGCGTACTGCCTAGCTTTATACTCGGGTAAATCGCCTACTCGATTTTTATCTGCACGGGAAAATAATTCAATAATACCAACAATCTTTCTTTCTTGCGGGCTTTCGTTACATTCGTCTTTTAAGATAGATTCCACTTTAGGGAAATATTATAATTTTTCCGTATATTGAATCATATTCAAGTTACTATACATGATGATTCAAAATTACGGCGGCATCCTTCGACAGCTTGTTTGACATAAAAATAATAAGAAACAGTTTTCATAATATGAAACCAAACACGGTTCCTAACTGAGCTACGGGCTCTTAGATGCGCTCTAAGAAATAAAGCATTTACCATTAGTCTTTGAACACACTGGCGAAGTTTGACGATGCAATTTTGACTTATACTGTATAGTTCTTTCTAAAAGTAACTAGTTTCATAAAAGTTTAATCCAAAGCGAGCTGGGATAAATGAAAATAAGTCGGATTAAAATAATACAGTTTTGAAAATTGTGAATGAAGAATTTCAATGCCTAGTGCTTAGAACGGTCGAGGCTGGTCAGTACTCACAACCAAACTTGCAGAAAAATTCAAAATCTCAGTCTTCAACAACACACATTTTAAATTTTTCCAGTGTTCGCCATTCTCATGAAAAGTCCAGCAATTCGTGAAAGAAGAACGGTTGATATGACACTAACAACTTGGAGGATGATTTTTGCGATATCCGGAGGTTTAAACTTAACTTTGGCATGTGCTACCGCCTTATTAGAGGAAAGTCCCAGATATTTTATGCATGCGAAGAAAAACTATTTGGCACTGTTGACACTGAAGCAATTTTATGCCATAAATAAGTCAAGTTATGGAGAATCTTTTCAGGTATTACTGTTTAATATCTATATAATTATTGAACAATAACGCATTACCTAATATTTTTAAATAGTTAAATAGATGAGCCGGTTTTGATGATAGAGATTGTGGGCTAATTTATAGCCCACAATCTCTATTATTTACTATCTTCAACTTAAGGCCGGTCTAGCAATGATTTATTTATTCTAACTAGATAAGATAAGTCAAATTCAAATTAATTTATTTATTAAAATACTGATAATAGATATGACTTAAATATTTAAGCTGGACGACCTGCCGCTTTGCAATTTTTCTCATGGGTCAGGTTAGTTCTAGATATTAAACAAAAGAATTAAAAGCGCCCCTCCCCTTTCGTCAGTTACAAGCGACGACAAAGAACTTTCTTAGCCTATGGGTGGTAAAACTGAAACATGTATTCTCTTGATTAGCGGGTGGGCATCAAGACTAGTCGTTTCATGGTGTGAGGGGTGGCTTTTCTCCCCAGTTTTCTTCATTTGTACTACTACCAGCATTTTATTATTGAAGTTCTCAAAGTTCCCGAAATATCTGAAAAACTAATTCATATCCCCTTTTAAATGACGGTAGTTCCTTATGCAACGCCTACGGGCACTAGTTTATTAGACAATCCTTATTTAAGTTTTGTAAACTATCACCTCGTAATGTTTAATTCTCTTTATGTATTTTAGGTAAGGGAGGATGATTTGAAAAATATCATCTATGATTATGAACTCTCAATTTATCCAGAGCCAGATGGACATATGTCAACTTTTAAAAAACTGGCATATATAATACATAGGTCTATAAAATTGTTGTTCTCGACGTCATTCAAAACATCCACTATAGTACTGTTAATCATCAAAACGCCTTTATTAATACTTGGGTAATAAAACTGATATTTTAATTAGAATAATATATTTTTTTGAATATATCCCTGCTCAATATTCGGGACGTAATAAAATGCATTTGGTGGGCTACTCATCGAATGTGGCATTAAACCTTGTTAGTACTCTGAAAATACTCCAAATACCACGTCGAGGATATTAGGACAAATGTTCACAAAATCGGGCCGCAGGTTGTTCGAAAGCAACTGATTTCAACTATATTTCTACATTTCTAAGTACGCTGTCAGGATTTACAATTTATTATATAACTATTATATTGCACATTTTTCGGAATATAGTATTTGGATTAAATTATGTCCCTGGGATGACGTCCCTGAGCCACAACACTATTATCTAGAACTTCCTCAAAATTTAGCGTATTGATGTTTGGTTGTGTTTTGGAAAAGTCTAGTTAGTATATTGAGAGACTCTGGAGTCCAGACAAACCCAGTCGAGTAACCAGTTTAATATTATTAAGGCCAACAAAATTAAGACTGGTTTGCTACTCAAGTAACACATCCTATTACAGGGACATATACATGACTAAATTATCTTCTTTGAATTTGAAATGCTATTACTGGAAAATATTATATATTTGTACACTTGCTCAGATGAATGTATAAACTGATGTATCTTATAAAATTTCACAATTTAGAAATTAAATGTAGATGAAGAAGAAAATGGCATTGCTTTGGCACTAATTTTTTTATAATACTTAATTTATATTGCTTGACAAATAAATATTTGTGTTCAACTAAAAAATTTTCAAGGTACAAAATATTTTGGCCTTGATCATAATTATATGAACTGCCACATTTCTTGATAAGTAGCTTACAGAAAGCAAATTGCCCCTATACTATTATATCCAATTGTTTATATTTCCAATATCAAGGCCTTTAGATGTAAATATTTTGCTGGCGAAACATTTAGACGTAAATTCAACTGTACAAGAAGGAATCGACATTATTTATTTGGAGAGCATACAAGATCAAGGCATGTGTAACAACCTGGAGGAAAGTGAGATTTTATATTATATCTATTTTGGTCTCGCGGCATGTATCCTCATCGGTAATATCATTGTCGCATTATGTGTCGATTGCTTAGGAAGAAAGATTGTTGCAAGTAAGTACAACTTGTTATACCTTTAATATAATAAACACATTTAAAGCAATTAACTATTTTTCGTTTCTGGGTAAAATCACAGAATATACTTTAAATTTGTGGTAACATATAAACAAGGTTAGGTCAGAAATGTATTTTAATCGGCAAACAGAGCTTACTCTACATGATTCAAGATTTTATGATTTTGTAGATTTGTAGAAAAAGTTATAGTACCGCTAAATCCTATTAAAATAGTTATCTAGTCTAACAATAGGCTTGGGAAAAACCTGAAAAAATTTATCACAAACATGTAGTGTGCAACACCCCCGTCCAATTGCTGGCATAACACAATAAGCTGGGGATTGTACTTATTGACCGGTTGCTCAGTGAGCAGGTCGTGAATAAGGGCTTAGATTGATTTGAGTTCTCACCAAAATCTAGGCTGGGCGCCAGGACTTTTGCAAGTACCAAATAATTAAAAGTTTACTGCAACTTTGTTCCAATCAAGATTAAAAAAAAAATAAGATGAATCTATTTAGCATACATTTCCGACATTCTTGGACACGAAAAAAATACACATACCAACCTTTGAAAGAGATTACTGCGATTGTAACCCTCCGTATTATCAACATTTTAAAGGGACCTTTAACGTAAAAGAAATTTTAGTGACAAGAAAATATATTACCAGCAATTCCAGCAAAACAATATATACGTATATATATATATATATATATATATATATATATATATATATATATATATATATATATATATATATATATATATATATATATATATATATATATATATATATATATATATATATATATATATATATATATATATATATATATATATATATATATATATATATACATATATATATATATATATATATATATATATATATATATATATATATATATATATATATATATATATATATATATATATATATATATATATATATATATATATATATAAATACATTAATTATTGTAAATAATCGGTAATTTACCAACAACGGTTATTTACTGCGGTGGTAAATTACCATTCAAATTATTTCTCGGAGAATTAATTTGGTAATTAATGATCGGTAAATTACCGAAAAGTTAGTTGCTGTAATTTATCACTACCTGTATAGTGATTTCTTAAGATGTTAGTAGCCTATAACTTTGGAAACAAAATCCCTATCCGTCCGTTCGTAAGGCCTCTTAATGTAGAGCGAACCAAATGTAAGAAAATTAATGTAATGAAACTGAAAACGTCACCTTTATTAAAATTGATGAATATGTACATAGGGGCGTCCAAATACATTAAATAAAATAGTCAATAATGTGATGAAAATTTTTTTCGTTGGAAATAATTTATTTATACGTTAAACACTGTGGAACACCATCGACTGTCTTAGATTTCAGAACATCATTTTCGTATGACATCACTGTTTCTCTTCCGTTCTCATAGACTTTTTTCGTTGTGACCTTCTTTCCGTTAACAATCTTTGTGGACATGGACGTCCTCTTTACATAGGCATTAGGTATACCACTACTAAACGAACTTTCCATGGTGGAATACGCAGAATACTCTCCAGAATTTCCAGAAGAAAACAGATCATTCATTAGGTCACCATTAATAGAGAACAAAGTGTTTGTTTGGAAACCATCCAGATTTGAGTGCCTGTTTCTCCTGCCCCTACTTGAGGGACTCATGTCGCTGAAGAAATCAAGGATTCCTCCTCCAAAGAATTCCCTGAAAACATCATCCGGATCTCTAAATGTAAATAAGCCGAATCCGCCGCCAAAGTCAAAGACATCTTCGCGATCGCTTTTTCTACTGCCCTCTTTTCCGTACTGGTCGTACATTTTTCGTTTTTTATCATCAGACAATATTTCGTAAGCTTCTGATATTTCTCTAAATTTCTTATTTGCCTCATCCATGTTGTCGGGATTTTTATCCGGGTGCCATTTAAGTGCTAGCTTTCGATATGCTTTCTTAATCTCTGCTTTAGAAGCACCATTTGGTACTTTCAAGATTTTGTAATAGTCTACCATTTTTTGGCTTGAAAAAGATGGTTGTAGTGATGATTAGAGTGTAAACTCGTTAATTTTACAATGACTTTGACTTTTGTGGCTGAATTGTATTAAGAGCGTGACGTTTGACAACGTCTAATATTCAGAACACCAGCAATAAGACATAGTTAGCGCAGTTAGGCATAGTTGTTTTTAATTAATGTACCCTCAGTCATAATTTCACTAGTAAAGTAAAAAAATTACCTCAAACCAAAAAAGTCTTAAGACCAAAGACTAATTTGTAAATTTTTCTGCTTATTTGTGTATATGTTGATGAATAGAGCATAGCACATTACATCATTCATATTGATAATATGTAATAATTTAGCTAGTTAATAATAAATTGTTTTATTTTCATTTGTAATACATATTTTTTTTGTGAATAAACATTATTATTATAGGATATCCCTAAAAATACAGTAGCAAAGATAAAACTCTTTATAGTAGTGACGGGATGTGCGGATTTATCTGTATTAACTTGAATTAAAGTATTGAATTTAAAGTATTGAGTACACATACAGTAGTTGCAGTAATCAAGTTCGCTTAATATAAATTGTTACCACCCAGCAAAAAGTGCAAGTAGTTATGAGCATTTCTTGCCAGGAAAGGATGGGTATGGAATATTAGTATAGAATAAAGAAATTATTTAAAACGTAACAAGAAACCTTTAAAAACATAAAATCAAAAAAATATACTCTCAAAATAGTAACAGAAACAAATATTTTTCTCAATAAGTAGACAAAATAAATTCTAACGTAAAGTTATTACTATAATAAAAACAGAAAGAAGTATTTTCGTCAAAATGAAAAAATATGATATTAATAAATAATAACATCCTGAAAAAGAATATTTCTCAAGCACTGAACTACGAAAGCATAAAAAATGGAAATAAATAATACAGTTGATGACGAACGAAATAAAACATAGTTTTAACGGTTTTCACTTGTTTACTTTATTTACATTTTTTATCCAATAAATAGATACAAAACAATTGTTTCGCCAACACAGTGGCTTTATCAAATGTGAGTATAAACTAACATTACAATGCATCGAGGGTGTATAAATATGTGCTGTCAGGTAATAAAACAATTACTATAAAAGCAGGTACAAATTATTGGGAAATTCCATGAATATACTTGAAGAATTATAGACTTAAAAATATCAACGAATTATCCTGGAATATTGGAGTTTATAAAATATTAATTTAAAACAAATTTAACAGTGGTGAGGAATTCGTTTCTAACTGATCATTTAAAATGATGGCTGAGTTTTTTTAATTTATTAATTTCTAGAGATTCTAACAAATTCAATTTATGGCCTTTCTTCTCTACGTGCAATATTTCAAAATTTTTATTTAGACTATGATTTTCTGTTAGTAAATGATTTGCGTATGTGGAATCTGTTTTTTCATAGTTGAAGCTTCTGCAATGTTTTGTGAATCTCTTTTTAAAATGTCTGCCTGTTTGTCCTATGTATACTTTAGGGCAAGTACCGCAAGTCAGCTTATAGACACCTGATTGTTGTTCTTTTTTAGTTTTGTCTTTGTTGTTTTTTATTATTGTGCCTAGAGAGTTAGAAGTTTTGTATGCAATATTAATATTTTCTTTCTTTAGCAACCGTTTCTGGAGGTTTACCAATGTATGTAATAGTTTTATAGTTTAAATCTTGATTTGTGGGAGTTGGATATACTAGTTTTTAGGCCTTTTTTATAACTTTTTTTAGCAAGAATATTATTAATCATGTTTGTGTTATAGCCATTATTCTTAGCAATTTGCTTAATTATGTTCAGTTCTTTGTTAAAATTCTCTGTTGACATAGGGATATTAATTAGACGATGTATCATGCTATTGTATGCTACTTGTTTATGTTTTAGAGGATGTGTAGAAGTGTTATGTATTGTGATATCTATATGTGAGGGTTTATGGTATATAGAGAATTCGTGTAGATTGTTAGTTTTTGAAATTGTTAAATCTAAAAAAGATTATAATATTTTCTTACTCCAACTCTACAGTAAATCTTATGTTGGGGTGTAAATTATTAATGAATTCTAAAAATATGTTTAACTGTCTATTAGATCCTGTGAAGCAGGTAAAGATATCGTCTACGTATCGGTATATATAATACAGTTGATATCACAAAATTCACTTCACTTTACCTCACATCACATCGCTTCTTCCTCTGAATCCTTGTCCTTCTCACCCTCTTCTTTATTTTCGGATGAACTACTATCCTCTTTCAAATTTATAATAAATTTACTTCCACCATATATGACATTCAGCAATTCTTAACTAATCATCTTCAATTGTAATTACTTTTCTAAATCTTTTTTTCCCAATCTTCCTTATTAATTTTCGACACTTCATTTTGAATTAACTCTAACCTTTTTATCGAATTTTATTTCCTTTTCTGACATTTTTCTTCAATTTACACCAAATTTATTCAATCAGGATTTCCAGGATTTGTGCTTTATTATAATTTTCCTCATAATAGAGATCATGTTCCATTAAAAAAAATTTTAACCCCAGCTTATTAGAACTCTTGTTAGGAATTTTATACAGTTGTCTCGAACGGTACTTTGCATTGTCAAGAACAATAATGCTATTCAGTTTTAATTTTGGGATTAGGGTATTTTCAAACCATTCCTCAAATATTTCTCTCTCCATGTTCTTGTGGTAATCCACGTTACAGTCTTTCATGTTCTCTCTGCACAATTTCAATGCATTATAAACCCATTCATCAACTAATCAACAGTGTAATATAATCAACCGAGCCCCTTTATTAGGGGTAAGGAGATTGGTTGACATTTCCTAGATCCATCAGTCCATCCTTTTTTTATGGTGTCAGAAGTGTCATACCGAGTCTCATCTAGATAATAAATTGATCTATTTTCCCTTCTGAGTTCTTGTATCTCATCTAGATATGAATCTCGCCAATCCAGTATTCGTCTACTTTCCATAATCACCATGCGTTTATTAATAGTTTGATATTTAAATCCAATTTTTCTCAGCCAAGTTCCTAAAGTTCTTTTGGTATATTTTAGATGGTAATCCATTTCTTTTAGTTTTCTGTCTACCACGCCAGTAGTTAGGATTTCATTTTTCTGATACGCGTCGTAAACTAAAGTTCTTAAAAGTCTTGCTAACGATGGTTCCAGAGTTTTTGATTGACCGACGTCGGATAACTGTTTTCTTGGAACGGTACCTTCTTTCATCAGTTTGTGTATTGTGGGACGGAGAACGTTAGTCTGAGATGCTGTTTTACGTAGTACATCTAAATCATACAAATTAGGGTCATTAGCTCAAAGCTTCAAAAGATTATTATAAACATTAAAACAAATTTGTTTCGCTTGCTCGTTCAAATGTAGCCGATTTTTTCTTACTGAAAACACTGATGAACTTTAATTTCTTTATCACTGTAGTTACTATCACTTTCATTTTCACAAACACAATAAGATGTAGACGTAGAGGTCTCCCACGGTCGATATATTTCTACATTAGATACGGTAACCTTTTTAAATTATTTTCAAAAACACACCCAACAAGTAAATAGATATAAAATAATTATTACTTATAATATTACACTGTCTCCTACAACGCATTGCTAAACAAATCGGTAACAAAACTAAGTGCGGACCTGAAGTATTAGAGAATGTAAGTGAAGCTCCGCCTCAGTCGCGTGCCAACAAAAGCAACAATTATCTTTCTCGTTTCATTCGCGATTTTTCTTATTATATCTTAATTTACAATATCCCTGTATTCTTTATTTTTTCTGAGGTCTATAAATGTCAATAAAACAGCAGACCTAAAAGTCTACTTCTCATATGATATAGTTTTTTTCAAATGTTGCCATATTCAATCTTCTTTCCTTGATACAAATTATAAAATTTCATTACGCTGTTGAAGTCACTCTATATATTTACAACACACCGCCAACCAATTAAAGGAAATGTTTTAACATTGAATCGACACTTTATTGGAAGGCAGTTTCGTTACCTCGAAATATCACGACATGTCGGAAGAATCCTCAGATCCGTAAATTTTTACTTTTTATTACACATTTTCCAATATAATTATCTTATTGATGACGTCATCATCGTCAGGATATGACGTCTCGGACAATTTTTTTAAATGGACGTCCCTATTTTTTACATAATCATATAGTCACTTTCGTTTTGATTACAACGATACTAAATTTGATAGGTCTATCTCTAATAGTATGGTCAATGTCGAAAAAAAACTGAATAAGTCAAGGACAGTGGCCATCAATGGTTCCGCGTCTATCAATTCAACTAATCGGAAGAACATGAGTAAGATATCTCCGTACAGTTAAGGCATAATATTGATTTGCTCCACCTTATTGCAACCACAAATTTTCATTAGAAGTTCAAATTTCATTAGAGTTGCGTTAAAACAGGCAATCAAACAACATCAAACATAACAATAATTTCTTTGATGGTGGGGTAATAAACCGAAACGTTAGAAAAAACAAATAAAATTAGTTATACCTAACTGAAATTCACAAAATACTATATAAAATTTTTTAGAAATGTAGGTATTTTTTCTATTTGTGTACAAATTAACCGAAGGAACGATATCTTCCCGTAAAATAAGTAAGATATTTGGGACCAGTTAAATTTTTGTCAAAAAAATCTGCCCAAACATTTCCTTTTCGTGGATATTGAGTGTGATGTTCCTGTATCCAATGAGGCTTTTCCTTCGACCAGTATCAACAGTTTTATCTATCGACTTCACAATTCAATTAGAAAGTTAATTCGGCAGAATATAAAATGTATTTTATTAAATGCCGATCAGTTTTGCACACAGTCATCATCTGTTGACCAATCCTATCTTTCGATCTAAAACTTCAGATAATTCCTGAAAAAATTTTATCCTGAAAAGATGCCATCTTTCTATTTTTCCACAGAAGAGAAATGATTGTCACAATATAAACAAACCTGACGAATGCTACTATGTGGATTCTATTCCATTGCCAACAAAAGTTTCAGTTTGGTAACAAATTTGGGAGACCACACTTTTGTAAATCCTTTATATTATCAGTTTCCCTAATTGTTCGCAATTTCACTTAATGTTGATCTAGTTACGAATTCTCTGTTTGATATTTCGCATTGAATAATAATTAACTTTTTCTTGCGTCCATACCACGTCTCAGCAATCGATTGTCATGACGATTTCAGTTCTCTCAGTCCCAGATAAACGCATTTTTTAAAAGTATTTCACAAATTGAGAGTGGCAGAACAATATCAACCTTAAAACAAAGGCTTGCTAGATTTTATTTTATTTAGATACACATCAAAAGAAATACAAGTACATACAAAAGTAAGGCAAGAAATTGTATAAAACAAGAAATTATTAAGGTGGTTTTACACATTTAAAACGCGAATATTTTGATGACAGAAGAACAAATGAAACCATTCTGGTATGGTTGTAATCAGGATAACAGTGGCTATCCGATTATGTAAAAGGATAGTATTTAAGTAATGTCGGATTAGTTCTGTCGTGTTTCAAATGTTGATGATGTCATCAATGAGATAAGCATATCAAAAGATGCGTAATAAAAAACAAAAATCGAACGGTCAGGATAAAAAGACTGTCCTTTATCGACGTCTGAAATTTTGTCTATATAACGAACATACGTACTAACGTGGTATGTTTTTAAATAAATATTTTTAATAAGTATTCAAAACCCATTTAAATATTAGTGAGTGGTTTACAAGTGAACATAAAAACGACCCATATATATTTTTGTGTCGGCTCGGTCGTTTTTTAGACACACTCCGTTTATTACGACAATAAATTAAAATAAGCAAAAAATATAAACAAATCTGCGAGGTTAGCTTACTATTGATAGAAGTAAATGAACCGTAATGATTATTTTAGTTACGCACGTTTTGACAGTCGTATTTGCGAAATGGTACTAAAGATGGTTTTTTAAACAAATGGAATATGTTGTGTTATTGAATATATAAATAACCTTCGGTAAATAAACTAAGTGCCTATATTTAACATTTCAAGTTACTGATTCCGACGTTATTTTTGTTACTGCATTTTCTGGAATTTAGACTATAATAAAATTATTATTGAATTTTGTTTTGCACGTATTTCAGGAAAATGTTGGCATTTTTAATTGTTTTAAGGAAAATCCCACTTTTGTTATTATTTTTGTCGTAAAATTATTCATGTTATACATATTTGACCACGTGGCCGTCGCAAAGTGGACCAAAATTAAGTTTTAGCATAACAAAACCTAAATTTGTAAGAATTAACTTTGGGAAAACTCCTTTATTAGTATCTACAGAAATGGTCAGTGCATAATGACATTAATATGAGAATTCCTAAAAACAAATAATTTAGGAATAGTGAGCAAGTAAAGAACACTAATAATATGAGACCATTCTCAGTTTATCATTTGCTTTTCTATCGTATAGAACTCAGATTAATAATATAAGGATAAGTAACATCCATAAGAGATACACTGATTATTATGACCTATACATAAACAACAAGTTACATGTTTACATATCAACGTATTCAAAACAAACCAGGGGCGGCTCCAGGCTTCAGCGTTTATTTTAATGCTTTTGCGTAACTTAAAACTTAATAGGTATAAGTACAAAATTTGTTTGATTTAGTAATGTATTTTTAATACTAATCTGCTGTTCCTATTTTAATCTGTTGTTTTTAAGTGATTTTGAAGTTTTGTGTTATTGGGTACTGATTAATAATAGACTTTTAGTTATAAAGATTTATTTAGTGAGTATTTATTGAGAAACAATGACCAATAAGTGTGTAGTGAGCGGCCAAAGAGGAAAACCACGGGGTTGTTTATCTTTTCACAGGTAAATAAACAAAACAGATAAGGGTCGGTATAATGCGTGAATGCGAAAGTGTGAAAGCTAAAAAAATGACTAAAATTAATGTTAGCTTTACAAAAAATAAAAAAACATTTGATTCCATTTGAACATTAAAAAAATCCACATTTTATTAAAAAAAGATACTTATACAAAAATATTTATTTTATCTTGAATGGAAAGTTCATTCTTAAGGTAGCTCATAAACTTTTAAAGTGTGTTGATTTTTTTTTTAATTCAGTTTTAAAGGTTGTTATAAAAAATGTGTTTATTTTCAGATTTCCCGACAATCTGGTGAGAAGAGAAAGTCGGTTGAAAGCTCTCAAAATGGAAAATGTCAGTAAGTGGCACTACGTGTGTTCAGAACACTTAAAAAAAGTGATTATACTATTAAAAGATCTGGATTAAATGTCTTGAAAATCAGTACTGTTCTATTTTTTCCTCTGGCAACACTGTCACCAGGTTCGTCACACGTACTGTCCAGGTTAATAGAGAATTATATTAATAATATGGTGAGTAGTCACTCATGCATACCTCATGAAATAATATAAAGTAGATACCTACAAAACATCAACTGTTTTGTTGATATGTTACTTTAATTGCAATGATGTAGGTTTGTATATTTCAAATAAATATACTGTGCAGCGATCCAAAAAATTCTATTTGGATCACTGTACGCTATTAAAGAACTTAAAAATATTTATATTTGATGTGCCGGACATGGCCGTTGCTTAAAAAATAAAAAAAATAAGGACTCGGCGTGTTTAAAGTGACGGGCCTTTCTATTTAAATTTAGCATACCTTGTTATCTTGGGTACTAATGGTGACGAAGGAATTAAATTTTCAATGCTGAAACAAATGAGATTTATTTGAAATGTACAAACCTACATCACTACAATAAATGTAACATATCAACAAAACAGTTGATGCTCTGTAGGTACCTATCTACTTGATAATATTTCATAAGGTATGAATGAATGTCTACTTGGTATATTATTAATTTTCAATATAATTCTCTTCTAACCTGGACAATATGTGTGACGAAGTTGGTGATAGTGTTGCCAGGGGAAAAAATGAAACAGCACTGATTTTCAACCCTTTTAATCCAGATCTTATAAATTATAATCACTTTTTCTAAAGTGTTCTGAACACACGTAGTGCCACTCACAAGCATTTTCCATTTTGAGAGTTTTCAGTCAACTTTATCTTCTCTCGAGATTCTCGGGAAATCTGAAAATTAACACATTTTTTAATAACACCCTTTAAAATTGAATTAAAAAAATATCAATTGACTTAAAACATCTACAGTTTGTGAGCAACCTTAAGAGTGAAGTTTCCGTTGAAGTTAAAATAAATATTTTTGTATAAGTATCTTTTTTGATAAAATGTGGATTTTTTACTATTCAAATGGAATCAAATGTTGTTTTTGTCTTTGTAAAGCTATCATTAATTTTAATTATTTTTGAGCTTTCACACTTTCGCATTATGCCGGCCCTGATTTGTTTTGTTTACTTACCTGTGAAAAGATAAAGAACCCCGTGATTTTCCTCTTTGGCGGTACACTACACACTTATTAGTCATTGTTTTACAATAAATAATCCCTAAATAAATTGTTATAACTAAAAATCGATTATTAACCAGTACCAAATAACACAAAACTTTAAAATCACTTAAAAACACAGATTAAAACGACAGATGTCTGTCTTACAGAACACAATTTGTTGTCAAGACGGTGATAGATCGGGCATCAATCGGGTTTCTTCGTGCTGTGTTCATGATTTTCACCAATAGAAATTAAACCAACGATAATATTTACGTATCTCGTGTGGCATGTAGATGAATCGGACAAGTTTTTATGTTTTGTTACTCATCTTCTAGTATTATTAATTTCAGGTATAAAAGTGGTGTTGTATTCTCGATTGTTCTTAAGGGTGTAAAATGCTATGGTACTCTTTCCTTTTTTATTTAAATTTTAATATAGTTATTTTTGATATGATCTTATTCAAAATATTAACAACAAAAGTGTCGTTATTTTCAAATTTAGTGTATTCTTGTTTAATTATTTCCTCGTTTTCCTTAGAAAACATAAATTTAAGTGATCGACAATATAGCGACGATGACGAACGGGGATTTTTCCAAACCACCGTTTTAGAGGATTTGTCTATGAGCATAATAGGGACAAAACCTATAAAAACATAAATTCGTCAGTTTCAGATTCTTTTGTAAATTTGTTTTTGTATATACTGTGACTGGAACTTCCATCCATGCTCCATTTACAGCCAAGAGTTAAATTTAAGGAAGTAATGCTATGTACATCTACAACATTAATAAGATTGCAAATACTATTAAGAGTTTTATATAACATATTTTGAATATTAACTACAACAGCTGTTGTTTGAACAGATTAAGTCTATATAAACTAGGAAAAGTATCTCTATGTACGATATTTACCACAGTCCCTAATAAATTATACTTGCGTTCAGATAAGTCGAGATCTAATTGTAAGTAAAGAGCTAGTGCTTGCTGCAAACTCAATTCTTTCATTACTTCTAAAAGTCCTGTTGAAGTTGATGGACCAGCGATACTAGAAGCGAACTGTAATTCCGCACTACCAAAGCTTTTTACCAATGTTTCCACTATACGTTTTTTTGTTTTGACGGAACACTCTTCGAACTGCTTTTGTGGACGGCCCCGGCCACTAATTGAGATAGTCGAACTGATATTGGTAGATTTTATTAAACTTTCAGGGATTGAAATTTTCGAGGCGAGAAAACCACTTTCTTTTTTTAATAAATAGGATCTTGAACGTGAGCACTTTGTCCACCTTGATTTTAAGTTAGCACATATTAATTTTGCAACATTAAATAGTTCTGGAGCGTCTGGGTTTGTAATGTTATACGAGTTCGTAATACATTGCTTTATTGCAGTAAATTTGTCTTTATCTACTGTTGACACCCAAACTTCAAAACATTCACCATACGTAAGAGGGTGACCTATAAAGGAAAAAAGGCTTTTTATACAAATTTGCAAATATTTGCACAAAATCATATTATAGCTTTAATCTATACTAAATTGACTAGAAAATAGCAGAAAGTTGCATATATACTTTTATATACTTTTTTTAAAGCTTACAGAATTTGTTAAAAAATCAATAAGAATCAAATTTTACACTCGTTTATAAAATTCAATTAACAGGTTGAAGAATGCCAAAATCGAGGTCATTATGTATTTAAATAGTTAACATACCTGGATTTATATTCTCCATGACCAAAATAGCACAAATTAAATACTGTTCAGCGCACAACTATTCACAAGTGAAGCAAAATTTCAACTGACCAAATAGGTAATACACTATGTTGAAATTACCTTCGATTATGTCCAATAACCCTCCCCCCCCCGATACTGGGAAATTCCAAGAATCATTTCTTGGGATAGCTTGTTTGGTTACTTACCTACTTAGAGGGTAGGTAATTTAAACCCAAAATAAAGGGTCGGTTTTTAAATTTTTCTCCACAGGTCGCTGCACTGTGCGCAGGAGATTAACTCCGGAACAATTACAACAATACCTGCAGCCCTCCACGTATTAACTTTGGATGTTAACGAACTTGCAAAAATAACCACAAGATAATTGTGTCATAATATGACAAAATGACAAAATGTTCATGCATGTATTATATGCATGAACATTTTGCGCGGTAACACATCACCTGGAGGCAACTCTGGAATTTATCGCTGCCTCCCGATCTCTAATTATAGATGACATTAATTTTAAAATCTCCAGTAACTGTTTTCCCAAATCATTAGTTTTCGAGCTATGAGCAATAGCAAAAGCTAATACATAATTCCAACTCATACCTTTTATATGATTTATTCTGCACAATTTTTAACTTAAATGTGCTACGTCCCTGGTTGATTACTACTGATTCGTGATGGTTAAAGGGAATATTCTCTTTTTGGGAATATTTCACATTGGAAATATTATCGGGAATATTTTCCAGGGTCATGTAAATTAATTTTAAAGCCCCTAGCGACAATAGGGTGTTGTATCAGATACTGCTGATGCATACGAGTATGATAAGCAAGTCCAACAAATCCTAAATGACGAATTATCTGATGATGATGATGATGTGGAAGTGATAGAATCTGATTCTGATGCGACTGATAATTTAGAATAAATGTGATGCATTTGTTTTATATTTTTGCCTACCCATATAGGTACTAGAGACACTTAATAATTTTTGTCAACAATTTAAATAATGTGTTGTTTTATTGCTTTTATTTTTTGTTTAATTGCGTTATTTTGTGTCTTATATAATGTTTTAATGAAACAACTCATTTTCCGTTAACATAATTTTATGTGAAAAAATGTATTTTATTCCAAAGTTATGTAACATGTAAAAGGTTAAAGTTTATTATTATTATTTTTGTTGTATATCTGTTGTGTATAATATATTGTATCCTATAACATAAATAATACAAATTTTCTGTACAGATGCCTATATTTATTTCTAAACAAAAATAAATAAATAAATAAAAATTCCCCTAAAATCCCACTTTGAAAAGAAACCTTCGAATAATACCAGAGAATATTTCCCAAAGTTAATTCCCAGGAATTTACCCGTCACTACTACCGATAGAGCTGATATTACTGATACGACTGATAAATACTACAGACAGAAATTATGTTCGTAATGAATCTTTTCAAACAAAAACTACCTCAAACTGCACTTTATACATACATACAGGGTGTTTCGATGATGTCACGACAAACTTCGAGGGGTGAATCCTCATGTAAAAAAAACAAGAGTGAAATTTTTTTATAAAATATTTATTAAACAAAAATGTTATTCTTGTTCTTTTTTTTTTGACGAGAGGAATCACCCCTGGAAGTTTATCGTGACGTCTATGAAACACCTCGTATAATTAGATCATTCTCAAGATGTAACAAAAATAAGAAAATTTCAATGAATCTTTAACGTTCAGTTTCTTGTTTGCTTATGTTATTCAGTAGTACCTCTAGAATATATGATGTGTTGTTCTGTTACGCCCCGTGTAGATGGAATACATTATTTAATATAAAAGTTATATCATTTCCGGTTTCGACCAAACAGACAGAAACAACCCCATGTTAACAATCTTCTAAACTAGCAGTTATTTCGTTTTATAACACTCAGATCGAGGTTAACACAATTAGCGTGTAAAGTAATTAAAACTAACTTTATTTTCAGTTACAGGTTTGATATTATGTGCAGGATGCTCTATTACGCTCTTCTACATAAAAATCTCCATGGCAAGAATAATCCTTTCTACAGTACTAATGGTATCACTCAGCACTGTAATAACAACGAGTTCGATAATAAATATAGAAACGTATCCAACAGCTCTAAGGTATGTGCAAAATACATAAATCACTCGATAATCGGCTTTATTTTCGTAGTTTTTAATTTCGGGTTTTATTTAAAGCACTGAATGAAAATACTTTTCATTACATATACATTTTTGTGTGCGTATACGAGTAAATATTAAGGGATTTATTTCAAATCTTGATGTATAATATTAAAATTTTGTTTCGTATCATTGAAAATTCGAAACATGTACAGGATGTCAACACTTAATTTTGTTCCCTCTTTATTTCCCTATTTGTGAAGATTTTTTTTAAATTTTAAAATGTAGCCGTATCAGAAATTTTCGGAATTTTTCAAAAATAATATTCAACATTATCTAATGCCAATATATACAGGGTGGTGAAAGAAAAGTTGTTTTTTTTAATGGAATGCCCTGTATATTTTTTGTGGGTCTGTAGCACTCTTTGTGCTGATTAAAAAAATGTATAACTCCTTTGAGTTTAGATCAATATCTGCCGAGATATTCGAGGATAAATATGAGATATATTTGATTTCACTATTTCGAGGTAGCTTTGCATTGATTTTCAATTATCAAAACAATCTTTGTTAGTAATAAATATCAAATACTTAAGATCTCCACAAGATCAAACATGTATTTTATTAAAAAAGAAAACATTTTTGAAAACATTTAAATATATAACAATAATTAACAAATAAATCAACTTCATTTAATTTAAAAAGTACAAAAAAACATATTGACAGTTACTTAGAAATGATTTTCAATATGCGCTTCGTTATTTTGTATACACATTTGACAACGTTTTAAGAAATTTGACCGAACTTGTTGCAGACAATATAGATTATTATTTTTCTAATAACTTCTTCAATGATCCTTCGTCTTAATACTTCAGCATCCTCAATTTCCTCTTTATAAAAAACAGTCTAGAGTATTAAGGTCTGGACTACGAGCCGGCTATGAAATTGGAGCACAATTGCCTATTCATACTGTATAATATTGATTTAAAACTTGGCGTATTAAATTAGTGCTGTGGGGAGGTGCCCCATCCTGTTGCCACACTACCTCAAACTTTTATGCAAATGGTATTTGGTTACCTAATAGATGCTCTATTTCATTTCTCAAATAATTTAGGTAATTTTCACCATTCAACCTCCCCTCTACAAGAATAGGTCAAAATATTCTATTATTTAACATCCCACATCAAACGTTGAGGCTCCTCCATTCTTGTCGTCTAATGAGGAATACTAAATGAGGATTATGTGCCGCCCAAATAAGTTAATTTTTTTCATTTAAACCAGAGGTCCCCAAACTTTTTTGTTTCGTAGACCACTTGCCATGTTTTTCGGTTTTGGGTAGACCCCCTGCTTACCTAATGTTGAATTTTTGCAAATTCATCAACTTCAAATGTGTGTTTGACCGCTGGTATAGTGCTACTCACTTTGAGAGATTTAAATTTCTAACTGCAGTGTGTGAAACACGTGTTAAGTTTTATACATTTATTAATTAAATTCAAATTAAAACAAACCAAATTAAAATTTAGTATTTGTTACATAAAATAACTAAGCAAAAAATAAATGCTTTTAGTGGGAGGGATGAACCTGACGCTTTAATAACAAATTTTCGGAGCTGCGGGCAACTGCTAGTTTATAATAACTCTTAAACAGTTTTATATATCAGAAAATATACCTAATAACTTAAATTTTAATATAATTCTTCATCACGTCTCATGAACATTTGTTTTAAAAATTTTTACCTCATAGGTAGTTTTATAATTTATATACACAAATTAATTTCAAGCTACCTAACTCAGAGAAAACAATATGTAAGAATTCGTACCAAAACAAGCTTGGACAAAGTAGTAGAATATGGGGTACCACAGGGAACAGTCCTTGGACCTATGCTATTCACAATATATCTAAACAATTTACTTACCATTAAAACTTCCGGGATGATCGTAAGCTTTGCAGATGACACGGCAATTTATTATAAGGACCAAACTTGGTCGGAACTAAAAACTAAAGTTGAAAATGACATGAAATTATTAATAGATTGGTTTAATCATAACATTTTAACAATAAATTATGAAAAAACAAAGTACGTACCATTTTCATGTTACAAAAATAGCTTACCTAAATTTCAGTCATTAACAATAAAAAATATATCTGAGTCTATAGAAATTAATTCAACAGATCATATAAAATATTTAGGAATCGCTAGATAAACATTTAAGATGGGATGTACATGTTGATAATGTTTCTAGAACTTTAAGAAGTATTTTATACAACTTTAAGTATTTCAATAAAATACTTGATACACGTCATATGAGAATGATATATTTTGCCTTAATAGAGTTTAGATTACAATATGCAATATTAGGATGGGGAGGAATCACTACTACTTACCTGAAAAAATTAGATGTATTACAAAAATTTTTTTTAAAAATAATGTATAATAAGGAAAATACTTACCCTTCAAATCTCCTATTTACAGAATCAAAAATTTTAGATATTAGGCAACTATATTTCTGTAATGTTGTTACTCACATCTACAAAAACAAAACTAACTTACAATATATTGATCATTACTACTCTACACGAAATAAAACAAATCTGCAAGTTAAAACAATAAAGTCGGAAAAAACAATAGGACAACGAAGCTATACCTATCATTGTTCCAGAGTATACAATTTTTTACCTGAACAACAAAAAAAATCAAATGAATGATATAAAATCTCTGGGATTATTTAAAAAGAAAATCAAAACTTTTGTATTAAATATAGATAGAATAACTATACACAAACTTATCCAAGTCCAAGAAATTATTAATTTTTTTATTTATTTATTTTTTTAATCTTTTTTACAGTCAATTTTATTTTACCCCAAAAACTATTGTATTGAATTTATAATTAATTGCCTATAAAATGTAAAATGTAAATTTGTCTGTAGTACATTGAAGGAACGGAAAATCTTTACCTACGCGCAACCTATGGTTTTTTGTAGATTTTTTTTTTGTTTATTTGCTTGTATTATTGTAAGCTTGCATTATATACTCATTGTAAACTATACTGTGAGCAGTGGTAAATAAACGTTATTATTATTATTATTATTATATAGATAGATATACAGGGTGTAACAAAAAAGCATGTCATAAACTCAATGAAAGATTCTAGGCAACAAATAGTGACGATATGACTTAACTTACCTCTATGCGAAAATGCTTCCAAAAATTTTTATGGGCCTTTAAAGTCGAAAATAAAAAATGAAAAATTTGCTCTAACTCTGGAGTCCTTGTAAGATAAGTAATTATGATCAGTTTATCTCGATTCAAAAGACGAGAAGTGGGGGTCATGTGACCCATTTACCCCCATTTTTTTATGGGCACACCAATGGCAAAAAATTAATTTTTTTTGAAAATAAAATTTAATTCTAAAATTTTTTTTACTCTTACCTTTTTTTCTACGTGCTTTAGTTTTCGAACATTTAGCTTATTGGAATTGTGAATTAAAAGACTCTAAAGCAGAATCGAACAATTTTTTGCGATAAGACTTTTAAATCGAATGAAATAGTGTCCTCTGAATAAACAAGCAATTTAATTTTGACAAAAAACTTTTTTGGAACTTATTATGTATTAGTGCTATATTGTACCAAATTTAAAGAAGATATCTTACAAGGACTCCAGAGTTAGAGCAAATTTTTCATTTTTTATTTTCGACTTTAAAGGCCCATAAAAAATTTTGGAAGCATTTTCGCATAGAGGTAAGTTAAGACATATCGTCACTATTTGTTGCCTAGAATCTGCCATTGAGTTTATGACATACTTTTTTGTTACACCCTGTATGTGTTTATATTATAAGAAAGTATTATGTAAGTCAATAGGTACTATCTGTGTATGTGGATCATTCCATTTATGGAAAGCCGAAATTAAAGTCACGACCTGCTTAAATGAGATCCACTATCGTGGACCCCCCATTTACATCTCATGGACCCCCAATTTTTTTTTCGCTGACATGGACCCCTTGCAGGTTGTAGTCGATCACTGGGGTCGATATAGGCCACTTTGGGTGTCAATGATTTAAACGATGAAATGTTGAAAAAATACTTTCATCACTAAAAAGTATTTTATCGTAGAAATGCCTATCAACATTAACAATGCGAAGCATTTCCTGACAAATGTTGAGTCTGTTTCGCAGATTTTGGGGGTATAGTTTCTGACATTGCAAAATTTAAACGGTCTATACTTGCGTTTTTTAAAACTGTATGAATATTTGCCTTAGAAATTCCAAAATGTTCTTGGGCCATTTTTGTAGATCTTTTATTACGTTCTATTCAATATGATAGAATTACCATTTCCACATCAGCAGTAAGCACCGTCTTTACACGTTCCCTTTTTTTTATCTGTTAAACCACCATGATTTGTTCTAAATTTACTACATAAATTCTTGACCGTGTTTTTTGCAGAGACCCGAAGTCTGGAAAATCTTCTAGCAAATTCCTTACAAGCTGCAGCTTTATTTTTATTGCACCAAAGATAAATTTCGACAGTTGTACATCTTTCTTCTACAGAATTTTGCATGTAATTTCTGAACAATATAAAAATGACATTTAGAATAACATTCAGTCAATTGTTTTGAGAGTTAAAAATCAACAATTAAGTCAGAATGCAAACCTACCTCGAAATAGTGAAATCAAATATTTCTCTTGTTTATCCTCGAATATCTCGGCAGTTTTTGATCTAAACTTAAAACATTTTTGAAATCAGCTCAAACAGTGCTATAAACCCATCAAAAAATATACAAGGCGTTCCATTAAAAAAAACCTTTGTTTCACCACCCTGTATGTATTGGCATTAGGTAATTTTGATTATTATTTTTGAAAAATTCGGAAAATTTCAGATACGGCCATATTTTGAAATTTTAAAAAATCTTCATAAATAAGGAAATAAAGGGGGGTCAAAATTAGAGATGACACACTGTACGTATTTTCGAATAGGTAAGTCAAATCCTAACTCGGGCAAACTTAATATAAAGACAAGATTTTTTGAAAAATATTTCCTACGCAATATAACGACACATGACAACTTACTGTTTTCTACAATACTCCAGGGAAATAAGGTAAAAATAAAGGCCATCTGCGGAATGAGGCCGAACAAGCTGAATTTTTTGCAGAGACCTCCGTTTTGATGTTCCAATGAAGCACAAAAAAATCTCATATGCCTACCCTTGTGCGTCTTGAGATATCGAAGGTCAAAGGTCATGAAAATTGGTTTTTCGCGAAAATCTCGCTTCCAGTGCATCTGACGTCGTAAGAACTCATAACAAAACTTACATAAAATAGTATTCTTTACAAAATTGTTCATATGCATTTTTTTTCGTATGACCAACCGTTTTCGAGATATAGCATGATAAAGCGGGAGCGCGTATTCGTAATAGGTAATACTGTATTATACTGCAGAGCCATAAATATAAAAGCACTTTTCTTAATCTGTTAGACTGGAAAATTAAATTCCCATTATTAAAATCGTTAAAAATTTGTTTATTTATAAAAAAATATATAATAAATAATTAATAACAAAACAATGTATTATTTTCACACCACTTTTGTAATGAAATGCAACGCTTCTATATATTATAATGCAAATAAAAAACATTTCTTTATTCTAACAAGAAAAGTGTAATCATCCAGGTATAAAGAAGTGGACCATGACCGTATTTCTCCGAAACGCAGTCCCTAAACCCCTTGCATTCTAAAGCACCTCTTCGCGTCGCGTCGTGTCGGTCTTGAATCCAAGCCAGTTTGTTAGTTAAAAGCTGTTTCTCGACTGTGAAAGACGTTCTTATCCACGCGGAATGGCTAGTCTGTGCTTTATATGCAATCAACCGGTTTCGGATGGTCGTGAATCAGTGAATGTTGTGCGAGGTTTACAAACTATAAAACAAAACTAAACATCGAAGACTTCAGTGACCTTGAGCCTGAAGAGGTTTTGCCAACAGACATAGAGCCAACAGATATAGAGGAAGCGTCTGACGAAGATAATGTGTTGATCGAGGTGCTAGTGGAACCCACGAAGACGAGGAGGAAGGCAAGGAAACATAAGGCGTGGTGTGGAAAAGAATGTATTTTTTGTTATTAATTATTTATTATACATTTTTTTATAAATAAACAAATTTTTAACGGATTTAATAATGGGAATTTAATTTTCCAGTCTAACACATTAAGAAATGTGCTTTTATATTTATAGCTCTGCAGTATAATACAGTATTACCTATTACGAATGCGCGCTCCCGCTTTATCATGATATATCTCGAAAACGGTTGGTCGTACGAAAAAAATGTATATGAACAATTTTATAGAGAATACTATTTTACGTAAGTTTATAGGTTCTTACGACGTCAGATGCACTGGAAGCGAGATTTTCGCGAAAAACCGATATTCATGACCTTTGACCTTCGATATCTCAAGACGCTCAAGGGTAGGCATATGAGATTTTTTTGTGCTTCATTAGAACATCAAAACGAAGGTCTCTGCAAAAATTCAGCTTGTTCAGCCTCATTCCGCAGAGGAAGTTTTATTTCTCTGGAGTACAAGAATGTTTTATCGATATAAATGTTAACATTGTCCCTGAAAATAATTATTTGCAGTGTTTCACTTATAACTTAAAAACTAATTTTACTTACAACTTTAAGCTATCGAGCAAAGTAAAATGTATAAAATTTTCTTTCAATCAGTGCATAATACAAGATTTCCAGATGGTAGTTAATTGTAGATTCAATAAATAAATTAGCAACACGAATAAAAAACTTTTTATTTGCTTAGCACTCTCAAGAATCTTTTCGAATTATTAACAAGCAATAGTTCTATTCAAATGTAAGAAATAACGCTTTGCCATTATAATTTACAAGGGGAGAATGAGGTAAAATTGTTAGACAGATGTCTCAAAATTCTGTAGTGCCTAAAACTAATGTTCATAAAACTCTTAGACAAAATTCCATCCATATAAGATTAAGCTTTTACAAGAGTTGAACGACAATGACAATGACCGTTGAATGCAATTTTGCGATATCATGTCTAATCGTTTTCAAGAAAATACAAATTTGCTGTATAATATTGGTTTTTCGGATGAGAGTTCATGTTCTCTTAGAGGAATTTTCAACAGCATAACTGCAAATATTGGTATGACGAAACTCTGAGGAGTATCATACCCAAAGAATGGAAAAATTGATTGTCTGAGCAGGCATTCTAGTAGATCATATCATCAGTCTTTTTTTATTCCGGAAAATTTAAGTGGAGAAATATAATGTATTAGAAAGTAAGATAGATCCCATAATTATCCAACTTTTAGAGGAAGATGACAATATTTTTGAAGATGAACTACTTTTCCAACATTAGGCAGTACTAGTGAGGGAACATTTTGGACTAAATATTTCCTGATGTTGCAGGCAGTTCACAACATTTTCTAGCAATATTTGTATTACTGTATGGAAGTCGGTGGTACACATTTTGAACAATTAATTAACTGATACTTGAATTAAAAGGTGTTTCAATACGAGCGCAAGATTTGAATTGCGCGACAGTTTGGCTGTCATAATGTCACAAGATTATGACATGCAAGATCGATAGTAGACAGATAGGAGTTAGTAAACATGGAACATTACACGATAGCACAACGCGTCCTGATTGTTAAACATTATTATCAAAATGGTGAAAGATTGGTTGCCGCGATTCGTAAAGTGCGTCCAATTTTCGGTCGAAATAATGTTCGTCATTCATTTACTGTGAAAAGAATAATCGAAAAATTCGAAAGTACTGGTTCGGTTAGTAATGTGAAACACACGACACGAGCTCGTAGAGGTCGTTCAGAACGAAACATCACGGCAGTTCGCAAGAGCATGGCCGAGAGTCCAGGGACGTCGATTCGTCATCGTGAACAAGAATTGGACTTTACAACAGCCACTCTTCAGCGTGTTCTCACTAAAGATTTGCATCTCCATGCCCACAAAGTTCAATTGACAATTTCTGCCACAGACTATGCAGAGCAAAGAAAGTTCACCAACTGGATCCTTGAACAATAAGAAGTGAATGCCGATTTTGCGGACAAAATCATTTTCAGTGATGAGGCCCATTTTCACCTCGATGACTCCATTAATAGACAAACTGCCACATTTGGTGCTCACAAAATCCACGAATGATTCATGAGAAAGCAATGCTTCCAAAAAATGTCACTGTTTGGTGTGCATTGTGGTCTGGAGGAATCATTGGACCGTTTTTCTTCGAAGACGAGGCAAGTAATGCAGTAACGGTGAATGGCGAACGTTACTGTACTATGATAACCCAGTTTTTTGTACCTCAATTGGAAGCTATTGCTTTTGACGACATGTGGCTTCAGCAGGACGGTGCCACTTGCCATACCGCCATTGAAACATTGACGGTCTTGCATGAGTCTTTTCCTGGTCGTGTCATCTCTCGGCTTGGTGACCAGAATTGGCCGCCACGCTCTTGCGATTTACCACCTTTTGACTTTTGGCTGTGAGATTATCTGAACTCACAGGTTTATGCCAACAAGCCCGCGACCATCGAAGCATTGAATGCCGAAATTAGACGCTATATCAACGAAATACCGCCACATGTATGCAATACCGTTATTCGAAATTTCGCCAAAAGATTACGCATGTGCCAGCACAGCCGAGGCCGCTATTTACCAGATGTGTTGTTCCATACATAACTCCCAAATGTCTACATTATAACTTAATAAATTTTTCAATACTTTGCTACAGAAACCATGTTTTATTGAACCTTGAAATATTGCGCTCTTATTGAAACACCCTTTAGTTCACATTGTTTCGTTTAAAATTGAATTTGCTCTTTTTTCTTCATTAACTTTTATACTTTCGTCTATATGACCCTATATAATGTACTCGCGGACTCAGCTCCATAATATATTTAGTGGGTCCTTTGCAAAAATATGAAAATAAATCAAAATTGAGGCATATCACCTAACAGTAAACTTCATCATTTTACTTCACTTTTATTCCAAATCAATTTTTGTCACAGTTACCTTAATCGAAATATTTTTAACTGGCCGACGACGTGGTTAGGAAGCAATTTCTTCGTAATAACGTGTCGACTCACTAACAGCTGTTCTGGAGAAAAAAAAAACATTTTCTGTACAATAATGCCTAATACAATCTAGTGATGGGACTCGAGTGACTTTTTTCACTCGATTAACTCGATAGGTTTCCGAATTTACTCGAGTTGAAACTGGAGTCGAGTTGAAACTCGGTTTCATTGTTATAAAACTCGAGTCAAAAGTTAGGTCGAGTAAAACTCAAAAAAATCGACTCGATTTTTTGACTCGAGTGGATTTTTGAATCGAGTTGATTTTTGAATCGAGTTGCTTTTTGACTCGAGTCGTTTTTTGACTCGAGTCGCCTTTAGACTCGAGTCGCTTTTTGACTCGAGTCAAGTTTTTTAAATTTAATTGTTTATGGTTTTATTAATATTTTTAAATATTCTTTAGCGCCAGTGTGATATGTTTATATAATATAAATATGAAAGATTATTTTCATGAAGGCATTGAAGGCACTAATCTTGTAAAAGTAATAAAGATGAAAACATGTAACCATGAATGAAATCACTAATCAATTACTATATCATCGGGTCATCGAGATCGGGAATTCCCCTCCAGGTTTGTTGTTTCATGTTTGTAGGTCAGATTGTATAATTATTAATTAAAAAGTTTGTTCCTAGAGCAATTTCCAACCGTTTGAAACTATCAGAAGCATGCGCACATTGTTGTAGAGATGCGCTTGTTTAATCAGAACGTTTATTATTGCAGAGCTATGGTAATACTCGCATCTCTATAGTCAGAAAACTATCACAAATCGCCTCTACGTACAAACCTATAATTGTTACATACGACGTTATTACGACGTATTAGAAAATTAGAAATTAGAACTTAGAATTCTTTAAAGTCAAGACTCACACGACTGCAGCAATCAAACTGGCACATTCATGTTCCTAAAGATTTGTTTTTCGATTCAATTAGTTCGAAATAAATAAAAAACCGTAATCGGTGTGTATTAAATATTAAATACTGTATTTATTTAATATTTTGTGCTAAACAAGAGTTTAATTTAATGTTAATTTAATATAAAAAAAAATTATGTTGGTTTTCTTCAAATGTCATTTTATATACAATGTTAATTAAATATTTAATTTTGTATTTGAAATGTGTTGATTTGCCGGAAAAATAATATTTGGCCTGGGTCCATTTATTATTTTGTATTTCAATTATTATGATTTATGTTTATCCTTTCCATGTTTCAAACTTATGTTGGACTTAGATGGTAGTGTTTTAAATGCTGAAAGATTACCAAAAGAAAAAACCTAAATACACTTTAAAAACTTACCGTTTAGCAAGCCACTGAATCATCTCCAACTACTTACTCTATAGTTCGCCTCGAGTTTGATTTCGACTCTGCCCTGACTCTAGACTCTAGTCAAACTCAACTCGATTTAAAACTTAAATCATATTAACTCACTGATTCGAGTAGCAATAACTCGACTCGAGTAACAACTTTACTCGAATTGCAACTCGACTCGATTTAAAACTTGAATCATAGTAACTTACTGATTCGAATATCAATAACTCGACTCGAGTAACAACTTTACTCGAATTGCAACTCGACTCGAGTTAAAACTTGATTCGAGTAGCAATAACCCGAGTCGAGTAACAACTTTACTCGAATTGCAATTCGACTCGAGTTAAAACTTAATTCGAGTAGCAGTAACTCGACTCGAGTAACAACTTTACTCGAATTGAACAGCCATATGACTCTAGTCACTCAAATCGGATTTTGACTCGAGTCACTCGAGTATTTTCATACTCGAGTCCTATCACTAATACAATCATTAATATAAATCCGATTTCAAAAAATATACACTGTATAACACTGATGTAGTTTTTCACGAAACAACAAAACATTATATACTACAATCGACGTGCGTTTCACCAATCAAGTTGGCATCATCTGGAGATGATTATAAATCAGTTTTAATCATCTCCAGATCTTGCCAACTTGGTTGGCGAAACGCACGTCGAGTGCAGTATATAGGATTTTGCTGTTTCTTGGAAAATTACATCAGTGTTATCTTCACATCAAAGGTTCCAACCCACTGCAGGAATACATTGTATGAGTTTATATTATAAACTTTTATTTTGGTTTGTATCTACTTCACAGGTTCTAATCTCCTTAATAGTGTGTTAATTTTAATTTCAATTTCAGGAGTACATCATGGGGAGTGCTAAATTTTTTTGGAAATTTCGCATCTATTTTTTTGATTAGATATTATCACCTGATTTCAGAATATATTTTTATAAGCATTGGAACAATGTATTTGGGTAAGTAATAATGACACTTTTCTTGCAACATTGCTTTTGTAAAATATATCTTATTAATAGGCCATTGTAAGGAAGTTAAAAGTCATTTACTGTCCTGTAGCAAACATTTTTAAAATCGCTTTGAATGTAGATATCTATCGCTGAATTTAGAAAACAGTTATCTCAATTTAAAAAGTTTACTTCATTTCCAAGGGTATAAGCAAGTATAACATCATTTCCCTCAAACCAAAAGTAAAAATTAATGAGATATAGTCCAAGAGCTGGCGTCCAAAATGTGCAAGAGTTTTCTCAAAGCTAATTTTTTCAGATTAGGTTACTTTTTAGTGATGGAAAATAACTATAGAGTCAGCACTTCCGGTACCGGGACACCTGGCGCTGGGACGCTCGCAAAGGTGTAATATTAATTAACGTCTCTAAACTGTTTTCTCAAAGCTCAAAATTTATAGAAAACGAGCAAATATAATATAAAACAAGAATCCAACAGTCAGACAGCAAAATATAGGGACACGTGGCGTCAGCGCTACTTCATACCTGTCAAAAAAATGACGTGTGTCAAAGTGATTTCTCAAAGCTGAAATTCTCCAAAACATTAATTAAAACTATAAAGTTAATAAAGGAGACAGTCAGACTCATTTATGATAGGACCACGTCAGTCAGCAGTCGATAGATGTGAGAACGGTAACTGCGCGCATTAGTACGCCTTTTCTCAATACATATCATTTATTTTATATAAAAAAATAATTTTAATTGGTTCTTAATAATTGTAATTGTTATATATCAGTTATTATATAGATATCAGTTATTTTATACAAGAAAAAATAATTTTAATTATTTTATAACAGAAAAACAAAGAATCATTGATTCATTGAAAAAAAAAAACATCTAATCGTCAGAATTATTGCCGTCGTCGTGTTCTTCGCCACTATCTTCATCAGAATAAAACGCGATCGCACCATATTCTTCGGCGTCATCAGTGGTGGTTGATTCCCAATCTGTGTACCAATCAAAAATTCAGCGTTAAGCAATACATTACATTAATAAGTAAGGTTTTGAATCACATTTGCGAGTCGACTGGCAAAAATTACCTGCAGGTGTATCATCCGGTTGAATCAAAACGTGAGAAATGAAATTAGGTAGCTGGTCGTCTTCGTACCAACTGATATCATATCGGCCATTGATCAACTGCCAACCGTTTTCCTCTGGAATCATTGCAGTGGGCACTTTTTCATCAGCATGACTCCAAATGTTCGATATATACGCAGCCCTTTGTATTTGTTTTTTCAATTCCGTCTTGCATGGCGGTAAATTGGAACCATCGACGTTTTTCGTGGCAATTTTGAAAGGGTCGTTGGTGTCTTCGAATGCGTAAGACTTATTGAAAAGTAGAAAGCGAGCCTCATTTACATCACAAGTATTTTTCAAGTCATGTAATTGACAAACAAATTTCTCAATTTTATAACGTCAACAAACACAATACACAACGCAAATATAGTTTTTAGTAACTAATATACAAAGTCCGAAGAAGCTAGTACAAGCTGGCAAGCTGCAACAAAAGATGAAACGATATGTTATATCTATTATACATATATTAATATGCTAACTGAAATACTGGAAACTTAAACGCGTACCGTACTATACTGTTATAGTAATAATATTAATATAATAGACTGATTTCAACAATTCGCTTCTTTAGCAAAGAGTAGTTTATTCTTTGTTTTTAGTTAGAGAATAAATAATAAAATCAAATACAGAAAATTCAGAACTCGGTCAAAGAAAACCGGCAGTCGGCGCTCTATATAAAAACTATAAAACGTAAACATCGTAGCCACGCCAACACTTTGTACTCCGCCGGCCGGTATTACTTTGATTTCTTGTTATCATACAGCACGCTTACCGATAGGCGGGCAGGTGCGGACTTATTTGAAGTGCGTAAAATTTAAATTTAATTATTCAGAAACTACAACCAACTTGCGGCAAGTCAGCGCCCCCAAGATTCAGCGCCCCAGGCGACCGCCTGGCTCGCCTGCCCATCGGGCCGGCCCTGGTAACCCACATTCCATTGAGTTATAAAATAAACAATATGTATTGAGAAAAGGCGTACTAATGCGCGCAGTTACCGTTCTCACATCTATCGACTGCTGACTGACGTGGTCCTATCATAAATGAGTCTGACTGTCTCCTTTATTAACTTTATAGTTTTAATTAATGTTTTGGAGAATTTCAGCTTTGAGAAATCACTTTGACACACGTCATTTTTTTGACAGGTATGAAGTAGCGCTGACGCCATGTGTCCCTATATTTTGCTGTCTGACTGTTGGATTCTTGTTTTATATTATATTTGCTCGTTCTCTATAAATTTTGAGCTTTGAGAAAACAGTTTAGAGACGTTAATTAACATTACATTTTTGCTAGCGTCCCAGCGCCAGGTGTCCCGGTACCGGAAGTGCTGACTCTACAGTTACTTTCCATCACTAAAAAGTAACCTAATCTCAAAAAATTAGCTTTGAGAAAACTCTTGCACATTTTGGACGCCAGCTCTCCGACTAATACACTGTACACTGAATTACCTTACAATTTTGAGTTATTAAAAATCTTACATAGTTTTTTTAAATGTTAGTGTTTCAACAAGATTCGCTTTCAATGATGTTCAATTGTTTTTCTGTTACCACATCAAATTCTTAGGGAAAAATCTCTAACCTGCATATTGAATTTTTCTATGAACTAAGCCGGGAAAGTGAATGAGGCACAGCAAATAGTCAACCGGTATACATATATCGTTTAATTTGTTTGAGATTTATTTCTAGTTCACCAACACCTTGGTATTGAGATTCCTAAGATTTGTGCCTATTTTTATATTTTAAAAAATTTCACTCTGCGAGATAAGTATACATAACACTTTTATTGTTAGTAATTTAATAGTCAATAAAGATACAAAAATTGTATTGGCATCTTTTGCGTTTCTTAATAATTATCCTATTTTTAACCTCAACTCAAAATATACATACCTAGGACCATATCATATCCCCAAGTATATAACAATAATCTATTTTTAAAAAACTGCATGCTTGCACGTGCTGTGGCTTGTAACTATTTACGAGAATATCTCGTGCATAATAGCTCAAGCATTTCAAATCTGATGTTAACTCCAATACATATTGATTACATACTAAATTTTCTCAGGTTATTTTAAAACTCGTAAAATCTCTAGTCGTAAATTGCTTAAAACAATTCGTTTTGTGTTTTTTCTGTTAAATGTTGAGAGGACACTTAGTAAAACAGTCGAAGAAATGATTTAAAGGGACCAATTTCACCACCTCGAAATCTCTTTCCTGATAATTAATGATTTTTCCAAATATTTATTTATTATTCATGACAAATTGATGCTTTATATGTACCAAGTCACATGTTTTAGTTCATACGTAACAAAACATATTTGATTTATTTTTAAATACCATTTATTTTCATTTTTTTATATAAACTGACAAAATTATTTGCACGAAATATTAAACAAAGACAAAAAATTTTATATTCATTTAATGTGAATAATAACAATAACAGGAACGTAATTTGTACCCTCAAATACAGTGTGTTTCACTTAAAGTTTGTCAAACGCAGACAGGTAGTAGATAAAGTTACTCTAAGCAAAGTTCATACAAACAAATAAACATGTCCGTTACCGTTATCGAGATAAATAATTTTCAAGATTTTTCTATTAAAAAAAGTTGAAATTGTCTCGTTTTCTCGCTTATTTCGTTTATATCGTTTTTTCGTTTGTGTCTTATCTTATTTATCAAAATTTCCTATTTTTCCCTTTGATCTCATTTATCATATCTCATTTATTTCCTGCATCTTGTTTATCTTTTTATCTTGTTTAGCTTGTCTTCTTTATCACGTTTATCTTATTTGTCTTATATATCTCATTTACCTCATTTACTTCTTTGGCCACATTTGTCTCATTCATATGATTATCTCGTTTATCACATTTATCTCATTTATCTTATTTATCTCATTTATTTCATTTATCTTGTTCATCTTATTTACCTTATTTATGTTAGTCAATTATTTATTTTGTTTATTTTGTTAATTTTATTCATCTTGAAACAAATGAGAATGACATTTTTAACTAAGAATACTTTATTTTTCTCATGACAAATTGAATATGATGATGAGAAAGTACTTTCCCGGAGCACGCAGCTGAGATCGATTTTTTTAATATGTCCTTAAAAATAGTCCCAAGCTACTCATAAAATGGAGTTTCGCTCTATCAGAATATCGCGAGAATTTTTTTCTGTAATAATTTCGTGGTATTTCTTTAGTTGGTAAATGTATATTTTAAGTGAATCCATCAAACAAGATTAATTTGGTATGTTTTTTATTAAAACAGAACAAATTAAAAATCTTTGATCTGAGTTTTTAACAAGAATTCGCAATTTTAAATTACTTAATTTATTTCAACTTTTAATTTTATTTGTTTTTACAGCTGCTGCAGTTTCGGCGTACTTCCTCGATGATTTGAAAAAAAAGCCAATGATCGAATAAAAAAAAGAACACAAATAAATTATGTAATTGACTTTATAAATACTTTTTCTTTGTATACAATCGGTATTGGCTAATAAAATTTTACATCAAAAGCAAGACTAGTTGTTGTTTTTTATTAACAGTATTTTGCGCGTATTCAAATCGGCTGCAATTTATTTTTGGCGCGATAGTGAATAAAAATTATAATCTAAATTTCAGTCTTAATGTATTGGGAATATTACTTTTATCTTTAATGTAAGATAATACGTAGAGCATTGTGGATGATGGCAACCACTTGCATTATGTATACTGAAATAAAAGTTCTTTTAAGTAACAATTTGCCGCACAATTTTGCTGTCGTTAACCTCCCAATACTTGACTAATGAAATGAAAGACAGGGTTTAATTATTTACTCATCCTTTTGATTTTCATCATAACTAAAGCCAGCCCATTTGAATTCATTCTACCGCGCGGCAGAAGAGGACGAACGTACGGCATGCACCGAGTACTAAACTACGCATATCAACAGGTACCAGTCAAACACAGACGCTATTAAGATGCGTACGTGCGGACGGAGATTATATTTTCGCAAGCGTACACAACGTCAATAGTGAGACGTTCCTTGCCCTTGGATCCCTAAATATACAAATTTATCTGAATTTCTGGACCTGAAATATACTGGATCAGTTATATACTGTCAGTTTTCTGATAGGCTGGAGTGCACATAACTGCAGACGACATGTTGCAAGTGCAAGTCGTATTTAAAAATATCCGTACTGGAAATTTACCTATGACTTAATTTTCACGTTAATCATTTGTGGGTAATAGACAAAGAATATTTTCATTTATTTTGGAAAAAATATAATTCGGGCTGCCCATTACCTACTAGGAAACAAATACGAGGACACACTGTATATAAACTCGTGACTTTGTTAAGACAACACAGTGGCTTGAGTGCAAGGTTGCAATGCTATAAACACTCAGAGTATAAATATAGGTCCAATGAGATTATAAATATAATTTTTAATAAATTATGATTGAACAATATACAAAGATATTGTGCAATCCATTCATTGTATCTCGCAAAAAAATATACAAACAAGTTATTCTTTACGTTAGTATAAAATAAATACACAATAATTAAAAACATATAAGAAATAATTAAAAATAAATAACTACATGTTTAAAATAAAAACAAGTTTAATAATGATAAACAATTTGTTTCGTTTCATTTTTTAGTAAAGTGATTTCTAAAAATTTTAATAGTGATACATTTAATCCTTTATTTTCTAAATGCAAAATATCATAATTTACATTTTAAAACCACGATTTTATTCTAAAAGGCTTAAAAGGCTTTGCTATTTTTAAAACTTCTTTTTTATGTTTTGACATCCTTTTCGTACATTTTCTTCTAGTTTGCCCAATATAAACTTCAGTGCAAGTGCCACATTTAAGTTTAGACTCCCATTTAATTGTATCTTAGTTATTTTTAATTAATTTACCAGGAGTGTATTTCTTATATAAATTCTTTGCAATTTTTTTGTAGGTTTTCCGATGTATTTAAATGTTTTGAGATTTGGACTTTTTATTAATAAATTTGGATATAGTAGTTGGATTACTTTTTTATAAGTCAACTATTTAAAATATGACCTGCTATATAATATGTGAGATATTTTCCCCACCACATCACCATAATCGCTATTTTTATGTGGCGATATATGTGATTAAATCGAGTTTATAGTATCAAAACCCTTTCCCAAAGCCACCTTAATTTTTCAAGCAGTCTTTCTTTCGTCAAGTATTAAAATATATTTATACATATTCTAAATATGATTTTTCCCCCAAAAATACCAAGAGGTTGAAAAACACCTATTAGCTGCTTCACAACAGCCGTCACTGGAATTAATCACTTGTTAATATATGACTTTTATAAACGAAATGTGGTGTATCCATTATCTTTAACAAAAACTAATCCGCTATTGCCAGTTTACATATAAATCAAAATTAATTTTCAGTTTTCACTTACATTTAAATATAGAACGATATTGTAAAGCGACGACAAGAGTTGTAAAACATACAGCATCACTATTTCCCGAAATGTATACAAGAAAAAATTTGTAATAAATCTGAGGAAATCATTTATTTTTATCAAAAGTCAATAATAAAATACAAATTTCAATATATTTTCGCGTAGTAGCGAAACTTAAACTATGAAAAGAAAATAAACATGGGTGTGGAAATATATAAAACACATGGCTTAGTATAAAATTGGTCCAAGGAAAATATTATTTATGATAAACTTTGAAAAATATAGATATGAATTTCAGAAATAATAAGAAATTATGTATTTAACACAGTGAACATCTTTTTCTGGAGTATATATACAGGGTGATTTTTATTATTTTGTGACTATTTTTTGCTGTAAAAATATCGTTAAAAAGAATGCATATGCAGCTCCATGACGTCGTGACGTTGTTTTTTTTTTCAGGAACAGTCAATTTGGATCATAAATACATTTTCGTAATGGATAAGTGTCTAATCGTAACAATTTTTGAATTGTAAATCGAATTTTGTAAAGAAATTTTAAATCTTGGTCTTAGTCACTTAGTCACCTATGTAATTATGATATGATTATTATTTATAAAAAAACACTTTAAAACAAACGACATAAAACTTTTTACATCATAATTTAGGTGGCCTAAAAAATATAGAGGCCATTTTTAAATAAAACAAAATTCTACATATTTCTAAATTTCTCGTGAATCTATAAACCACGTGAGATTTACAATACTCGAGTTTCAAGTTGCAAGGTTGATTTTTTTAAGCGAATTTCTCGTCGGCATGTTTAGTTAAATTTACTTATTTAGAACCCAAAAACCTGTCATAACTCTGTGTCCACAGACTTGAACACTGTGTTTATTATGACATCGGAGTTTTAACCTGAGAAACCAATTGCATCAAAACCATGTCAGGTACGAAAATTTTAGAACTGACAAAGAAATGTGATAATAGAATTTTTTTTAAAATATAAGGACCATTCTCAAAAAAATTAGAAGCAAATTTTTCTATGGATGGAGCTGGCTTTTGCCCTTCCGGCATTATAATAAAGTTTATATTCCTTTACAAATTACATTTGTAAAGGAATATTTGATTAAAATCGTACAGATTTTTCAATTATTGGAAAAAACATTTTTTTTTTCAAGAAACTTTCTAGCTCATACAGCTGAAATTTCATTAAGCAAGTCACCATTAATATTGGCTCTCCCAAAATGAATTCTGTTTTTTTAGTCAAAATAATGGTAGACTATTTATTGTTTAAGTAACCCCATAGAAATAGTTTGGGGCTGTCAAGTCTGAGGACCTGGCAGACCACCCAATGTTTCCATATCTGAAGATAACACGATCATCAAACATTGTTTTTATGACATACGTGCTTAACTAAACTGTAATTTTGGCAGCTGTTTTATATTTATTTATTTTATTTTATTTTTATTTTTACATACACTGCTCAACTGGTAAACCCAATTAAAGAGCAGGACAAATACAAGAAAAAAAAAAGCATTAAAAAACTAAAATTTTACAAAAAAAAAATGAACACTATTACAAATTTGGAAAAGAAATATTTAAATTTGGAACATAAAAATTTAATTTACATAAAAGTTCTTGGCACTCAATTTGATGATTTTATATAGAAATACCTGTGAAAGATAATCACGCCTGTTTTCAAAAGTAGTCATATAGAATCTATTTAAGACCTCTATCTGTGGAAAACCAACAATCTGGTATACTCCAGTAGATTTAAACCATAATAATTTTATGAATAGTTTTAGTACACTTTCTAGATCGTTAATGTGATTTCTGTAATATGGGTTCCAGATTAAGGATGCATATTCAAGCTTAGACCTGACAAACGCAAAATATAAAATTTTTAAAGTATTAACATTCGAAAAATCTCTACTAGTTCTAATTAGATAGCCAAGAGTTTTGAGTGACTCATTTACTATCTTATTTATAGGCGATATAAAAAGAGAGTTCTTTGTCAAAAATTATGCCAAGATCCACAAGAGTTAAAGGTCTTAGAAAAACTAAGTTGTCTACTTCATAATCAAACAGAATTAGATTAACTTTAGTTGTATAAGTCATAATGTTACATTTAAGCACATTTAATTTTAGCTTATTTTAAACACACCAATTAGATATATTTGAGAGACTATTTTACAGATAGGCGCAGTCATCTAAGGAAGAAATTATTTTAAATATTGTAAGATCGTGAGCATAGATTATACAACAAACGTCCGTAACATTTGCAATATCATTAATAAATATGTTAAACAACAGGGGTCCGATAATGGACCCTTGAGGAACATCAGATGTTGCAGTATATTCTATCGACCGGAATCCACTATAGGCCACATATTACTTCCTATTAGAGAGATAAGAATAAAAGAAAGATAACAAAACAGGTGAAAAATCTATATTTGACTATTCATTTAGCAGTATAGTGTGATCAAGTCGGTCGAAATATATGATATTCTGACCCAATGCTTCCATATCTGAAGATCATACGATCATCAGATATTGTTTTTATGACATCTAGAAGTATGTGTTGTTGCCCTATCATCTTGCAACCAGAAAAAGTAAATTCTGGCAACTATTTTATATAACATGCTCGTAGATTTATCTCAGACCAGTACTTCAAATGTTGTTTAAAAAATTCGCATAAATTGCAGTTGGCTTCATCCGCCATTAGAAATTGATCGATTCTTCTTAGGTTATTTTTATATTTGTTAGTTTGTCTTGAAATTCCAAAATCTAAGCTTACCGGTTTGCAGAACTATGAAGACCTCAAATGTTTACAAATTGATGAGGACATCAAAATCAAATACCTAATATACGTGTTAAACTGACAAATACTTTTAATTTCTTGAAATTCAATAATCAGAGATTAACTGCAATGCTGCAATTCGATATTGCGAAAATTTTATCGTTCAACTTCAAATTGTGAGTTTTATTAAATTATTTTATGAAACCCCAAATCTTGTTTTTCAACACTGGCAAGGACCTGACCTCTATAACACTTTACTTATTCTTGATATTATCAACTTACTCTCTATTGACCATTACAATTTTCTGTATAACTTCGCTAATAAAATCGTCGGAAATATGGATGAAGGACTGCGAGCAGCATGTAGTGATGGAGAATCGCCATCTAGGAGGGTGGCACTTCCAGAAGCAAACAGCGTGACAATACCGAAGAATCTATCGTTTAATAGGAAATAAATACCGTAACTTGGGGAGTGGGTAGATATTCGCAAAATATTAAAAAAAGCTAAATACAATTTTCCCCTAAACCCCCTCCTTTGTACTGTAGAGGGTGATAAAGGTAGTACGAAAAACACATTTTTTTTTTGACACCTGCTTCCGAAAGTGACATTTTCTGTTGTTTGTCAGTGTAGTTTCTTATAGCGAAAATAGACTTTTGTCTCCCTTCAGTCGGTTTCCAATAGCAACGGGAGGCAATATACATTTACTCCCGTTGCTATTAGAGACGGGAGCCAATATTAACATGAAACCAAATAAAATATTATAATCATTTTTTTATTTATCATTATGAACATTAATGGTACAATTTGTTAGATTATTATAACTAATGGCAATAGAAGATTTTGATGAACAGCTTAATATTCTTGTGTTAATATTAATGTCCTGGTTTTCGCTCGTTATGGTCGATAGTGATTCACAACCCTCAATAATAATTTGCTTGACTTTATTTATATTTTCGCAAGTTGATACTGACTGTAATTTTTTATCTCCAGTAATAATTTGTTGAGCCACATTACACTTTTTTGGGATAGAATCTTCTAAATATCCTTCAGCAACTACTGAGGACCTCCATCTCCCATGCCTCTCAAACTTATAATATCCCCTCCAGCTTCTACCAGAAGCGATACGGATGTTTTTCTGAAACTGTGTTCAGTAGGTATAACGAAGGTGCCGGTAATTTAAGATACTCGGCAACTTTATGGGGTATTTGAGAAAATGTATTGTTTCCTACTGCTTGCACTGTGCACATTCCTTTAATATAATTTACGAAAAATCTGGAATGTGTTGTTTTTGCAGATCTTAATGCAAAATACTTCCTATATATGACAGTAACGTTATTTCCATTAATCTTATCATTAGTTACAATAAAGGTACGTGCAATGTGCGTTTTGTGTCTAGAATCGTAATAACTAAAATGTTTTTATTTGAATATTTTCGAGACGTAAATAGGTTAATTCGTCACATCGACAAGCCCCACAAATTGCCATAACTACAGCAACCTTAAATAAAACAAGACGTGTGAGAAAAACTATTAATAAGTTAAAGAACAATTAAGTTTACCTTCATGAACAAATATATTTCGTCAGCGGCTTCTGAAATAAATTTATTTATATCTTCCCTACTGAAAGTTTTTGCTTCTTTCGGTTTATATCCAACAGCTTGCCTTTTTAAAAAATTTATCAGTTTCTGTTTCTTTATCTCGATATCTTCTGTTAAGAGAAGTGTAGTTCTTAACATCGAATACTTTGCTCAAAGGGTCGACGATTTGTATTTTTTACTGGCAAATGAAAAATAAGCCAAAATGACATCATTTATTTTTTTGACGTTGCTGGTTGTCATCCATTTTTTGAATGTATTATATTCGTTTTCATATTTTAATCTCGATTTTGCTGGAAGAAGATTTTTGCTTCTTCTACAATAACTTCAGGAATTTCACAGTCACTATCCGAACTCATTTTCTTTTACGTAATGCACTAACTCGCGTTGCAATAATAATTGTGCAGTAAACAATTTTGTTTGACTATTACTTGCTATCATGGAAACTGGAAACATTTACTATCCTGCTCATGGTTTTTATATTTAAATATTTTTGATTTCAGCAAAATATAAGAAATAAAGCTTTATCATAAGTAATATGTGTGAACGAGTATGTGAAGGTATCAAAAAACTCATATATGTTCAACTTTGGAGTAAAGTATCATTTTCTCCCTTGGATGATTGCAACTTTCATCCGCGGGAGGAAATGCTACACTTTCCTCCCTAGGTAAACAAATAGCTATTAATTACATATAAAGTTGAAAAATACAAACAATATCAATCGAATTTAAATAAATTGGGGACTATTTCATTAACTCAAAGTGACGTCTCTCAACTTTAATGCATTTTTGAGCACGTTTCTGTATTTGTTTAGTTACTTTCCCTAAAGTAAATCTGGAATTGGACAACTCCCTACAAGCGTGTGTAATCCATTCTCTTAAGTTCATCTAGAGTATTTACTGGTTCTGCATACACTTTTTATTATATTATATAAAATTCCCCAAGGGCCATAATCCATAGGATTGAACACTGACGATTGTGCTGGCTATTTCACAGGAGCACCTACTCCATGACCTATCCGCTTACCAGGAAATTGTTCTTTTAGCCAATTCCTTGCTTGGACTGTAAAATGAGATGGCGCCCCATCATGCATGAACCACATGAAAATTCTGCGCTGATAAGGAACCTCTTCATGCAGAAGCATTAAATTTTCCCAAAGAAATTGAACATACAGAAATTTTAAACTTATGCTGAAAATTTGCAACCTTCACAGCATGAGGATTCTCATTAGATCACCCATGCTCATTATGCATATTAAATATGCCACTTCGCGTGAAAGGCTTTGTCTGTAAACAGAATATTATTACAAAAATCGCCGTCTCTTCTTTTGGCTAAAAGTTAGTATGTAATAATTCTTGCACTTTTTGGAAATGGAAAGGATGTAACAGCATTTCTTTTAAAAGTCTCCAAACTGATGGTGCAGATTCTAGTTTGTAGTGATAATCTTCTGACACCAATACTAGGGTTCATATCAATTTGTTCTAAAATATTATTTACATTTCTCTGCGTCCTAGTTGTCCTATTACTTTCACGATTATGGGCTGCAGGGGCAAATAATCCGGTTTCTCTTAAGCGGCGATCCACTGTAAAATGTACCATACTGACATTCAGTAATTAACAATAATTAATTAAGAGCAGCTAGTAACGTGAACACTCACATCAATGGTTCACAACTAATTATTATTTTGACAGAAAACAATTATTAACAATTCATATGTGACAATAGCAACGTTGGCGACTAGACTTAAAAACTTTGCAATTAAAAATCTCAGCATGAATGTTACCCTCAAAAAAATCAAAATATCTTAGAAAATGGACATTTTAGCGAGTTCACAAAGAGTACCTTTCTGGTAGGAAACTGAATGAAGGCTGTTAGACATACATAATTTTTTGCGATATACAGAGTGTTAAAAAAGTGTAGCGTAAAAATTGATTATTGAGCTAGTGGTGCTACACCACTGGTTTATTACAATATGGCAAAATTAAGTGTAGTAATTGGTCTTTAGGAGTAACTAACATGTGCATATTTTGGATATCTCCGCCCTGAGGGAAGATATGTAATAAAAAATACATTTTTCGTACTACTTCTATCACCCTCTACAGCACAAATTGTATTTAGCTTTTTTTAATATTTCACGAATATCTACCCACTCCACAAGTTACGGTACTTATTTCTGAATCACCCTGTATATTTTTTCATCATAATATGTGACTAATTGTTAGAATTTATTATTTGGAAGAAAAATAATGTAACTAAATTAATTAGCTTCTTTCAACTATTTACATTTCTACATCTGGATCAAATTAATATTTGCCGATGAAAACGTAAAAAAGGAACATAATTTAATGCACTGTTTATACAAAATTTCGCGTAACACACAAAATAAAACCAATAAATTTTTTAGATAATTTACTGAAAGGTTGTTTCCAAGCGATAAACACGCTTGAAAGCATTTTTTTACATTCCCAAAATTGTTAATTTTGGACTAACGTGGTTTCTGCCAGAATATTTTATTTTATTCCAGCTATATGGTGTTTTCATTCTAAAAATAACCATACTCCGATACACACTTACGATTACACATCTTACAATAACAGAAAAACAGAGAACTATCGAACGGCTTGTAAATTGTCACCTACAATTCGTTTCAACAGCAAAGATAAACAAATAATTTAAATCTATAACTTAAAAACGGATGTATACACATTCAGCCTTCTTCTCTAGAGATCTCATCTCAAATAGATTGACATAGGCGTAACGCAGAGTAAGAAAATATGTAAAATTTGATTTTATTCCAGATATTACCACGGACTATTCATGCAATAAAATGTGTTTCAATTTATTTAACAATATTATTTATATATTATTTTGATTGTCCCATGCCGGACAGCCTTTTCGTAGTCGTCAAACATCACAGAAAATGCATCGATAAATTTACTGTAGCCACCCCACTCCCATTTCGCAGGGTTAGTAGCTGTAGATCCCAGAATTATGTACCATGTACAGACAAAGAGAACCTCACTTCTCCGAGCATATCGATTATTAAGACCACCATCTTGACCGAGTGGCCTAGATATAAGATCTTATAGCGCAGATTTAGTTTTCCCTCCAAGTTAACGTTTTTTTTTTCGGCATTTACTCAGAACTCAATAACATACAGCACCTTAATTTAATATTCATTAGAAAATTAATAGATTACTAACGTAAAAAATTTCAGATCAGAAGTAGCGATCTGAAAGATCTATAGTCTGTATTGTTGAGGAGCGAATAGGCGTACCATTAGATTCTATATCATTGCTTTGTCACGAGAAGTTGTAACGGTCGAAATATATAACGGTGTCTGCTTTCAGATAGCTGGTTTGGAGAATTAATCCAGGATTATTGTTAGTTGTAAATAGAAAAGCCCAAAGTATACATAGCAGAGTTTATTTCATTTATCCAAAACATGAAAGCAAATAAACATTAAATCAAATTAAAGCAAGTCAAGTGCAAAGTTTATAAATCCTTTTTACATATAACATGGGTGAAATTAATTTACGCGGAGGAGTGTAATCCGGTGATTAAACGATACGACGGTAGGCTTCAGCTCCACGTGCTGAAGGAAACACCCAGGACTCGATGCGATGGTAAGTTCTGGCGGCGGGTCCAACTCCACGCGCTGAAGACTCACTTCAATAAATAATCAAGGGACTGGTGACGGCGGTTGGTTTAGGAATTATTTACTAACGGCGGGTCCAACTCAACGCGCTGAAGATCCACGGCAACAAATATTCACTAGACTGGTGACGGCGGTGCAGAAAGGTAAAATGGCAACCAACACCAGGAGTTCTAGCTTAGCGCACTAAAATCCTCAACATGCTACCAGACATTCGGCCAGGCGGCGGCGTCGTCGGATTCTGAATTCTAACCAAATGGAGTCAAGTTTAACGGGCTTAAGACTCCTCAACTACCCAGCTCAACGCGCTGAAAGTAGCTGTCAGTAAAAAACTGAATTCATTCTCTTGGCTACGGCGAATCTATTTATACCAAAATTATTGCCTTGGTGCGTCTCATATTTCATGTCGGCAGGAAGTGTATGGTAGTGTATGTGGAAACTATTAAAATGACTATCTGCATGATTCATCACATGGCGGCAGGAAGTGCGCGGTGGCACAAAACTAACGGGAATTTCCGAAACTATAGTAATGAACATATGTGTGAATCATTACACAGTAGTGTGAGGTTGCAGACGCATTTTAGTTGGTTCTAAGCGATCCGACTTAATAGTTCCTACCCGAAAGTTAGGTTTGCTGCGGGGATACATTAAGATTTCTGATCTTAAATCTGGGATAATTCAGGAGTTCCACTGGATGTTCGTCACTGAGGTTAAAAAATCTAGAAAATTTTGAAAAACTATTTTTGGGGTTAAAATTTTGGAATTGCACCATTTGTAGACAACCCCAAAACTAAATGTTATATGCAGGGTGATTCATTGACAATGGAAAATCTCGAAACTGGGGATACTAGAGACGAAAATATGATGATTTTGCCCAACATGCCTTATACACAAATGTTGCTGGTTTATGAGATACATGGTGTTCAATGTTAGAATTTTATTTTAAAATTTCTCAATAAGTTTGAAATTTTGCATAGAGGTAGCTTTTCGTTTTTTGAAATGATAAATAACTGCTAATTTTAAAGTTGCTCATAGTGGGCGACAGTTATACTCTATTGCGTTGATAAATCAAAGTATGTTTTTGTCTGTAGAATTATGGGCAAGATGAATCAAAAATCTGAAAGTGCGTCCTTCTTTCCATAAAAAAGAGACTCTTGCGTAGTTTCGATATCTTTAATTGTTTTCGAGATATTTGCTCTTGAACATTTCAGTGCATTTCGTTCATATGCAATTTAAAAAAAGTTTGACAAACAACGAATGTTACAAAATTTCTCCTACCTTTAAATTTGACTGAAAAGTTTTTCTCTAGATTACTTTTTGTGATCTGGCACTATCTTGTTTCCTCAATTGGTTGGAGACTCGAATTTTAGGCCTTTCCAGATTAATTACGAACAATTTGAGCAAATCGATCTTGAGGTACACTTGTATCCCCAGAGATTATTTTCTGTAACAATTATCGTTTCTGGCACACAGAACCACGCGTCAATGGAGACACCTTAGCAGTACAGATGATAATAAGTGAAGATCCTACAGGCACCTTTACACCTATTACATGGTTAGACGTGCTGTCGGAACAGCTGCCGAATTCTTATCATTTGATTCAACACAACGTCGCATTTTTTCGAATCTGCGTGACTCAAATGTATGCACTTGCATTTTTCATACACATGCGACTTAAAATATGATATACATCGATTGATCAGGATCCGGCAGCAGATTTCCCTGTTCAGCAACTTTGATTATAGCTCAAGTCGATTTGGATGGGGCTCAGTGGCTGACTCTACATCAACACCTTGTCTAAAGTCGTGACGAAGTTCATCTACAACTCTTTCTATTCCTTGAACAATTCTGCAATTTCATAATCTTGCTCTAACCACAGGAATGGATTCGATCTCCTTTGGTTTGTCCGTACTTTAATAAAATTGTGAATCGGACAAAATAAGATATCCTGTAGAACATTTTTGCAACCTATTTTACTTTAATAAATAATTTCTTTGTACGTTCAAACTAGTGTTTAAACAGTTAAATCAATACTTTAAAATTAATAATTGCCGAAAAACACTAAGTTCTGCACGCCTCTGACAGATTGTGGGCCAGTGCTAAGTATATCCAAATACAAGTACGCTTAGCGTCGTTCTCAGCGTCGGTCCCGGTCAGTCTCATCGCGGTCCAGACGTCCTCGGCGTCGCGGTGCCTTAAATTAACGAAAAACCCAAACAATCATGTAAAAGTTTTTAAAAAAAGTGAACATTTTTCGGTAATGAAAGTGTGCAATATGGTGACTGAAAGGTTTTTGAAAATGAAGTAATACTCGTTTATAATTAAAAAGTTATCTCAAAGAATAATGGAAAGTGTTCTGCGCTACATTTATTTTAAAAGATATTTTTAAGATTCGTAACAAAATAAAGAAGTTGTCAAAATATCTCCTGCCAAGAAGAAATATATCTGAAAGTTTATTTTATATTTTTTAAACGGTTTACCTAATTTGTTGCAATGTTGTAGGTATTTAGTATCAGTTTTTGACAACCACAGTATTATTTTTAAAAACTGAGTAGGTAGACAAAGCAAAAATATGTGTTTTTTATTTTATTTGTTGTTTGTAACAAATATATGGTTATTCCAACATTTTACGTGATGCACGCGAGGAAAAAATGTTAGCAGTAATATTGTTATTTGTAGCACTTTCAGAAATGTGTCCTTGAAACAAATCTAAGTGATTTTACGTGTGACTAGTATTACTATTATTATTATCAATGAAAAAAAACATGACATTTATAAAAAAACATTTGCAGACAATATATTTATTTAATTCGGGTTGCGAGTTGTACTTATTTTCGGAGGATACACTCATTCCAATAATTACTTTTTGATATTTTAAAAGAGTAGGTACATATTTTTACAGTATTTTTTTTAACTTGTAGTATTGAATAAGCAATGATATCAAACAAAGTAATTAATCAAACCAAACATAAATTAATTTGATTACCTTTTGACTTGTGGTAGCCTCGAGAGTTACAATGTACATCACTATTATAACTTTTTCATATTTTTGATACCTTTATTGTAAAATTATGTGAAAGATCAACACATATTTTACTTTATTAAGTTGTTGGTGTGTTTCTTTGTATCAGTCTTTTACATAAAGTCTAACAAAAACCAAGAGCTGACAGCTACACTAAGAGCCCCTTATCAAGGCTGTGGAGTCTGATACAAAGGACAAAGCTGGATAAGGAGCTCTAAGGAAATGAATAGGAGCTCCACAATAGACCCACAGGGGGTCGCGGTGGTCAAGGCCAACTAGCCAGCTCCTCCCTTATAATCTAATCTACATAAAGTCTATTACACAATCTGGAAGTACAGTTTCATGGGAATTATGACTGAACCTTTTATGTTAACTAGCACATCGCCAAAGTCCTCCAGTTATTTTACGCAAAGAAATGAAATAAAAAAAAATAATTTTAAACGTCATAGTTTATGAGAAATTAAAAAAATATACATCCTAAAATAAATACTTTTCAAAAACCTTTCAGGATTCGTTCTATACAAAGAATCCTCCGTACATGACCATAGTTCTTTGCTACATTTTTTCTCGATACAGTTCCCAAGTAAAGCATTTAAAAATGTAATTAAACAATCATGAGTGAAAACATTCCAACCGACGTTAACGGCCCTTCAAGTGCTGCGTTACCAAAAAAGTACCACAGAAAATCAAAATATGATAAGACCAAGTTGCCAACTCCACCACCAGATCCCACAGAATCCAAGGACTCCAAAGAAAAGGACGTTTTCGAATACTTGGAGTCGCTTATTCCAGCCTACTCCAGAAATACATCGACCTTTGCGCCAGTTATAGCCACAGAAGAAGCTTTTGATCACTTAGAAAAGCTCTATAAACTTATGGAGCAGATGCTGGAGCTACGCGAACAAAATGCGAAGCTACACAGGAGAATTCGCGACCTAGAGCACTTCAACAATTTGGAAAAAATGCATAAGCAACTGGAAATCTCAGGAGTCGATCGGGACTGTCCCGAGTTGGATAGAGACACAGCTTTTGCAGAGACTATCCTAGAATCGATTTTGGCTGATTCATCGAGAAAAGATACAAAACAGAAAGTGTCAGTGCCGACTAGGTTAAGGCCGTCGATTTTGAGGAGGCAAAGGAATCGAAGTGGCTCTGGAACGGACAAACAAGTGACCTTGGACGCGAATGCGATTGTTCAGCAAGAAGAAAGATGTGAAAATCGTGACAAAAGTGCCAAGGTTTCCAAATGGACCAAAGTTAAAGCCGCATTTAGGTATCTATAGTTTTTTTATTTAATAATTTAGTGAAACAAGTAAACATATATGGCTTGTAAGAAGTGATAGTTCTGATTATTTCTATTCTGGCAGGTTAAAATATTTCAATAAATTCGACAGAAATATGTCGAATTCGATATACAAAACAGATTAATATATTATGTCTACAATGAAGATGATAAAATCATGTACCGTCAATCAGGACAATTTTTAGATATTTTTGCTAATATCTTTTTTTATTTTTTAACATATCAATTTCAAAATTTGGTTCAGGGGAGAAGGCCATAACTACTATAAGATGACATTAAAATGGTTCTTACATTATTTACAGTACATGTTCTATTTTTTTTATAACCAATTGACATCATGTTTGGGGTCAATCGAGAAAAGGCTTTGTTTCTTATATAAAATCCATATAACCTCATTTTCTTGTTTTAAAAAACATTTTAAGACCCAGTCGCTACCAAAATATTATTGCAATAACATCGTTTTATTAAATTTAAGATAATTTCTAAACATATATGTAACATGTTAATATAATATCTATATAAAAAATAGCATTTCGTTATTAAAACTAAAAAGAAACATCATAATATAATTAGAGATTATTGTAACATCTTCTTATTAAATTTATAATCCTCTCTACTTAAAAGTGTAGGTTTAGGTAATTTTCTTATTATTTGTTTTATATTAACATCAAATGAATCCTCAACATTAGGATATATAAAAGTTATTTTTTTATTAGGCCTTAAAAATTTATTGTAATTTTAAAAATAAAGACATTTGACCACCAGCAGATCTACATGTTTAAAATGGCGCTGTAAAGTTGTTTTTGGAATATTCAATAAATATTCCTGTAGCCTCATGTAACGAAATTAAACCCCTTTTTTAATTGATTTATAGCAATTTCCAGAGTTTGTACCGAATAATTTTGGTATATGTACACGGACGCCCACCTTTCTCTTATATGTACGAACCATAGTGACCCGAATCAGCCCAAATTTGTCCCTGAAAGATAAAAAAAATATATGTAAAAAAATCGGTTAATTTTTTTAACATATAAACTAAAAAATATTTTTAACCAAATATACGAGTAATTATTTTCCCTGAAAAAAAGTGAGAAATTATGTTGTCGACATACACAGAAAAAAGAAAGATATTTATATGTTAAAAAAAATGCATAAAATGTTAAAAAACTTTTTAAAAATTAAAACAAAAAACACTTTACCCTGGCATTCACGTTTGACATGAAGTGTCTAGAATAACTTCCTATGTCAACGAAATTGCCAACTTCAGAAATAACGAAACTGCGTGCGAATTTTAAAATTAAATTCACTTTGTACTGATTAACCTCTGTTGATGGTATTCCATATTCCTTTTCCATCTGTAACCAACTTATTCTTTATTAACTTTAATGCCCAAGAGGAAACACATTTTATAAACAAGGTTTACTTATAAAGAGTAAACTAATTTTAGAAGCAATCAGTAGCGGTTCGTGATATTGTCCAAAAAAGAGGCTTGAAATTTAAATGGCAACTAAATTTCAATATGATTACAATTTGCACATTTCCCCGCCACCCTTGAGGTAGTACAACGGTGCGTTACATTTTTTTGTTGTGGGTTGATCACCAAAGTAGCCCTACTATCCCACTTTTAATTAAATTATAACTTCTAATAAAAATCAAAATAGTTTTGGAAAAAATGATAAATAAAAGTGTTTTTCTACAAACAAAAAATTGTATTCATTATCACTGCCAGAGTGTAAAATTATTACTTTTAATAAAAATTTAAATAGTTTTGAAAAAGAAGTTACATAAAAAATATTTTCTAAAAAAAAATAACGTAAATAAATATTTCTTCTAAAATAATAACTAACTATATTAATCCTTGATGTAAAGTCTAAATATTTTCATAAATCAGTGGTAACCTGCGATTTTCAGAACTAGCAAAATGGTTGATTCCTTCTTCATAAAATGAAAATAAAACATTTTTCCTCAACTCTGACAGTTTTTCTATTAAAATAAGCGATATTTGACAGGCGGTCTTGAGCTATTGTGTTTCTAGTAAATGTTTTTATGCGTTTGAGTGCTGATGACGATCGTTCTAGAGAAGCTAAGATTACCGGAATTGTTGACACTAAAGATAAAAGTTTGTACAGTACAGAGAGACAGCTTTTTTAATTATTATTATATATAAAAGTAAGCATTTTTTTGAGGCGATTTTGAATTTGCTAAAAGTTGCTGGTCAGAATACAACACACATAGTGCATTTCTTAACGAAATACGATTAAGAAAGGGATACTAGTCCATCAATTTGTTCATTAGACTGTTAGGAAATGATTTAGAAAACATTATAAAATTATTAAACTTACTAAATCGAGACATTGCAAAGTATTTAAATCGGAAAATCTAATTTCAATTTGAACTATAATGCTGTCAAAAATTTCTGTAAAAATTTATTTGTAATGTATGTCTGTCCTATCAAAGTTATATGTTGTCTTTCTTTTTTTAAACTGTGGCTCATCAGCTAATTTTTTCAAGATTTTATAAAAAGAAACTATTATATGTATAAAGTATTGAAATGTATTTCGTTATTGCAAAATTCTTTTAATTTAGATATAAGTGAATTAAGTCTATTTTTAGAATATGTTATATCAGTTAATTTATTCTGTAAAATTTGGAAAACAACATCAGTTTGCTCAAAAATCATTTTAAAAACCTTTAAAAATAATATGAAGTTTTTATCCAACAATAACGATTTTAATCCGCAAGCTGCTCTTAAAGTCTGATCGTCATTTAAAAATTCCTCACTTTCTGAAATAAAATAAAAAATGTCAATAAGTTTTTTCCTGTATGTGTCAACAGTGAAAACAACACTAGATGAAAAATTCCAACGAGTGGGAGCATTACTCGGAATTCTGTGATCCATAATTCTATTGAAAATATCAGATCTTTTACTAGATTTTGAAAAAAATGACGAAAAACCAGTAATATTTGAAAAAAAATATTAACTTCTTTAATCCCGTTACAGGCTTTACTTAAAACCAAATTTAATTTGTGTGCGTAATAGTGAGTGAAGTAAGTTTGAGGAGCAATATCTTTTATTTTAGTTCGGAGTCCATTAAGATGTCCTGACTTGACATAACCGCAGCGCTTGTGCAACTAATTTATTTTTCAAATCAAATTTACCAAATTTGTCGATTAATAATTTAAATAAACTGTCCGCGTTTCTTCCACTACTTACATCAAAAAAATCAACAAACCTTTCAACAACTTCACCGTGCATTACATACCTAAAAATTACGGAAAATTGAGATTTACAAGTAATGTCCGTCGTTTCATCAATTTGCCACGAGAAAAATTCGCAATTATGTAGTTCTTCATAAATTTTGCCTTCAATAATGAAGCTAACACTCTCAATTACGTCATTTTGAATTGATTTAAACGTGTCGGAAGAAACAGTGGCGTTATTCCAAAAGTTCTCTAATTTTGGATCATACGTTTTTAAAAAATCTATTAGCTCCTTGAAATTTCCTTTATTATACGAATCGCGTTTTTCGTCATGTCCTCGAAAAGAATTTTCTTGAGAAGATAAATATATAACGGCATCAATTAATCTCTTTAATATTTCCCTATTTTCACGGACTTTTTCATTAAAATTTTTTATTTTTCTTTTATGCGCAGAATCCAAGAAATTTACAATATTTTGTTTACCCAACATTTCGAATTTAATGCAAGATGAAATATGCTCCTGAGATTTTTCATGCCTTTCTAAACCTCGTGACAAATTTTGCAAATTATTACACTCGGCCCTTCCCCAAATTGAGGATTGATCATTAGTAAATAACAAACATTTCCAACAATATAATTTGTTTCTAATTGCTAATGCCGTTAACTACTCTATTTTTTGATAATTGCTGTCACTAAACTCTCTGTTTTGTTTACCACTTGTGAAAACTAATGAAGGTATTAACGGTGTTGGTCTGACCATTTTTTTAATTCTTACCTTTTGATCATAACTAAGAGAACTAAATCCATTTAACAACAAATAATCCACCACGTCTGGACAACAAGACATGTCGTTGGGAATATTTTCATCTAAAGCACTCATTTTCAACCACCTGTTAAATATTTTATGTATGTTTATGTTGTTCTCCCACGAAATCACAAATTGTCATTGTCCTTGTTCTATAAACTGTTGTGAGAGGAGATCAACGCTCAACTGAAGTTTACATGCGCTAGAAAGAAATGGGATGCTTTACAGATCCAGAATGTTTGCTGATACGCACCATAATTCAAGGTCACGAACAATGTATTGAAATGAGGTTTGGCTCGCCGCTAGCCTCAATTCATCCAAGCAAGAGCGACAGCGTGACGGGAGACCGGGAAATATGCATGCGTGGAGTGGACTATCCGGACTACAATGTTACATGTTTGTGGAAAGGAAATGCAAATTTCTTTTTACACTGAAAATTAATTAATGAATTATAAACACCATTGAGAATTGAGATATACCTAAGTAGAAATTTCTACTTGTGAAAAATATTATTTTGGAGATATTCTGCTTCTCCCAAAATTATAGAGGAGACTCAGCATCCCCTGCCTCCCCTGACCAGTCGCCACTGGAAGCAATATGTGTAGGAATCCGAAACGTCAAAATCAGACTTTATAGATACACAGGGAAGATTATTTACTTTATTTTTTTCAGAACACGTTAGAAATATCACATAAACATTGTAGTGTGAATAGTAATGGCTATAAAGATGATTTAAATCTATCTCTTTTAATTTTTAGACCTTTACCATATAAAAATCTGTATTTATTTATGATTTATATTTAGGTACAAAACTTTTGCAATTATTAATTCTTTTATATAGAAATTTTGTGTAACATTATCATAAATCAAAAGTATATTTTAAACGATACATTTTTGCCTAAAAATAAAAGTAAATTTCAAGGAATTTATACAGTACCATTCACGATGTGTAACAAAGATATATTTATTTTAGAATGAAGAATAAAGGAGTTTAAAATAAGAAATTCTCCAGACAAATTTTTGCACAGCGATGTCAGTAATATTTCTTTTTTTTTTAAGAGTAGAAAATATTGCGGAAATTGATTGCCACTGTTAGACTGAATACATTTCTTAGCGCTGAAATAATTTTATTTCGTTACAATACGTCTATTCATTATTAGGCATGTAAAAAAGTAAAGGGTGGCTATGATTTTTCGTTGTCATTTTTTTTGAATTTTTATTTGTAACTAATAAGTTTAGCGTTCTCATTGATTTTGTAATATAGTGGAATAATCAAGCATAAAGTCGATTACATCAAAATACTATTGAATATAATAATATTTTATGCTTATTAATTTTGAAAAGGTAATTAAGAAAATTAATAAACAAATTGCAAGATAAGTAACAATTGAAATAATTTAACAGAATATTATACATTGATAAATTCAAACAGATATATGACAAATAAACAAATAAATAGATAGAGTGGAATGAAAAATAATATTAACTGAACATTTTTTGCTAATTATTATTTACTAACTTTTACAAATCTTATCACAGATAAGTATAACATATATCTTTTTAAAGAATTATTTTCCCGGCTATTTGCCAAAACGCTGAAAGTTGGATTACAAAAAAGATAATATGCACATTATGTTCAGTACAACTGACAAAACCAAAAATAAATAAAACACAAGGTACTCACCAGTTGACACTCACTTTAAAAAACTTTAAAATATCTACCAACACGTGCTTCTGCTTGCATTGCGTCATCAGGGTAGCCAGCAAGAATCCAAAGTAAGAAAACTTGTAAACCTTAATGTAATAAACATGAATGGCTTCAGAGAACAGAATAATTGAAATTTTTTAGTTAATATTATTTTTCATTCCACTCTATATTTTAACTTTTACCAAGAAGAGGAACATAATTTGTTTTTAAATTATTTTATTCGACCCTAAGGGGTATTTCCACTATATAATTTCAATTATTCTGTTCTCTGAAGCCATTAATGTTTATTACATTAAGGTTTACAAGTTTTCTTACTTTGGATTCTTTAAATGTGCTGGCTACCCTGATGACACAATGCAAGCAGAAACACGTGTCGGTAGATATTTTAAATTTTTTAAAATGAGTGTCAACTGGTGAGTAACTTGCGTTTTATTTATTTTTGGTTTTACTAGACAGAATAGTTGAAATTAAAAATAACATTATTGAGTCAGTTGTACTGAACATAATGTGCATATTATCTTTTTTGAAATCCAAGTTTCAGCGTTTTGGCAAATAGCCGGAAAATAATTATTTAAAAAGATATATGTTAGACTTATCTGTGATAAGATTTGTAAAAGTTAGTAAATAATAATTAGCAAAAAATTTTCAGTTAATATTATTTTTCATTCCACTCTCTATATTTTAACTTTTACCAAGAAGAGGAACGTAATTTGTTTTTAAATAAATATAATAATTGGTAATGACAATTAACGCATTTAACAAAAGTAACAGTTTATAAATCATCATTTAAATCAAAATTAGTCATCTATATGTATGGTTTATAACAACTGTACAGGGCGATCATTTTATGTGTCTCAATCATTCATTGCTTTATTTTTCCCCTAGGCAAAAAATTCAAAAACTGTACTTACGTGTTTTTTTTCTGAACGTCAAATAAAAGAGTTACGGCCGAAAATCTGAAAAACGTAAAAAAAACTCCCTGTATATTTATGCTAAAATGAACATATAATATTCCACTGTTTATAAATGTGTATCATGTTCATATTTTTCATTTTCTATTTAACCGGAAATTACTTCTTTATTTTATGTGATACACCCTATATATTCAGCTCAATTTAAAGAACATTTCTTTCTGAATTTTGCAGATCCATTTCAAAAAAGTAATTCCGTTTTTCACTTTTTTCCCTTTCTCTGCAGACTCCTTGCCTTCTTCATTGTAATATTTCATATAACGGATCTTTCAACTTACAAATTAAAATTACATCCTAAATAAAATTGTTTATCAACAATAGATTCATTGTACTTACACTGAAAATGTCAATCAATTTATTTACACTAGCATCATTGTTTAAATTGGGCCTGTTAAGCTTGTAAGTTTATGGTATTTCAAAATACTACGTTTTTTTGTCAGCAACTTTGGGCATTATTATAAAATCAAAAAAGTAAAGTAATGAATTGACTATTATAATACCTATACATAATTTAAATAGCTTTAATAAAGTTATTAACGAATCTATTTTACAATTGCTTTAGACCAGGGTCAATTTAAATCTGAAGTTAAATGGCAAAATAAATTACTCAAATTATTAAAAATGTTTGAACGCCAAGGATAATACAAAGAATCTGGTGATATATTATTTGTTATGGAAGTTTCTCTAAATTTTAAAATATGTGTGGTTTTTCAATAGCCTATAAAGTGTATTTTTATTACATAACAAAACAATAAACAAAGTTAGACATATCATCAGATGCTTTGAAGTGTTAGTGTATGTTAAAATTTTGGAATTACTTAAGTTGTCATTGTTACCAAACAGTGAAGATAATCTGCATGAACATTTTTTAAGGTTTGGATTTCACAGTGAATGAAACAATGCATTTATTCTTAGTTTCATATAAATTTTAAGTCAACATAGCAAGGTATTAGAAATGATATTAGGACTAACAATAAAAGTAGTTGTAGTACACCGAAAAGAGCACCTACCTTATACAACTACGTAGACATTTTTTTGTGGTTTTTTTTCAACAAATCCTACATGTGTTTAATGGGATTCAGGTTTGGTGACCACGGTGCCAAAATTTCAAGATTTTGCAGTGCCTTGGTAACGATTCTTGTACGAGAAGAACGAGCATTATCATCAAAAAAATATATTTCTCACCAATGGTATCATAAAATTGAAGAATAATGTTGTTTATGATTTTGTCAACAAACACTTGAGTTGTTATCTTTCTCTCAACAATAAACAATTGAAACCGACCATTGAAGCATATGAACAAGAAAGGAATATGAACGTATGCTCTGTAATTACGAAAAATCAAGTTATATTTTCTTGTTTTACTCTATTACGAGTAACTCAGGCCCATAACTGACAAAAGCCAAACACTCCTTATTGATGAGAACAAACATTTTAGAACTGCAGTTTGCAAAAAGCGATGAGTTTGTAACACAAGAGGTTTCCTTCAATAGAATAAATCATTCTGATGGCAGTTATTGAATTTATTAGGCATTGTAATAATCAAAACAGTATCTAACTAATCACTTACATATACTGTGTACTGTTTGGATAACACTACATACGGCTATACTAAACATACACAGACCGGTACACAAAGTGAAGAAGCAAGAAAAATTGATATATTTTTAATTACAATTTTTCTCCATGTACACAAAATATGTAGAATCAGTTTTGTTTTGCATCTTTGCCTTTTTTGTTAATATTTTCTTCCCAATATTTTCTTTTCTTTATCATTTTAAAAACTGATGAATCTTAACATTTTTAATCACTATTCTTTAGTCATGACTTGCATTCTACCGCTTATTTTAAATGCTGGTAATTTTCGAAAATGCTCTTATCCTCGGAAGATTCCGCTAGAGCAGTTGCTGTCCGTATATAGTCAATCGTCCGCGTAGAGTATTGTTTTCGTGTTAGGGTATGTAGGGATATCAGATAAGAAGAGGTTGAAATGCAACGTAGACTTGAGAGTGTAATCAGAGCTAGGGGAGGAAATGCTTGTTATTAAATAAAGAAATATAATTTTATAATTGCCTATTCTTTGTTCACGTCATGTACCCAAAGTCTCGTTCGACACCTTTTATCCTAAAAATTGAAGTTATCCTTCTAAAATAATTAGGTTTACAAAAGATACCAAGAAACAATTTTACATGTTTAGTTTACACTGAGAAAAATGTTAATTAAAAATATACCAATTTTACTTGCTCTCTCACTTTTTGTGCCGGTCAGTGTATATAGTTAGGTTAGGTTAGGTTTGTTGTGAGTGGGTCTCAATAGACCCTCCACTGCGGCCATCAGCAGGCCTATTGTGGCTCACGCCTAATTATATTTCACCCAATAAGTTCAGTCTTAATGAAACTGATAACTTTATTGGGTGAGAATGTGTCCAGATCCTCTGGCAGCAGTTGCCCTTTGCCAAATATTGTGAATCGGATCCTCTCCACAGCGGGACAGGTGCATAAAATGTGGTCTGCCTTCTCATCATCCTCCAGGCATAGACAGCACTCGGCGTTTTCCGCTAGGCCGAGTTTATGCAGATGATAGTTTAGTCGGCAGTGCCCGGTATATAGGCCTGTTACAGTTTTCAGGTTTACCCAGTTTAACTCTAAAAGTTTCTTAGCTCTTGATTTCAAAGGGTATTTTATAAACGCCTTCGAATGAACTAATTCTGGTAACTCTTGCCAATACTGGAGAGTTTGCCTTTCATTCCAGGTTGAGATAGCCATCTTGGCAGTACTTGAGGATATGCCAAGTATTGGTTCTGGTCCGATGAATCGTGATCCCGCTCCTTCTCTGGCTAAGGAGTCTGCTATTTCGTTACCTTCCATACCAGAGTGGCCGGGTATCCAGACCAGAGTCACTTTGTTGTTCTTGCTCAAATGATTTAGAGCTTTCTGACAGTTCCATACCGTTTTGGAGTTACACCGGTAGGAGCCAAGAGCCTTTATAGCTGCTTGGCTATCTGAGAAAATTTTTATTGATCTGCGTATAAGATGCATATATTTCAGCCTTCGTACACACAGTTCAATGGCATGAACCTCAGCCTGAAAAACAGTTGCATGAGTACCTAGGTTTGAGACTATCCTCACCCTTGGTCTGTAGCTGTGTACTCCGGCTCCTGTTCCCTCGGGAGTTTTGGAGCCGTCTGTAAACCAACAACTGTCTGCCTTCAGTAGGTCGGCTTTATTCCGATTCCACTCATCTCTTTCTGGAGAAAGGATGTTGAAGGTCAGCTCGTAGTTGTTCATGGTAGGCATAGTATCCGAGGGCATTCCCAGAATGCTGTGATCTGTTAAAATATGCATGTAACTTGAGGACTTGGTTGTAAAATTTAATAATTAACCCTTTCACTACTAAAGGTATTTTGAAGTACCACGGAATTACCATACCCTTAACTACCACACCTGGAATTGTTTAAGATAAATATTTTGTTTTTTGGAATTCTTTATCAATTTAATCAAACTATCGCTAAAATTCATACTTATTGTGGTAAGTCTGCATTTTCATAAATTTTCGAAAGCGGTACTTTTACGTACCGACGGTAGTAATAGTACCTAAATACGTGACTGATGGTACGTGGATCTAAAGTATAAAAAGTTGGAAGAAAGTAAGTGTTTATTTTACATGAATAAAAAAGAATATTCTTATCAAAGAAAATTACTTGTCATGGTACTGTGAAAAATAATTTTTCTTTTCATTAATACAAAGAAAAACACCACAAGTAGAACACGTGGTTTGGATTGAATTCCTTGGGCGCTACACATTTCACATCGCCCTCTTCTTTCAACAAATTTTGGCTAATGGTTTCCTCTGTTGCCTAATCGAATTTCTGACGAGACACTGTAGTTGTAGCGTCTTCTTTTGGGTACAATTCCACCATTATTTGACGATTTTCTTTTCCCTCCTGCTAATGTTGGAGACTCACTACACAATCCAGTACTTACTTCCCGTCTAAAGGCTAGAACTGTCATGTTTGGTTCATTTCTAATTTTTTTTTATATATTATGTATGCATTCACAAAAGCTATTTCTATACAGCCCCAAAAGATGCGATGCCATCACTTTCTGGAACGCCTATCAATGCCGTAGCATTGGCATAATTGGTCGTGATAATCGACACCTCCCATATATGTATTATAGTCTTTTACAATTTCTGGTGCATTCACATATGAAGTGGTGCCATCTCGTAATTTTCTTTTGACTTGAATAGTGTAAGTACCATGAAAATTGGAAGCAAAAGTAACTATTCTGTTGTCTTTCAATTGTAGAATGTGATGCCAGTGTTGGAAGTTCTGTGGTCAAAGTCACGTCGTTGCAAGCTCTTATCACTTGCAATGTTTTTAGGTACTCCCCTCGATCCTTCCTTATTGTTCCACATGCTAATGTTCCTTCAAGTTTTAGTCTCTCAAGTAGATCAATATCGTTAAAATAATTATCAAAATAGATTACCTTATTTTTATGCCTTCTTGTTCGGTCATTTGCAACACAATTCTTGTTCCGAAGGTGTAATTTGCATACTTATTATTAATTTCTTCTGTCTTTCCCTGATATATTTCAAATTTTTTTCACAAATCCAGATCTATCAGTTAAAACCCAGAATTTGTAGCCCCTCTTTATGGGCTTTTTGGGATTGTATTGCTTGATTGAAGAGCGTCCCTTAAATTTTACAATGGAATCATCCACACACACATTTTTTGCTCCCCCACATAGTTCAAGAACACTGAACTCAGTGTGTTAATAAATGGTCTCACTTTATAAACTTTGTCTTTATTATTGTTTGGAATGACGCTGTTATCGTTGAGATGCAAATTAGAAAGTATAGTTTGGAATCGATGACAAGACATAGTCTCAGACACAATTCCTACTTTCAAATCAGTTGCAGAAGACCAATAACTTTCAATATTTGGTAATACGTGATATTCCATAAGAATATTTAGTCCGATGAATAATAAAATCTCTACTTCTGTGATGTTAACAGATAGCGCCGATCCTAGCCTTTGATCAGGGTAGAGCGAGATTGTTTTTCGGCGTCCTTTGGTCGACGCTTTCACTTCTACGTCGGTTTTATTTTAAATAAATAATAATTCAAAAATTTTCAAAAATCAACTTTTATTGCAAATATCAACACTTATTGAATTTAAATTAAATTAAGTAGCTCTAATTAGTCTACTTCTGCTTTTTGGCGCCCCTTGCCATCTGGCGCCTAGAGCGACCGGTCCTCTCGCTCTACCCCAGGGCCGGCGCTGTTAACAGATTTATTTCTTTGTATAGCATACAGGTTTGTTTGAAAAGTAATATTTTCAACCGATTCACCAAAGAGCTTCACAAATACATCTGAAGGCGTTACACAATCGGCAAAATAAACTTCCTCCCCACAAACAGCATTATATTCAGGTAATAGAATGCATTCTTGTGTAATTTTTTTCCAGGTACGCTCAGGTCCTTTCTTTTTTTTTACTTTTTTTCTTTATTCTGCTCATTTTCAGATTCAATCTTTTGCTCATCTTCAGGTTCATCTTGCTCATTTTCGGGCTCGACTTGCTCATTTTCGGGTTCAACATTTTGCTATATTTTATTATATAAATCTAGGTCTCTGGGTTGATTGGTTTCATCCTCATCGAAATCAGATTCAATGTCTGTCTCCGTACTATTATCTACAGGCGGTAAAAAATCATCTAAATCATTAGCTATTCTACTCCGCTGTTACGATTAATAAATTATGTGGTATTCTATTCAGGGATATTTATTTGTTCAATTCAGATCTCATAATCGCATTGGATTAGCTTCGTAAATAGCTGTATTAATCAAGACTAATTTAATTTACCTCGCATTATTACACTGTTTATTTCTACCGCCCTCGGCTGCATGTTCTGTTTAATTATAACTAAAACTTCCACACCTACGGTAATACTTGTTTTATACTAGAACGGCGCCTTTTGAAACGTAATAAAATTTGAAAATAATTAGTTCACAAGCACATGAAAACTATTTCATGATTTTGACTGCCATTTAATTCTGGTTTGAACCGGGAGCTAGATCCCACGCACTATTTAAAACAAATCGTTTCTAATAATACGTCAAGAAAAAATTAAAACGTTTAAGAAAGTCGCCGTAGCACATCAAGTTTTAAGCAAGCTCATATTTTTATATAAACATAGGAACATAATTCTTAAATCAGATGTTAAAATATTTTTCTCTGTTCGTTCCGTTAAGTTGTGACGTACTTCGTTGCTCTACGCAAGAGCGGAAGTGTCACTTTGACGCCCAACACTACGGCGGTGCACACTGTACGGAGATCTCGGGCGCCAGTTTCTGTTTAGAGTGCAGAAACACCACTTTACTCTATCGGCGGGACGATAGAGGCCGGGCAACTGCAGTGAAGATACGGCTAAGCCAGGGGTCGGGAAAAAGGGAACTTACATACTACAGTTAAGGAACAGACTCACATTCAATATATGTACATTTATTCTACACACTAATTCTTATTTACACTTTATACACACCTTAATAACTACAACTTATACTACAACGGTCTTACCTACAAACGGTCTTATTCTACAAGCGGTCTTATACTACTACGGTCTTATACTACTATGGTCTTATACTACTACGGTCTTAACTACGGACAAGCGTGGCAGTAAGCGGGCGGTCAAGCGGTGCGATACGGTAAGCCGGTGAATGAAACGGTGCAACGGTAAGCAGCGATGAATTAAGCAGACGGCGGACGGATACCAGGAGGGGAAGCAAGCGCCAATACAAGCAAAATATGCCTATCTAACGCGGTTACTTATTATCGCTTGGCTGATGGATGGTTCCGGTCTTATCATATGCAAACGAGTATCTCCAAAGCGCCCTGCCAAAGAAAACGGACTCAGGCGCCCTGGAGGGCACGCGGTTGAATGCGGTCACGGTAAGGGGGGGAAAGGAGTAACAAGCCTAACAGCGGCAAATTGATGATGACGACGGGATGGTCAAACTCCAAGACTACCCTGCAGAATTTTTACGTGCTCAGGTAGCCCGGGGGACCCGCGGTTACGGACGATACCTCCAAGTCATCCTGCAGAATTTTTACGTGCTCAGGTGGCCTGGCAGGCACGCGGTTACGGAAGTACCTCTAAGTCACCCTGCAGAATTTTTACGTGCTCAGGTGGCCTAGAGAACACGCGATGGCAACTGACAATACCTCCAAGTCACCCTGCAGAATTTTTACGTGCTCAGGTGGCCTGGAGGGCACGCGGTATAACGCGGTTCAAGTTGGGGGGGGGGGAAGGAGTGGCAAGCCGAACGGTTGCAAATCTAAGACGACGACGGTATGGTCAAAGCTACCAAGCTACCCTGCAGAATTTTTACGTGCTCAGGTAGCCCGGCGGACCCGCGATTACGGACGATACCTCCAAGTCACCCTGCAGAATTTTTACGTGCTCAGGTGGCCTGGCAGGCACACGGTTACGGAAATCCCTCTAAATCACCCTGCCAAAAAACGGACGCAGGTGGCCTAGAGGACACGCGGTATCAAATGCTAGTATCTCCAAGTCACCCTGCAGAATTTTTACGTGCTCAGGTGGCCTGGAGAACACGCGGTGTAACGCGGTGGAACGCGGTTCTAATTCCAACCTTCGGCCGCTCTCCCTTTCTAAGGAAGGATATGAGGCGGATACGTTTAGCGCTCGCGGTTCACTAACTCTAAAAAATAAAGCCCGGAAAGTACTCACCAGCCAAGTAATACCGATTATTTACCAAACCTTTAGCAAACCTTGCTACCTACTTCCGGATCCTGTGCTGGCTTCCTCTCTGGAGCGGTCGGGGTCGGCACGTCTGGACGGTACGGGCGGCAGCAACGGACTGTTCTCGGATACTCTGCAAAATCCTCAAGCTACTAAACTCTGCCAAAAAGCAGAAGTAGGAGGAGCGCGGTAGTCATGCGCGAAATATTGCAACTACGTCACCGTTTATCGACTTAGAAAAATTCGCAATTACCTTTGGATACCTATGTACCTCTATACTCACAAGTTTACTTACTATCCAAGTCGGCGTGGTGCTTCGGTTGGAGTTCAGACGGGAACTAATTTAATGATAAAATCCTCATGCTACCAAACACTGCTAAAACGCAGAAGTAGGATGAGATACGGTAGTCATGCGCGGTTTATTACAGCTACGTCACCCGTTTGTGGACTTAGAATAATTCCGCATTAAATTTAATTACCTATTTCTTTATACTCACGAATTTACTTACTATCCAAGTCGGCGTGGTGCTTCGAGTAGCGGTCGGACGGAGACTAACTTAATGATAAAATCCTCATGCTACTAACACTGCCAAAACGCAGAAGTAGGATGAGATACGGTAGTCATGCGCGGTATATTACAACTACGTCACCCGTTCATCGACTTAGAATAATTTCGCATGAAATTTAAATACCAATATATCCTTATACTCACGAGTTTACTTACTGTGCTGGCCGGCGTGGTTCCTTGTTTGGGAGCTGTACGGAAACTAATTTAATTATTTTCAGTCTCAGGCTCCTTCATGATAGCGCGGGCAGAAGAGTGCCGGGGCACGATGCGCGCCTCGTGTGTCGCGATTCGCGGACTGCCAGCTATTCGACCTATGTGGAATGTTCACAAAACATATCCATACTTCCTATCTATAATTAATAATTAAACTGTTATTCTTTACAAGCGCAGTAACATAATGGATAAAATATTTTTCCAACAGACAAATAACACCTAGCTACCTAACTTAACTTAATAACATAAAATCACTTCGTTACACCCCCTCTTACTTCGGATAAAAAAAAATAACATTTTTTTTTTCTTTCTCCTTTCCGGCGACCCTGAAATGCGGGACTTACCAACTTAAACGGAACCCTGTCATGATTAAGGCGCATACCCCCCATCAGGCCACTTTAAACTTTATTTGTGGGTATGTACACCTTTTACAATATCAAACTAAACAAACTATTCCGGCTTCCAGGGTCGATTCTAACTATACTAAAAAAACTATTCTGTCCACGTAGCTGGGCTTCCTTGCCACACAGGTGGGATTCCTTATTCCGGGAACTCAGAGGTATCTTTCTCCATAGGCTTCCTAAAACAAAAAAAAAAAACATCCTGGTCAAAACCAAAAAAAAAAAACAACAGGTTTATACATCGAGGCGGTTTCCTCGGAATTACGGTAGCAGCTCGCATTGAATTCCTTTGGATACGGTGACGGTTTTCGGCGGAGACTGGTGGTAGTGGCACTGTACTCCTCGGGATACGGTGCGGCGGCGGTGGGTCTCCGGTGCGGATCGAAGACGGTACGGACGGAACGGTGACGGTACGGACGGATCGGTGACGGTACGGACGGATCGGCGACGGTACGGACGGGGCGGATGTGAGTAACGAACAGATGTACGGGCGGAACATCTGCAGTGTCGAGACATAACTCCCACTAATCCGCACTTCGAACAAAAGAGGCAGGGAGGCCTGGTACAGTCCCAACGGGAGTGACCAGTGTATCCACATCTCCAACACAAGTTTCGTTGCTGTACGGAGATGTACTGCGGTGTCCGGCGGCGGGCATGGATTTCGGCGCGTTGTTGGTCCAGGTAATATGTCTCATCCACCTGATGGTCGGTGGGACATACTGGTTTTGTCGGCACGGATCCTTCTAAGCCTGCGGTTTCGGTGTAGCTAACGGATATTTCTTCAAGAAGCGGATGGCTCGGGGCTACCGGGAGAACTCCGGTTTCGGGAGCACTCTGCGCGGTAAAAGCTCGTGCGAAGTTGACCCGGACCAATGGGAAGGTCTCTTTCAACTTTTCTAGACGGTCGGTACGGTCTTCTACGGGCGGCGGTTCTTCGACGGGTGTGTCTTCTGGGATCTCGGTCTCATCTTGATATACGGTGTTCGGTAGTGTTAACTCACGTCCAAAATTCAAGAATGCTGGAGTGAATCCGGTCGAGTCATATCTTGAACGTTGTTTAATTGGTTCAGGTTGCACTAGGCGGATCTGGTGGTGTACCAGGTGTGTCGTCCCCTGTACATCCTGAATACTCGGTAGTTCGGTTTCTAAGAACCTAGCTAGCTGTTCCTCCTCTGGCTGTGACAAAGTCAACGAGATGCCTCCCAGTGGGCTACTGGGCGCAGCCAGCGGTTCGGAGATTGGGCGGTCATTCAGCAGCACGGTTCCGGCGGACGGGTTTATTTGGAAACTGTACTGGCTAAGAATATCCATGCCCAGTACCAGATCGGAAGACAAGTTCCTGAGGTGGAATAGACATTCAGAAAAACTGTCTTCACCTATCAGGAAGTCTATCCGGTATGCCCTGGTGACGGTGGCTAATCTACCGTCTGCTAACTGAGCAGCAGGTACGATAACGTCATCAGCGGCTATATGTAGCTGGTCGCAGACTTCCTTGATACGGTTTCCTAAGTACGAGTGAACGGCTCCGGTGTCCACTAAGGCGGAGAAAGTTCTTCCAAACATTTGAACTTTCACATGCGGTCGGTTATCAGGACGAGCGGCGGCGGTGTCTACGAAGGCGGTCATGTTACGGGATTGTACCTGCCTCGTGACGGTACGGTTTCCCGTTCTCGGACATTGGCAGTCACGGGTCATGATACCCTGACGACCACAACGGGAACAGAACAACCTGGGCGGGGAACGACACTCACTGCGGAAATGTCCGGTCCTCCCACAGCGCCAGCAGATGTTCCGGTCATAGGTAACGGCGGTGGTAGACTGTCGGTTCTCGGATGGTTCAGGACTGCGGTAAGTCCTAGGGGCAGTTTGAAGCGCGGTTGGCATGTCCTGCTGTCGGGCGATATTTGGCGGATCCTCCCGAGGGGTTGCGGGCAACCGCGTATTCCTAGGCATGGGAACGGATCGCTCAACGACGGGACGAGACTCTGCCTGTCTAGGCGGGACGGAATATTGTTCCGAGGAACGATTTTCGAACCTTCGGATGGTATTTCGGCGTGGAAGCGGCTCTTCCCCATCATATACCTGTCTCACCTCCTCTCGCAGTAATTCAAACTCTTTGATTTTTGCGGTGAGCGATGAGACATCGGTAAAATCGTTTCGGCGGATATACTGTCGGTAATCGGGTAGTAGGTTACGGTACAGCCATCGCAGCTCTTGTTCCGGATTCAAGCCTCCATGCCGACGAACAAGCGTTTGCAAGTCGGTGAGGTAATTCGTAGCAGGTTCATCCGGTTTCTGAAGGCGGCGGCTTATATCTGCCTCCAAGTCCTCTAGATAGTTCACGGGGAAATAGAACGTTCTAAAGTCCCTAGTGAACTTCGCCCACGTATCCCAATGGGATTTATTGTTCCGGTACCACAGCAGGGCTGGGCCTTGGAGCAGTTCCGGGAGTACCGGTAGCAGCTGTTCCTGGCGGATGTTGGTGTATGAGCAGATCTCATCCAACCTTTCCAGGAATGCGGCTGGGTCGCCTTTTCCATTAAAATGGGTGTTCCATTTATGGACTTGCCACGGATCTAGGGCCGGGCTTTCCGGGGCGAGTCGGTACGGTGGTGCGGCGGTAGCTCTTGCTACGGGGGGCGGCTGTAGGGTAAACGGTGGGGGTATTGACGGAAAGACAGCCCGCGGCAACGGCGAGGTACATCCTTCTCGGATAAAGCGGATTAATCGTCGCTTCTTCTCTTCTACCGTGCCGGTTAAGTCCAGGCGGAATTTCCCTAATTCCGCGTCAATCTGGTCCTTCCTAAGTTTGTATATCCAGCTGAGGCGGAGATCTCCCAGCTCGATATTTCCGGTGTCCTCGTTGGAATCCATCTCTTCCTTCTTTTCTTCTTCGGTGGCCATTTTGTTGACGGAACGGTAACGGTCGGTTAACGGTGCTTCTTGGGGCGGAACGGTAACGGTCGGTTAACGTTTCTTCTTGGGCGGAACGGTAACGGTTGTAGATACTGTCGGTTATGATCTGCTGACTTTGTGCTAGCGGTCTTCTCGGCCTGCGGTGCACGAGTCAACTCCCTGACAGACCTAACTCCTAAACGGCCGGACGTATCGAACTGCAAATAACTGCGTTCGATTCGGCGCCCTTGGTTTGCTCGAAAAGGAGGGGTCACTCGGCGGGTTTCTGGTAAGATCTGTTTCCGGTCAGAACTTCGGGTGAAATCGGGTGGACCGGTCCGGGTCCTCAATATGTGGTGTATTGCGGTACCAATAGTCACCCTATATCGGTTTTACCGACTTTCGACTTTTAGTGTCGATTCGGTAGGCTTTTCTTCGACCACGGTGGTCGGATCGAGCTGAAACTAGCGGCAATCGATTCCGCACCCTCGATTTACTAGCAAACGATAGGTCAGACGGCAAATCGATTTTGCCACCGGAGTCGTCAAGAGCTCCGGGCAAACTCCGGGAAAACGGTAAAACCGAGTTCAGACGGTGTCTTTCGATGACGACAACTCAGCAATTCTGGACTCGCTAGTTTTTAACTTTTGGGTGCGCTAGGGCGCACGTTTTTTCGACGGGGTTAGTCGGATCGGGCTACAAGCGCTTGCAATCGCTTCCTTGGGTCCGGTTTAGTGCAAAACGATACCCCACATGCCTATATGGCGTTTGGGTACTTGGGGACGACTTCGGAAATGTTCGGGTCGAGTTCGGGTTTTGAGGTTCGGTTTCCAACCTCCTCTAGTGCCAACTCCCCTGAAACACTTTTCCGTGTCCCGGTATCTTTTCGCGTTCCAAAGTTACTAATAACTCCTTAGCGCATGCGCAAAACGGTTCGGGACTAGTTGGAATCGATTCCTCGTACTCAGTTTAGTCGAAAATGACACCTCATATGTCTATCTACGACCTTTTCCGAAAAAACGGTTGCTTTCGGGGGACTGCCGAATTTCAGTAAGTTGCGCTTTTCAAGTCCCTGCTCGGGCGCCAATTTGTGACGTACTTCGTTGCTCTACGCAAGAGCGGAAGTGTCACTTTGACGCCCAACACTACGGCGGTGCACACTGTACGGAGATCTCGGGCGCCAGTTTCTGTTTAGAGTGCAGAAACACCACTTTACTCTATCGGCGGGACGATAGAGGCCGGGCAACTGCAGTGAAGATACGGCTAAGCCAGGGGTCGGGAAAAAGGGAACTTACATACTACAGTTAAGGAACAGACTCACATTCAATATATGTACATTTATTCTACACACTAATTCTTATTTACACTTTATACACACCTTAATAACTACAACTTATACTACAACGGTCTTACCTACAAACGGTCTTATTCTACAAGCGGTCTTATACTACTACGGTCTTATACTACTATGGTCTTATACTACTACGGTCTTAACTACGGACAAGCGTGGCAGTAAGCGGGCGGTCAAGCGGTGCGATACGGTAAGCCGGTGAATGAAACGGTGCAACGGTAAGCAGCGATGAATTAAGCAGACGGCGGACGGATACCAGGAGGGGAAGCAAGCGCCAATACAAGCAAAATATGCCTATCTAACGCGGTTACTTATTATCGCTTGGCTGATGGATGGTTCCGGTCTTATCATATGCAAACGAGTATCTCCAAAGCGCCCTGCCAAAGAAAACGGACTCAGGCGCCCTGGAGGGCACGCGGTTGAATGCGGTCACGGTAAGGGGGGGAAAGGAGTAACAAGCCTAACAGCGGCAAATTGATGATGACGACGGGATGGTCAAACTCCAAGACTACCCTGCAGAATTTTTACGTGCTCAGGTAGCCCGGGGGACCCGCGGTTACGGACGATACCTCCAAGTCACCCTGCAGAATTTTTACGTGCTCAGGTGGCCTGGCAGGCACGCGGTTACGGAAGTACCTCTAAGTCACCCTGCAGAATTTTTACGTGCTCAGGTGGCCTAGAGAACACGCGATGGCAACTGACAATACCTCCAAGTCACCCTGCAGAATTTTTACGTGCTCAGGTGGCCTGGAGGGCACGCGGTATAACGCGGTTCAAGTTGGGGGGGGGAAGGAGTGGCAAGCCGAACGGTTGCAAATCTAAGACGACGACGGTATGGTCAAAGCTACCAAGCTACCCTGCAGAATTTTTACGTGCTCAGGTAGCCCGGCGGACCCGCGATTACGGACGATACCTCCAAGTCACCCTGCAGAATTTTTACGTGCTCAGGTGGCCTGGCAGGCACACGGTTACGGAAATCCCTCTAAATCACCCTGCCAAAAAACGGACGCAGGTGGCCTAGAGGACACGCGGTATCAAATGCTAGTATCTCCAAGTCACCCTGCAGAATTTTTACGTGCTCAGGTGGCCTGGAGAACACGCGGTGTAACGCGGTGGAACGCGGTTCTAATTCCAACCTTCGGCCGCTCTCCCTTTCTAAGGAAGGATATGAGGCGGATACGTTTAGCGCTCGCGGTTCACTAACTCTAAAAAATAAAGCCCGGAAAGTACTCACCAGCCAAGTAATACCGATTATTTACCAAACCTTTAGCAAACCTTGCTACCTACTTCCGGATCCTGTGCTGGCTTCCTCTCTGGAGCGGTCGGGGTCGGCACGTCTGGACGGTACGGGCGGCAGCAACGGACTGTTCTCGGATACTCTGCAAAATCCTCAAGCTACTAAACTCTGCCAAAAAGCAGAAGTAGGAGGAGCGCGGTAGTCATGCGCGAAATATTGCAACTACGTCACCGTTTATCGACTTAGAAAAATTCGCAATTACCTTTGGATACCTATGTACCTCTATACTCACAAGTTTACTTACTATCCAAGTCGGCGTGGTGCTTCGGTTGGAGTTCAGACGGGAACTAATTTAATGATAAAATCCTCATGCTACCAAACACTGCTAAAACGCAGAAGTAGGATGAGATACGGTAGTCATGCGCGGTTTATTACAGCTACGTCACCCGTTTGTGGACTTAGAATAATTCCGCATTAAATTTAATTACCTATTTCTTTATACTCACGAATTTACTTACTATCCAAGTCGGCGTGGTGCTTCGAGTAGCGGTCGGACGGAGACTAACTTAATGATAAAATCCTCATGCTACTAACACTGCCAAAACGCAGAAGTAGGATGAGATACGGTAGTCATGCGCGGTATATTACAACTACGTCACCCGTTCATCGACTTAGAATAATTTCGCATGAAATTTAAATACCAATATATCCTTATACTCACGAGTTTACTTACTGTGCTGGCCGGCGTGGTTCCTTGTTTGGGAGCTGTACGGAAACTAATTTAATTATTTTCAGTCTCAGGCTCCTTCATGATAGCGCGGGCAGAAGAGTGCCGGGGCACGATGCGCGCCTCGTGTGTCGCGATTCGCGGACTGCCAGCTATTCGACCTATGTGGAATGTTCACAAAACATATCCATACTTCCTATCTATAATTAATAATTAAACTGTTATTCTTTACAAGCGCAGTAACATAATGGATAAAATATTTTTCCAACAGACAAATAACACCTAGCTACCTAACTTAACTTAATAACATAAAATCACTTCGTTACAAAGTATACAGGGTGCAACATAAATGCATGTCAGAAACATCCATAATTTGTTGAAATACTATTACTACAATTTTATTGTACCGTGTGCCCCCATTATATTTTGACCCTTTTTAAATCTATATAACTTTTGAATTAGTTATGATTAGTAACTTTTTTCTGAGTATTTGTCTTTTTTTGCTCACTTCCGGTTTAACTGGAAATGACATAGCATATTTCGGGGTTAGGGCAACTTTGTTATATCAAATGGAACACCCTATATATTTTTTCACAGTTGGAAAGCCCATTGTTCCCCTTTCCGAAAATTCCATATTTGTCATGGAAATTATACAGAGTGATGATATTATAAGCTTTTAAAATGAATACTGCGTTTTATTGAAATGCTACGAAAAAAAATTATTTACAAAGTAGACTATGGAAATAAAAGACAACATCACTTGTAAACGTCAAATTAGTTTAATAACAACTCGGGTACTTGAGTCACTTTAAGCGAAATGTTTACTTTAAGTGAAAAAGCTTAGTGTGGAATCTTTTTTGCTGACACTAAATCATACAAAACAACACAAAGAAGATTTAGAACTATGTTTAACAAGGAACCTCCAACAAAAAATTTAATTAAAGAATGGTATAGAAACTTTTGGAATTCAGGTTGTATTGACCGGAAAAAGAACTCCAAATAATGAAAATATGCTCAATAATGCAATTGAAATTTTGGTAATGACACAAAATGATCCTTCCTTTTCTGCAAAAAAAATTTCATCCGCAACAGGTATTCCGAAAACTAATGTTCATACTGTTAAGAAAAATGTTCTAAAATTGAATGCTTATAAAATTCAGATTCATCAAGAATTAAAGGAAACTGATTTTCCAAAATGGGTACAATTTTGTAGACAAATTCTTAATTTACATAGAAGAGATAGGCATTTTCTTGATAAAGTAGTCATGTCAGACGAAGCATCATGTCACTTAAATGCAACGTGAATAAGTATAATTGTAGAGTTTGGGCATCCGAAAATCCAGAAATTTCCATCAGTATCTCAGATCCTCTCCAAACAAAAAATTTACGGTCTTTTTTTTAACAATTCAATCGTCAATGCCCCATCATATTTAGACATGTTAGAATATTTCTATTATCCACAACTTGAAGAGGATAATTTGTTAATGACAGTCTATTTCCAACAAGATGGTGCTATCCCTCATTATGGTATGATAATTAGAGATTCCCTGAATGGCATCTTTGGAAATCGTTGGATAGGGAGTCCTACAGTATGGCCCCCTCGATCCCCAGAACTCACAGTTCCAGATTTTTTCATTTGGGGGTATGTGAAAGGAAGGTGTTATAGCCTTATGCCACAAAATTTAGAACAACTAAAAGAAAACATTCGAAATGTCTTTAGTACATTACCACCGAACAGTTAAGTAAAAACTATGACAACTTTGTAAAGAGAATAAATAAATGTACCCAAGTAAATGGGCAGCGTTTTAATCATCTTTAATAACTAATATGTTGTATTTGTTTATTTCTTATTTGTTTAATAAGTATCCTGTTACACTTTGTTACATCGAGTTTCATATGTACATTTTCAGTATTAGCAATTGAAGTAACATGCAATTGTTAATAAACTAATTTAACGTTTACAAGTGATGTCTTTTATTTCCACAGTCTACTTTGTGAATCATTATTTTTTTCATAGCATTTCGATAAAACGCAGTATTCATTTTAACAGCTTATAAAACCATCACTCTGTATAATTTCCATGACAAATATGGAATTTTCGGAAAAGGGAAACAATGGGCTTTCCAGCTGTGAAAAAATATACAGGGTGTTCCATTTGAAATAACAAAGTTGCCCTATCCTCGACAATATGCTGTCATTTCCGGTTAAACCAGAAATGAGCAAAAAAGATGGATACTCAGGAAAAAACTTATCAAAGCTAGTAGAAAACTAGCGAAAATCGCATTTCATTATCTCAACTATAGTCTGTTTACTTAAACTTGGCAGTGGTGGGTTGGACTTAGTAAGCCCGCTTTACAATGAGCAAAGTAGCGAGTCTATTGTAATTTGTTTATTTCAAGACATAATAAATATGTCACTGTGGGTTACTTATTTATTACCAGGCGTAAAATATATTTCAAGGCATTAGAATTAAGATAAATGCCTTTTAGGTTTACTGAATCAGTGGAAAAATATATCAACAGAGTGAACACCCGTCAATTTATTTACAATAACAAGAAATGCCTTTTATTGGTTAGCAGTGGAAAGAAACAAAATAACAAACATAACATTGACATATTTTCCTTAAAGTTTTGAATAAAAAACTAAAATGAGTGATTACGCCGAAATAAGATCATCCTAATTTAATAAAAAATTTCGATTTAGCTATAAGAAAGCTAAACGTCTTAAAAATTTCCGTTACTTTTTATTTTGTGTACCCATAAGAAATAATGAATAAAGTGAATAAAATATACACCATATTATACTGCGTTCAATCATATGAGCACATAAAAACTGTTTACCTGGGCTTGCAGAGCGACCCTTTGTCGACCGTCTATCTTAATTATAACACATTATTATTTTTAGGTAAGGTTAAAGGTCATTAACATTTAGGTTTAATACTTACATATTAATATTAGTCGTCGAAAACATAATTCAATTTATATTAAAACACATTCTACAAACGTACAACTACTACCGATGCCTATGAAATAAAATAAACAATGAAAATTGTTTTAACCGCTGTCGGAACTTTGCACTTGTGTATATCTGCCTGCCGTCTACACCAATCATCTGCGCGCATTTTGTTCCCTATCCTGGTTAACGCTTATGTGAACAGACTTTAGTTCAAAAGTTATAAAGATTTAAAAAGGGTCAAAATATAATGGGGCACCCGGTACTAAATTGAAAGAAGATATCTACAAAGACTCGAGAAATGCAGGAAATAACTTATTTTTATATTTTCAACTTTGAAGGATTATAAATAACTACGGATTCCTTTAATAACTGGTAAATTGAGTTATGTCGCCATAATGTACTGCCCAAAATCTGCTATTGAATTTATGAGATACACTTATTTACACCCCGTATAACAAGATGTTAATAAATACATATATGTACATCAGCATATTGGCGTTCGTTAACCGTTGATGTAGACGCCGGACAATTTCCGTGAGTCAGAGACCGGCTTCCCAACTGGCCTGTCTGAGCATCCACTGAAAGCACATAGTAGGCACGCAAAGCACATGACTGTGTTTATTCATTAATCAGTTTGCCTGCAAACGTCGCAGTGGATAAAAATAAACAGTAAAAATGTTGCATTTTCGTTCGTGTTTGTCGACAGTTGAACAGCAGAAAATTGTTTCGCGGTTTGAATACTTGTGAGTCAATGGATGTACAGTGCACTTTAATGTATGTAACGGAAAATTAATGTTTCACCACACCACACCAGGACGCCAAACGGCATTTTGATTATATCAGAGCAACCTACGTATAACACGTCTCTTATGATTTGTGCATATTGTCTTGTTCACTATAGGTACTCTTAAAGCGCCCGGAATTAAAGAACTATTGTGAAAAGTGCATGCTCGCATGGCCACTACCCTCAAATTCGTAGATGCACAAAAAAGTGTCTTCCTGTAGTATATAGCAATATTATTAACAATAACATGGTGGACGCGAAGTGTGTTGACGGAGCGTGGATAAAATAACACGGGAGGACTAAAAAATATATTGTTTTTGTAACATGTACCCGAATAGTATATCCCACTGGAATAAAGCCTTCTGATTATAGAAATGACAAAGCAAAAAGTCGTAACATGTAACGTTTTTAACGTTTTCTTGTTACATTAATAAAACATTATAGGCAGTAATAGCATTATTGTTAATTTTACTAATCTATTGCATCATGACATACAGCAAGTATGTCATGATGCATAATGACATACAGTGAGATCCATAAGTAACGAATAAATTCATTATCTACGTAATTTACAAGTTATAAGTAAAATCCTGAAACGCGTCAATTTTTAATTAAAAACTGACGTTTTTTGAGCATAATTTTATACCTCCCCCTTCAACCCCCTTGGAGTGACAGCTATCCCTTTAAAATTTTTAAATGGAACGTGTTTGCGTGTAATAGCTCATTTCAAAGGGTTTTTAATTATCTGTCCAGCAATGTAAGATTTTTTGAATTTTGTATATTTTTCATCAAGAAAATTAAATTTGAAAATTTCAAAATGTATTTGTAATGTATACAATCAAATATTATTTATGCCTATGTACCAAACATCTGTCAAATCCGACTTTTCTAATTAATTTGGTGTCATAACATTCAACTTAAATGTATCGGTTTTTCTAGTACGCAGGTGGCAAAACATCCAACAAAATGAAAGAAGTAAAAAGGGTCGGAACCGGACTACTACCAAAACCAATAATAAAAAACATAGGTTGTCATTTAAAAAAAAAGTCGATGACGTCATAACTTAAAAAATAAATGACATAAGAAACTAAAAATAGAATGAAAATATTTGCTGAAGTTAACCCCGCTATACCCCTTCGAGATTTTTTCCAAAAAAATTAATATCAACGGAATTACTGCATTTATGCGTTACTAAATTTCCACACTGTATAATAATCATATATATTTATAATGGGGAGGAAAGGAACTATCCAAATATCCGAAAATATACTGGGTGTTCCGTTTAAAAAAACTTGACTATGTGGCGTGGCGCCCCCTTTATATTCTTAAGATAGACGCAAACTCGAATAGGAAAACTTGGTAAAATATGCTACAGATCCATTTTTTAATTTTTGTTCTAGCTATATTTTTAGGCACAAAAAATGGGTTTAAAAAAGTTGAATTTTCAACTGATCACCCTGTACATAAGTATGAGAAAGGAAGCAAGTACAAATATTTATAAACCGATGGATTTTATGTAGAGGTAATCCTAATGTCATGAAAGGCAAATTTAAATTAAACAAACGCCACTTTATATACTTTCAGGAAATATTGCCTTTCGCCAATTTAAAAAATAAACTTCTGTCTGAAAAGTAGCACAATAAACTTCAAAGTGAATAAAGTAAATTATCTTTTCAACTATATATTTATATAAAGTGAAATTATTTACAAAAAAAATACGCTGGGTTATTTCCAGCGATTCTGCGTAATTTTAGGTAGACGGAGGCTTCAAATTTCGTAGGAGGTCAAAACACCAATATATAAAATTAATGATTTCTACAAAAAAATAAAATTCCCATTCACTTATTTATACCAAATTTTTATTTTTTACTTTTATTTTAGAACATTATTTATACAGTGTGTTCCGCCTAAGATTTCCCAAAACAAAATTAAAAAGGCTTATTTAATATTGTAAACGGAACCTTGTGGACAACTTTAGTGTCTATGATTGTATACATCTTGGACAAAATTGTCGACAACGCTATAGGCGTAGTTATTCTATGCATATCACTAGTAGTCCTGGTACCGCAAAACATGCGAGTAAGTGTAACAATAACTCTTGCGATATTGTATCAAATTCATTGGAGCAATCAATGAAGGCTATATAGCCATATATAGATCCCGATTAGTATTAGATTATTTTTTACGGAATAACCGATGCCGGACAGTTCTCCCTCGGACTCCGATGTCCACAGGAGTCATGCCGGCGCATTAACTACAGCCAGTACTCACATCCCGCAGGGTTAGTGACTGCAGATACCAGAATCGTATGCCTTAAAAAACGGCGAGAACCTAGAAGGACCGCCTTCTGCATTTGACCTGCCAGCCACTTGGCTGATTTTTGGCAAGCCGGTATGGTCTGCAGTTCCAAGAGCAACATAGGCTTTATCTCTCCGCGTACACCGATTATTAGGACTACCATTTTGACCGTGTAGCCTGTGTACAGCATTTGTAGCTCGTATCAGAGATCGCGATATTTGATCCGTTTCTCCTCATCCTTCAAGTTGATGTTTTTCTCCGCAGGTGCCGAGAACTCGATGAAGTGCATCACCCTGAGTTGTTGGTCGAGGAGTACTATGTCAGGCTTGGATTAGACCGTCAGTAACGAGTAGTTCCAGTAAATCCGGCATTTCTCGTTCTAGACAACGGACTCAATATCTCTGGGGACGTAAGGAAGTACTACCCCGTACGAGTGCCTTAGATAGTAGTATAGCACTCGTAACGCCGCGTTATGTCTGTGAATGTAGGCGAAAATCGCGTATATGGGGCATGCAGATAGTATGTGCATGAGCGATTCCAGCGCCTGACAGCAGATCCCTAAGTTAATGTCAGGAAACTCTATACACGCCACACGCGACTACAGCAGACCAAGGTGTTGATAACACCATCTTGGCAGGCCATAATGAATCCCTCGGTCTCCGACTTAAGCCCGGCTGACCTTAGAAATGAGAATGTCAGCTGGGTCGATAAACCCAGTGTTTCTATGTTCTTATAGAAGACACCATGCTAGGATTTATCGACTTGCTGCTGAAATAGATTTTCCTGTTTGGCAGCTCTAATTCGGGCTTTCAGGAGATTTAGCTGAAATTCAGTGACTGACTCTACATCAGCATTCAGCTGTTTTTTGGCAGGCCGGTATGGTCTTTAGTTCCGACAACAATGTAGACTTTGTCCCTTCGAATACACCAATTATTAAGACGACCATTTTGACCGAGTAGCCTGGGTACAGCACTTGTTGCGCGTACCGAAGATCGCGATATTTGGTCCGTTTCTCCTCCTCCTTCAAGGTGATGTTTTTCTCCGCAAAGATTATTATTATTATTATTACTATACTTAAATCAATACATACGAGTTTTCACATATCGCTATATTTAATTTTATGAGGAATCTATGAAAACAAATTTTTGCCCACATGTACTCCTTATTAAAATGAAATAAAATTCTCATTTTCAACAGAAATTGCAGTTACGACGTTAATAAAAAACAAACTTAAAAGTGTACTAAAAAATTTAAAAATTTGAATAACAGTGGACGAAAGTCCTTAATGTAAAATTCATAATGTATAAAATGAATTACAAACTCTAAAAGATGACTCTGGTATGCGAGCGAGTAAGCCAATGACCTCAGAATTAACGAAGTCATTGGAGTAAGCGATATAATGACATTTTACATAATAAAGTGGGACATGAATCGTTACATAATATTAATCGGTATCTTATTGAATAACATCCTACAAGGAAAGTTTTAAGTTTGTTTTTCTTTTGTAGATGGGAAAAAGCCTCAACATCCGTAGGAGACAATAAATCTCAAGATAGCGGAATACATGTACCTGTAAATCTAGAAATAGCAAGGTACCTAAGGGTGCCTTCCACCAGTGATGAAACTGGGCACAGTCCTGCTGATTCAGGAGCCGCGGGAATTTCTACGCCAGGATCCTTGTCCACGGCGTCTTCTGCTGAAGAAGTTCACCGTTTGGGTAATCAATTTATTATTTGCATAATTATGTTTGACAGACACAAGTATTTTTCTAAATAACTGAAGTAGTTTGGTCAATATAGCAAATACTTACTTGCAGATAATTCTGATTTTAGTTGTCATCTGGTTTACGCAACTAAGTCAGCACACTTTACTATTGTGGGTTGCTTGTGCTAACGCCATTAAAATTTTCAATTCGCGGGTTTTTAATCGATTTCGCTATAAATTGTACTGGTGGACAAGAAAATAATTTTTTTTGTAACATATACCTGAAGTGGGGCGTTTATGATACGAGCTGAAGGCGAGTGCTATAAACCACATGAGTAAAGAAAACACATTTTAGTCTCGAGTTATATACAAAATTTTTTGTATCGCCATTCGAAATTAGAAAATAGTATAATTTTGTAAAAATACGGCAAATTGACAAAGTTACATTGTCGTAATGACTAAATTCTATTGCCGTTTCCATAGAAACCAATAATAAAACAACCAAATATTGAACGATTTAAACGACGCATTTAACACATTCTACTTTACAATAATTATTATTTGGAACAAAATCAGTGATAGTGAGGAAGATTTTATTCCTGGTACTCCTCCGGAAATCAGGGTGCTTGCTGTAACTTTAGATTTATTACCAGCGAAATATAGAAAATTGTACGAAAAGGAATATGATTTATTTATGCACCGGTGTAAGCAAAAAACTATGAGTAACATATCTGAGTCTGTTCTTTTGACTTATCTATCTGAAAAAGCAAAAACTTTAAAATGTGCAAGTCTCTGGTCCAAGTTTTCTATGCTTAAAACAGTTTTGAATGTAAAGAATAATGTAGATGTATACAATTATCAAAAAGTAAAAGATATTTTGAAAAGACAATCCACTGGGTATAGGGCTAAGAAATCTAAAGTTTTTGACAGAGCAGATGTCGAACGTTTTTTACTAAAAGCACCAGATGAAAAGTTTTTAATGTTGAGAGTTGTATTAATAATAGGCTTGGCTGGCGCTTGTCGTCGAGAGGAACTCTACAATACGACCATTGATAACATTGTGAGAAAATATTTCATGCTGGTTGTTAAAGTACCTGGTTCGAAGACCCACATTGAAAGGACTTTTACGGTAATTGGTGAGACAGTTAATGGAATAAATCCACTAAATATTTATGATAAATATGCAGCTATTCAGCCTGCTCATGTGAATCACAAAGGAGTTTTTCTTCAATATTGAGGAAAAAAATGTACGGTCCAACGAGTTGGTATTAATACATTTTCAAAAATGCCAAGTATTATAGCTAAATACCTTAACTTATATAATCCTGAGCTTTAGGAGATCGTCGGCATCACTGTTAGCTGGTTCTGGAGCTGATATTCTTACCTTAAAACGTCATGGGAAATGGATATCCTCAACAGTTGCTGAAGGATATATAGAAGATAGCATCCAGCACAAAAAAGGAAATTTCAAAACAAATATTTTCATACAATACTACAGAAATGACTATGTCTGCCGATGTAGTCGTTGGTGAAAATCAGACCAACCACCATATTAATATAAATGAATCAAATATTTTTCGCACGTCTGAACCTATAATTCCTGGAATAAATATAAATTTTCGTTAAATTATGAATAAAATTGTTCATGAAATTTGTTAATAATTGTTAATAAATAAGAACTTTAACTTGTTGTCTGTTGAGTATTAAGTTTTATTTCACACTGTGAAATAAAATTTCTTTATTTCACACTTATTTCTTTATTTTTCAATTGTCAATAACAACATTGTTTTGATTCATTGAAACTGTCCAATAAATCTCATTTTAGGATATGGCGTTACAAAAAAATATTTACTATATGGATAAAACAACATAATTATTTATCTCAACACAACTCAGTACCTATTATTGCAATCATAATTACCCTAATATCCATTTTTACAACTGGATATTCCCGTAAACGTTGACATTGAATTAAGATAAAAAAAATTACCTTACCTTTAAATAATCGTATTTTAAGAGAAAGAAGTAGAAGAATTCTTAAAAGTATATCAAGATGTAATTCTATCTTCTATAAATATCCATCGAAAAGGTAAAAAAGTATGACAATCTGACAAACATTTGGGTGATCCATTTAATACGTCCGGTATTATACTGCAACTTAGCAGCCTATTTATTTTCAGCTATTAAACGAAATTAAAAGAAATTTATGCTTGAGCCAAGCACGATAATAATGTATTATATTTTTGGTAATTACTCAAAATATTGTCTTGATATTTGTAGTTTATCGATAGTAGTTCCAACACGTCATGAAAGTTACTAGCAATAATATATTATTTTACGAAGCACATAATTTTTTGGTAATCCTAATAATAAGTAACGCATAATTTTAATTCGCTAGTCAATAACAGTATCCTTTGATATTTTTATGACTAATTATACGTACTATAAATAAATCTCCTTAAAGATATCGTGAACACTATTATGAATTGACAAGCTAAATTATTGTTGCCAAATTAGTTAAGCGAATGTACAATAAATCTTTGACTTAAAAAGATTACTAATTTAAGAAAAACTTTAATTAAGTGTCAAGTAATCTATATAAAACAATAATCAATATACAGAGTGACTTTAAAATTTCAAGAAATTCCGGTACGATGAATAATTATGATTCTGCCTTCTCTAATAAGGCAATCTGCAATCTCATTTCTGTTATGAATTGAATGTTATATTCAATATATTGTGTTTTTATAGTTTTGTATAACAGAGGCGGTGGTTGTCACTTTGACGTAAGCTAATTAATAAAGTTATATGTACTGTATGTCATGGTGCATTAAAAATACTATTTTACTATAAAACAGAGCATTACGTTATTTGTCAGGTTTAGAATCGAATGTTGTAAATCTCAAGATACACAACAATTTCCCTCCTATTCTTTCACTCCCTGGCAAAACAACATAGTTTCTTGCCAGTTACTTATTTACTATTGTAGACATTCCGAGATAATTTTAGACTTAGAGTTGAATTAATTTAGAGCTTTAACCGCTGTTTGGCTGCCAATGAGGATAAAGGATTTTGTTTCCCGTGTTCCCTTTAATATAATTTCAAGCTCAAGTTCTTACAGCATGAATATTTGTCTAAAACATGGTGAGAGTGTACCCTATAAGAATTTTGATAGCCTCATTTTGTCCCATACACGTCTATTCCTACCTCTTTATCTTTGATCCAGGTCTACTTTTCCCTATAACTTTTGTACCACAATTATCTTAGAGTAACTTTTTGTTTTATATACACCTTTCAACCAACAGATTTAGGAAACACTTTTTTAGTCGCGTAGAATTTTTGAAATGGAAAGCCGACGCAAGCATCAACTTTTCAACATTACTTAACAAGATACAAATAGCAAATATTAATTAACGATTTTCTTAAGCTACACCAAACAATTGAGAAGACTTTCAAAATCAAACTGAGATTTCACTTAAAATGTAATGGAAATTCAGTTACAGCCGAGTTTTAGTAGCGCCTTTGTCCTCCATTTGCATCAATTACAGCCTGGCATTGTCAAGGCATACTGTAAAGAAGATGTCTTAGGGAGAAGGGAAATTTATCCATTCTTCCAGAAGAATCTCAGCCAACTCCTGAATAGTGATGCAAAATGACAGTCATTTAAACATTGTTACATACGACGGTCATTTATTGTCATATTGTGTGGCTTTGTGTCATTTTAACTCCGTGCTGTATACGTGCATTTTGCATGGTCTACATACCATACTATATTGAAACAAACAATTTCGACGAATTTATACAAAATTTAATTTTGTCATTTTTGGTATTTTTACTTAATACTAAAATCAGTGTGTAGAGGTTTTGTTTTTATTTTTTATTTTTACAAAAGTTATTCAACATTAAAGTTTGATTTATTCTATTACACGCGTAAACACCGCTAGCCGGTCAATGCGATGAAGTCACAGGACCTTAGTTCTAGTGCAGAAAGCAGGCAAAGCATGTTGTTAAATGTAAACAAGTAGTGTTATTTGTGATTTGTGTTGTGAAATTTTAAGTGGAGTAATTATAATGATTAATTTTTCTAAAGCATATTACTGGCGCACCGTACCGATATGTGAAATACTTCAATAAAAGCGCCAAAAAAAAAGTTTTGTTAAAAGTTAAACGGGATCCAAAGGAATTTTCGAAAACAAGTTGCGTTTTGCATGCATCCATGGATATTTGATAATTTCAAATGTAATAGGACTACTTCTGAAGTGGGTTGGAACCTTTGATGTGAAGATAATAATGATTTAGTTTTCCACGAAACACCAAAACACCATATATCGAGTGCAGTATATGCTGTTTTGGTGTTTCGGGAAAAACTACGTCAGTGTTAATAAGACTATATTAGAATATATGAATTAATTTTAAAAAGCCGGTAAGTGCAGAGGATCTATTTAGATGCGTATGTTTTAATATTCTCCTTGCTCTTTTACCCTTGTTGCACTTACTAATACGTCGCGGTCGTATCATATTAATATTTGACACAAAAGTAACAATTTCGTCATTTTGACGTCACAATGCAAAATGTCAGTCATTTTCATTATGACTGTGACATGACTATGTCATCACTACTCCTGAACAATACGAGGTGCAGCAGGACGATTCCTAACAAACCTGTCCTATATATCCCAAACGTGCTCGATGTGATTCAGATCTGGACTCATGGCTAGCCACACCATCACTTGCATTTCTTGTTCTCGGAGAAAAGTCTTATTAAATTTGAGGTACGAATCATAATTATCCTGTTGCAGGATAAATTCATCACGCTCTTGATGAATTGTCTCAACATAAATTTGTACGTTGAGACGTTGGGGAATGACAACCAAGTCCATGCGACCATTTATACAAAAGCCGCCCCAAGCCATGACCGATCCTATTCGAAATATGTCGACTTCCTGTATACACCGGGCAGTGTATCGCTCTCTAGGACATCTGTACACTCGTACACGACCATCACGACTTCGTAAAAAACATAGACCTCTGGAGGACGTTGCCATTGAACATGTTCGCGGGCAAAGTTTTGACGGTTAAGTTTGTGATTCCGGCTCAAGTGATGACCTTGCACAGGCCTGCGAGAAGTCAGAGTGGCTTCTTTAAATCTTTTTCTAACCATCTGATCATAAATTGTTACACCAGTGGCATTTGGGAGTAGATTTTTTAGCTCACGAGCAGTAGAATTTCGACGGCGTAGAATTGACAATATACCTGTCGTCCAGATGAGTAGTTTTTTCTTCTACGGCCCTGTCTATTTCTTCTGGAATATCTACCTCTTTTCTAGTTACCTATGCCACACTCTGTAGATAATAGATGGACTTGTTTGGGGCTGGTTTGCCACATATCACGTAGACCAACAGTTACGTTGATTAGTAACAGATGTTTGTTTTGTGGTCAAAAACCACTTTGTTTTGAGACATTTTTTTACATTTAAGCGTCTGTAAAGCAAAAAAGCAAAGGAATCACCGTAATTCTTTTTGCGCTTTTTAAATAACAATTATGAATTTAGCAAAAAAAAGTCCTATGCTAATCATTCTTTTAAAATGATATAGGAGTTCAAAAAACTGTTACCTAAATTTGTGGATCAGTGTATGATTTTTATAAAATAAAAGTATTATAATGTTTGAATCAGTGTCAATTTCAATTTTTCTTATGGCAGCTATATTGAATTTTCACATCAGAAATTATTTTTTTTCTGATTTCAATGGTATAACATAATCCCTATATTAAGATTTCATGCAAGCCCCGAATTATTCAAAAACAATAAACACAAATTTTTCAATTTGTCCCAAATATCTGGAAGACCAAGTCAGATAATAAATTTCTGTTGATCTAGGGCCTTAGTAAGAATACCAGAGCATATTTTCTCTAATTTAATCGATGTTGTCACTCGCAAGATAAGTGAGATATTTATGTTGGGAAAGTTAAAGTCGTACACCCTGTATGTATACCTCAATAAAGTTATAGATTTGGCACAGAAGAAACTTAAAACCAGTTTCATTATTGATCTATAAAAATAGAGTAATATATTTGACCAAAAGTAAAAGAAAACATACAAACCGATTGATTTTATTACCAGATCCATTCCTTTAATCATTGACTGCAATATTTTTTAATGTAGGAATATACTCCGATTTATCTATAAATATATTCTGTATAGCCAATAAATTGGCGAATTACATATCCATATATTTTTATATGCCTCCAAAATAATATTCTAGATTAAAGAAACATCTAAAATTTTAATAATCTAAATTTTTATTCGAATTTCATATGATTTATAGGTTGTTTTAATGTTATGCGAAATATATTATTAGTATGTAGTTAAAATATTTTGTTCATGTTAATAGCATAAGCGACTATAAAAAAAACATAAAGAACTTGTAAAAAAAATTATTAATACTATGTACATTTTGAACGCGAGTATAAACAGGAATATTTTGATTGGAATTTAATTAAATTTATTTCATATTGTATGAAAGGAAACTATGAACAATCTTGGGTTATTTTTTAAAATCATTGCCGATATACAAGCTTGACTGTGCAATGGATATATTTCATTAAGGCTGGGAATTTTCCAGATGTTAGTAATCGAATATTCGCTCTAAAAAATATACGAATTTTCGAATTAATCGAATATGCGCTACCTAGTTCAGAAGCGCAGTTAATTGACAAACGTTTACTGCCTGCCGGCTCTCGGGTTCAAATCCCGGTTTCGATTCTGGCAAAGTCGAAGGGTTTGGTTGTGTGTCTGCGATTTTTTCAACTGTGTAACCCCTGTCCGAGCAGCCTCGGCTTTGGTTTGGGGGTTGTCCAATTTATGTGGTGTGTTTTATGTTTTATGTTTTTTTTTATTTGAATTAATCGAATAATCTAGCTATCCGAATATTGTAATGTACCGAATATTCAAACTATTCGAATAATCAAACACATTAAAAGTCAAAACAACAATAATTGACAGATACAACATTAGTGTTGTATGTGTCACTTATTGTTGTTTTAACTTTTAATGTGTTTGTTTGTTATTTATTTATGACTACTCCAATTAAAATTGGAGATAATAGTGATTACTATTAGATTGGTAAGTGTATTTTAGTTTCTTATAAATCCGTTAGTTACACTAATAATAAATTACAGATTCTGAGGAAGGCAGGTTCTCCTGCAGAAACTGGTCAATCTAAATAAAGAACAGTAGTATTATTTGCCCTACTACCAACAAATAGTTTCGTAAAATAAATAAATTACGGGACACAAATAATTACACAGCTCCACAAAAAAAATAGAAAAAATGCTTCCTCTGACCAGACTATGTTTTTGGGGTCGCTGAATCCGAATCTGAGGTCCGTTTAAACCCATCACGTCAGGGTTAATCATAACCTCAAAAAAATAGGCCCAAAAACCCAAAAATCCCTTGAATCTTTAATCCCTTGATCCTTCAGCACAAAAAACTCCATAACCATTTAATTTTTAAACTCCATAACCCCTAAACCCCATAACCCTATCACCCTTGAACCCCATTATGCTGTAAGAAAGAAACTTGCACAACTTTAAACTCCGAAACTTAGTGTGTACGAGCCATATGTGCATTTTAACTACTTAAATGATGAATTTCATAACACCATGACCTTCCAATCCTGTGACTGCGTAACCTAGTGATTCATTGGTACCGTAGCCGCGTGAGGTTATGGTATTTTATGCTAAACCTACTCTCAGCCTAACCCGGAAACAACGGCGTGGACGTAGTAGGCTTCTGTTCCCCTGGGGTGGTCTTTTAACGTGAGTTCCCCTTGCCTCTCACGGTTTGGGGTGCTTTTTTAACGTGAGTTCTCCTTGTCTCTCACTAATTAATAAATGAGACCGGTTACAACTAATAAAAAATAGTAACAGTTCAATGAATACGAAAAAGAAAAGGAATAAAAGAAAATTTCATTGGTCCTTGCTTCGTTTGTGATACCTCACTTGCTTGTCTTCAAACGATCGACGGAGTAAACATCGCTTATTACTTTTCTTTTTCACAACATCCCGTTTGAGACACCAGCAATAGTCTGCCATCATATTGACACCCCACGTCCCTTGATATCGTTTTTCCATGTTCTTCATGTCTTGATGGCACCTTTCTCCATGTTCCTCGCTGAAGTCACCTAGTTTTTCTGAAAAAAAAATCAATATGTGAATCTAAAAAATGCATTTTAATAGTCATATTGCAACCTAAAACTTGAAATTTTTGTATCATGTCACTCACCAGCTTCTTGTAATTTGGACTTTTTTTCCCTAGAAAATGTCCATGTCCATGCAGCTCGCTCGGTTTTCGTCATATGATCTGTAAAAGTGACATCGTTAAAGATTTGCCGAATTTTCGGGCCGTCAAAAATATCTGCCTCTAATTTGGCGTCGCTGACTGTATGCATAACGTATGAAGTTCAGATACGAGAGGCTATGTACTTTCGGTGAACTCTTTCTTACACCGAAACTCATTTAACTCGAATTCCTGGGATCAAAGGCGTGCAAGTCTCTTTTTTACAGCGTTATGGAGCGAAGGGGGTTCAGGGGTTATAGGGTTATGGGGTTTTTTGTGTTGAAGGATCAAGGGATTGAAGATTCAAGGGATTATTGAGTTTCGGGCCTATTTTTGAGGTTATGAATAACTCTGACGTGATGGGGTTAAATGGACCACGGATTCGGATTCAGCGACCCCAAAACATCAAATAAACATGGTCTGGTCAGAGGAAGCATTTTTTTCGATTTTTTGTTGTGGAGCTGTGTTATTAAAGTTAATTATTAATATCAATTATTACCATTAAGAGCGGTGATACAACTACTTTACTATTTACTGTTTCTGAACAAGCATGTCATATTGACTATAGTTTTGACAAATCAGAAATTTTATGAGTTCCTTCTTGAAGGTGGTCATTTTAAAAAACGCCCAAACTGGTAACATTTGAACAAAATAAAACAAAATAATAATACATTTTTCGAATTTTCCTTCTCTTGGTTTTATAATGTTGCTTAATTAAAAATGGCCGACTTTCAAACAGCCCTATTTGGTCAAGAAAATTTTAATTTTCTTGTATGAGCATAACGATATATTTTATGATTTTCTATAGAAACGGTTTAATATTTTTAGGTTTAGAAATTCAGGAAGCCATTGCTTTTATTACTTTTAAACACCACAGGGGAGGACAGCATATTTGAAGACAGCGGATACACATCTAACATCCTAGTATGCCGGAATTAATTCCTGCGATTGGAAAAACCTAATTTCTTGGCTGGGAAATGAACATCATGAAAAAATCTGAAAAAAAATTTCGATTGGTTTAAATTGGTTTAAAAATCGTCCATTTTGTAACACCTCAATTCAACACCAAGTAGAGTGAACATTGTAATAATTTAAAATAATGAATATAATATGTATAGCGCCAAGTGTGACCAGTTAGAAAAAGAATACGAGCGATGGCTGCGAACTAAGATGAAATGACATGAAATATGGCACACCCAGTGAACATAGGAACAGGCTCAGTCTATGCCCCACCAGCCACCTACAACACACTCACATTTTTACGTCTATCTCGCTTACTCAATCGATCTTTGTTAACAATCGGCCACATACGCCGTTTTACACACGGTATACAATCTTATCCCCAAAAAATTGTCCACGCTTCCGTTAAAAAAATATTAAAACTCTTTATATTTGCCGAAGTTAAAGCCGTTTATTTGAATTTAGACCAATATTTTTAAATTAATTATTTTAATTGTTGCATAGATACATCATTTTTTAAATTTTTTAGAATGCTTAATGGAAGAATATTCATTACCTTCCACAACTTAAAAATAATTATATATTTTAGTATTAATGAAAATATGCCGGAATAGATTTATTTTCTATATAACCGTTCAATGACTTAAGAAATGTAAAACGACGAAAAACTAAATACATCTGTACTGTTGCCAGAATAAAATTTATAAATAGAAACAAGTATTTTACTAAGTAACCTATTTATATGCATAAATTTGAAAACTGTTTGTATTTCCTGATTTCCGACAAATACTGTTTCGTAATTAATGACTTAAATACGAGTAGGCAGACATTGTATTTTACTTAAATTAATGGAAAATAATTAAGTGAAAATGTTACTAAGATATAAGAATACAGGGTATCCCGTAATAAAGTGCCAAAAATTGAACTGTCTACTATTTCTTGTCGAAAATTATCGTGGGCTGTTCATATTAAATGCTTCGACTTATTTGCAGAATGATCTACTTCGACTTATGGACGATTTACCTCTTGAATTATGCCAAATACTGTGGCTTATGAAGGAAGGCATTCCTCCTCATTTTTCTTTACAGGTTCGCAAAAAGCTTTAGCTAACATTTATAAATCGTTTGAGAAACCACAATCAAATGCCCCCTCGGTCGCCAGATTTTAATCAATTGGATTTTTTACTTTCGGGGCCAAATCAAAAATGTTGTTTGCTCGACAACTGTCCCTAAAGTAGAAATTTTAAGAGAAAAAATTTTTAATGCTGTTGACGAAGTTCGAAACTCCCCACATGTCTTAATAGCTTGTATGATAATTTTAGGTAACGGTTACAAACGTATATTCGAGTTGAGGATCGTTACTTTGAACAATTGTTTCGTCTGAATTTGTGAAGTGTCACGCAATTTATAACCAATGAGTGTGATCATGTCGGCATGTTAGTAATGAAATTCTCGAGAAAAAGTTGTTGGCACGCCGTTTTAAGGAGATGTGGTTGGATAGGGAGGGCTGGTTTTGAAAGAAAATATGTGAAGTACCCGCCCTAGGGTTGGACAAGTAATCGACAGTTCAATTTTTTGCACACCCTGTATAAAGATAAAAGTGAATATTCATGTCACAACTACGAGCTCTGACTAACTAATAAAAAAATAACTGTTATTTATATTGAGAATAAAAAATTAATGAAAGGTGTATAAGTTTTGTTGAATTTTTTAATATTCAGCTAATAGTTCTCTTAGCATTAAATTTGAAATTTAATTAAACGGAAGTACATATTTTTACGAAACCAGTGTTGATTATTTCCAGACTCGGTGACCTGTTTCAAGCATATTATGATCCGTTACTGTTCTATTAAATCTAAAGTGTGCTAAGTTAATAGAAAAATTGACAGGAGCGAATTATGCTTGAAGCAGGTCACCCAGTCTGAAAATAATTCAGTAGTTAGAATAACCGATAATTGAAAATAGAAAATTAGTCACCAGCAGCAGCATCAGAGTCAATATGCGTACAAAAGGAACACACATTATGCGGGTAGGCGAAAGTTAATTTCTACTTCGAAAAAACTTGTTTAAATTAGAAACTGATTCCGAAAGTTCTAGTCAAGCTGCTAGAGTACTTTAATCGAAAACTTGTGCAACAAAACATATCGCTGTCACTTAAGCTTCAGAAGATACAGCTAGTTCTATTCATCAAGAAAGGAAAGTTAGCTGCTACTAAAATGCCCAAATTAGGAAGTCACACAACTCCACCTAACAAGCGAAGTCAAATACCTATGAATTATATAGAGCACATTCCCAATTACAGAAAACACAGGCCAAAATACAAAGCATGTGCTGCTTTCTGGCTGCTAGAATATGTCTAAATATTGTTTGTCACAAGAGAGATGAAAATTATGCTTACCATGACAATCCTAGAAGAACTAGTGGTAGTTGTACAAACAACAGTGGAAAATAATGAAGGCAAGTAAATGAGGAGTAATATGACCATATTGGGCACAGTTGTAAAATATCGTACACAGCAGTTTTTAGTTTTTTGTATTCCGTATTTGTCATCCTGTGAAAGACAGTGACAGTATACAATGTCTGCCTAATTTAAGCAATATTTGAATATTTATGTCAAAATATATTTTAAATAAATGTAACTGTTTTAAACAATAAAAAGATTTTTTGCAAATAGAATTTACGTGATTTGAAAAGCTTAGTAAAGAATTGGCTGATGTAATGACTTCAATATTTGCTAGAATATTAAGTTCGCCGAGATTCAATAACTGCTGGGGAGTTCCACAAACAATATTTTCACTTTTGTTAGCATTTAATTTAAGGGTCTTTTGGATTGTCCATTCATATATGAGACTTAAATCTTTATTTATGTCAAGTTCAGCAATTTGAAATTCCGCAGGAGAAAAACTATATATCAGCTGAATATCATCAGCATACATGTACAGTACAGTTTAAATGTAGCTGAAGTCTCGACATATCTGCAATAAACATAGTAAAGAGAAGTGGTCCCAAAATAGATCCTTGTGGAACACCGGATTAAACTGATCCATGTTGTGATGTTTGCATTGAGTTTCCTGTATTCACACTAGTAAACAGTTGTTTGCCATGGAGATCGTTTTGAAACCAAGAAAAAATACTTCCAGATATGCCATAACAATTTAATTTTACAATTAAGCAATTATTAATATCTAATGAATCAAGGGCTTCGGTCATATCAAGTAATGTCAAAGAGGTGATTTGAGTGTTGTCAATGGCTCGCAAAATTGTATCAGTTATATTAATAGTAAAGAGGTACTGTAATCTTTTCGGAATCCAGATTGATTAGTAGAATTATAAGAACATATTCAGAAAGTTGTTCATGTATAGCTGATTCTGTGATTTTAAGAGGTACCGAAAGCAAGCTAATAGGGCGCAGATCATTAAGTTATTCAGGATTTCTTTTCTTGGGTATTGGTTTAATACATGATATTTTTCATTGTGGAGATAAATTACATAGTTCTAATGACATATTAATAATATGTCAGTGGGGCCGATATCCACTGTAAAGCAAGCTGTAATATTTCAGCTGATATTCCATCCCGGCCTAAGGTATGAGCTTTTTGTTTATTTATATCTTAAATTTTTTTAAAGGCATAGGTTTGAAAGTGAATACAATATCATCTATAAATTTTGTTTCTAAAAATTGATCATTATGTTGATTGTTAGATTTTAAATTTTCTATGGAATCCATGAAACAATTATCATTACAAAGATATTCAGGAAGATTTTATGTAATAGTATCCTTTACTACTCCCCATGACTTTAAATTAACCCACATTTGTTTTGGATTATTCTTTGTACTGCTGATATGAAAAGAGCAGTTCTTTCTTGAATTACTTCATTATTATAATAATTACGAATTTCGCATTAATATTGATGATAAGCATCTCTAACTTCTCCTAGGATTTTGAACTGTTACTATATAAAGCAATTTAAGTTAGCACTCGTAGATTTATTGGTGTCTTTTGGCATGGTTTCATGCAGCATCGACCTACCACTACTAATCGTTCTTGCGTAATACAGTATACTACCGTATCAGTGGATTCTGGTAGACAAGGTGGCCCCATCTATACAAACTTTAGTAAAGCGTTCGACAGAGTTATTCATAGTATTCTTAATTTAAAAACTGTCTAATTTCCTAACGATCTTTTTAAATAAAATATTGTAACCCTCCATTCTTTTACATATTTAGATCTCCGGACTCCCTGCGATGATTTTAGAAGTTCAGAAGATGAACATTCACATCACAACTACATTCCACACTCAAAGGTAAGTTAGTACTATTTATCACACTACCCTTCCCTACAACCAAATACAAACATATTTATATACTTCAGGATGAGCAAAGCTCAACCAAAGCCCACCCGAAATTTCATCGAACCCCATGGGCAAAAATGAAAGATATAATCCAAACTCGAAACAGTTTCAAGAAGAAACACAGACTCAGTGCAGCGAGTGATGACATACAGATAGACGTAGAATTTTGCAGCGATAATGAGGACGTATTCGAGGAAGAACCTAAAAGTAAATCATTGCATTTTTCACCCAGTCCCACTCCAAATTGCTCAATGCGTTATGTTAGAGTAAGTTCTAACGAAATACAACCAGACGTTATCGAAAGATATCAAAAAGCTCTTGCCGAACACAGTGACAGAAGCATCTCTAAATGGACCATGGTTAAGAAGGCGTTCTTATCTGGTGAACATTCGCGGTCTTGTCCTTCATCACCAAAAGGTAAAAAATGAGTTTCTGAATATTTTTTGTTTATTTTGATTTATGTTAGTACAAACGCTCCTCTCCCCTACATTAACGCTTTAATCAAATAAGGTAGAGGGATCGATCGAACGATATTGTATTCAAAAGCTTTGCTAGAGCTATTCAGATCCCTATCCAACTATATCGAATTCGTAGGTTATTTTTTGCACAACGATGCAATTAAGAAGTACTTGTTACCCATGTAATCGCGTTAGAAAACATTCCTGTGAAATATGCTTCTAAACAAAACAATAAAAAAATTTAACACAATTGATTAGGGATAATGTTTAATTATAAGTAAGATCCAACTCGTTCATTGGAAATTTTCAAAATGACAAGCTCCATTCTTGATTATATATGCCTCTGTCTCATCAATTCCAAATGTCAACAAAGGGAGAGGGAGACACGTTTATTCTAGCACTGTATATTTTTAATATTTTGTCGCAAATTATAATTTCAGAAGCTAACATCGATGACGAAATTCAAAGAAGCTACCGAAGGCTTCAGAAGAAATTAAGTCTGGAGTTTCAAGAAAAACTTTCAGAATGGGAACGCCTTAAACAGAATTCCCCTGGTACCTCGAACCCATCTTCTGCGTGTGGATTCGTGGAGGAAAACCGAGACCCAAACTTCATAAAGAAAATGGAAGAATGGCAAAAAAATAAAGAGCCAGCAACAGTCGGTTGCTAAAAGTCATATGCCAAGTGAGTTTGACTTACCACCGGAATTTAAGAAAAAATTGCAAGAGTGGGAGAAAATAAAAAAATCTTCAGGAAAAGAAGCTGCTACTGCGAAGAAGAAATTAGGAGAGGTGGGTCGATGGAAGTCACTTAGTGGTCATAGATCTGAAACTTCAACGGCTTTTGAGTATCCTCCATTATCAGAGGATTTTCGAAAAAAAATTGGACGAATGGAAACAAATTAAAGCAAGCGGAGCGACAATATCGAGTACAGAATCCGCTCAAAAGAAGCAAAAGGAAAAAACACCTAGTCCTAAATTAACCAGAAAAAAATTCATCCCCAAAACACAGTAAGAAGCAAAAAGATCATGAAAAAAGAATTGCACTGGTTTGAGAAAGAGTTAAGCAAAATAGAAAAAGAAAAGCAAAGATTGGAACGGGAGAGACAGAAGTTTTTAGAAAGAGAAGAAAGGTAAATTTGTGTTAATATTTTGTACTAAGTAAATAGGTTTAGTGTGATTTATTTACAGATTATCTAAATTACGTAGATCAGTCGTAGGTGGCAATAAGAAGGAAGTTTTGATTCATACACCGTCAGGCTTTTATAGATTTGAAGGAATTTCTAGAAAATTCACTCAAAAGTTATATGAGTGGGAAAAGGCAAAAGGAATTGGTCCAGAAGCATCGACTTTTGCACTTCTAACATCTTCGTATACTCCGGATACTGAATCAGTTGTCAAGAGACACAGCGGCTGTAAGTAAAACAATTAAATCAATTAATTCCATAACCAACTATTATGTACATTCAAATATCCTTCTAAGAGAAAATTTTATTTTCATTTTAAAATTAACTATTGAAAAATATCCTTAACTTAGTTTCGTTAGAAGTATTAACCACTTTATCTGTAATATTTACATTGGCAAGTTACACAAATCGGTAGGAAGTATCTGTAGGTACGATATTATATGTGATCATGAAATCACCTGCTAAAATAACTTCGCGTAAGACGTTCAAAATGCTCTTCTTTTGATAAAGAGCCATTTTGAGAGTAATCGGTAGTTTCGATAAAGATAGGGATTAATTAAATGATAATTTCAACAAAATCAAAAAGAGATAAGGGGCACTGCCTTGGAATTGCTGAAAAAGACGAGTCTAGCACTAAATACGAAATATGTACTAGATTCTAAAAATGTATATTTTTATATGATTTTAGCCAATACTCCACCGCTTACACGCTCCAAATCAGCAGACAGTATCGCTATTTCCGCATTGAATTTAACCTGCCCATTAATGACTCAACAACCATCAAGTTTGTCCCTAAATGATGTTGATGAATTAGAAAAGGAATGCTTAGATTCTAAAAGTTCATCCCTGCGTTATTTGATGGAATTCCAAGATCCATTAGATCTCGATGAACCAGAAGCTGTTTTAGTTGAAGTGGAAGATTATGAGGAAGAAACAGCTGCACCACTTCAAACTTATGTAGAAAAACACCAACTGCCAATTTACCAAAGGCAAGAAGTTAAAGCATTATGGTAAAGCATACAATAAACCTACAGTAGTTCATTTAAATTAAAACAGTTTTATGTATTGCAGTGAAGGGGAAACAGTCGCAGCTCCTAGAGTAAGAAGATCCGAATCTGCTAGAGCTCAAACGAATTATAATTTAATAGAAGAAGCTGTAAACATCTTAAGACAGTTGGCTGAAAACGAAATTGAAGTAAAGTAAGTTTGAGGAACATTGAAAAATAAACACTGACTATTTTTTGATTTCAGAAATCTTTGTCAGTTTGCTATTAAGAGTCAACAAGTTTCTGAAAATAAAACAAAATTAAAGGTAACAAATTTCCATTAAATCGGACAAAGTATTTTTAATGGTTGTTTTAGGAAACTTATGGAAACCAAAAGTTGCTGTCCAGTAGGCTCACAGAAAAGTTGCTGCGTCTGCAAGAAGCAAATTCTTCCGTAGCTTCTACAATATCTAAGGATGAAAGCAATATTCATGGAAACTTAAACGATGTTTTGGAAGCAGTCCATGACCTTTCGAGTGAAATCCTCCAAATGGTATGAAGAAGAAGCAACCTAGATTATAATTTAAATAGTTTTTCATTTTTAGGCAGAAAGGATGGATCAAAATATTAGTAACAGGTCCACAGAAAATTTTAGTACCACTTATAAAATGTATCTATTAGTTTTTGAAAATATTAGGGATATTAGGACAAAACTATTAGAGCTAAGAAGGAACTTAAGTTACGTCTGTGCTGCTACAGGTTTGTTCGTTCAATATTCCTCATTAGATGAATAATACGCTTTTATGTTTTATCTTATCACTCTATGTTTATTCAGATTTGACTGCCCCGAGAAAATTAAGTGAAAAAAAAGAAAACTTTGGTTCAAAAAACTCTTTCCAATGATTCAAAGTCTTCTCGATGTGACACCAGTGACAACTCAAGAAGGGGAAGTCAGAAGGAAGAGAAACGATACATCAAATCAGAAAACAGTAGCTCCAGCAATAGTCAAGGTGCTGTTAAAAAAAGAATAAAGTACCGCCAGAAAGCAATGCAAAACAGAAGTATACCCGATACCGATGATGAAGAAGAAGACGGTACAAAAGAACAATGGAAAAATAATCGTCAACATAAAAAACTGACGAGAGCAAGAACCATCTCTGAGTGTAATTTGGAGGGAAAGCCAATTTCAGAACTAGAAGGGCCAGGTTTTTTGGCACAAAGCATTATAGTACCTACTGAAACCAACTATGTACACATTAAAGCTCAAGAAGAATATAAAGTACCGACAGAATCACCTTTAACGTTGTTTGTAAAAACGACGAGAAAATTGTTTACTCCGATTGGTGAAACTAGCTTGGCTGATACTGGAAAATGCTCACCAAATATAGAATCTCCCAGAATACTAATAGAAACGGTTACGACAGAATCAGACTCTAAATATAATCAAGAAGGAAATAGTTCCAAACCAGAACAGAATAAGGAAATAGAACCAGGTCTACCAGTGAACGTAAAATGTTTACCACCCCTTCCACCATCACCGGTTCCCCAGCGAAGGGTTTTGAAAGACGTTTCTCCAAGTATTAGGTTGATGTTGGCAAAATATAATCAAAAAGTATCTGAGCAAGATTGCCATAGTACTAAATCTGGCAATAGTAGTGGATCAAATTCTCCCGTTGCTTGGAGATCTCCTGCGTTGGAAAGAAGAGTAAAGGCCCAAACTGAAAGATATCAAGAAGAATTGAAAAAAGATGTCGCCACTGTTGGGTAAGTACAGAGTGCACCAAACTCGATGAACAGCCCTAAGCGACAAAGGGGACAACTAAGTAAAAAATAATGTACCTGTTTGATAGACGTTAACCTAAGCAAGCTAAAATATAACATTACGTATTTTACATTTACATTAAAATGGCCCCATTAACTCAACGACACTGTGTCGCGACGTCTTGCATACATTTTCTCCATCAACAAAATCTTTTTAGGTACACCATTGAAAATTTTACTTTTTCTGAATAGCAGAAAACTTACCCTTAAAACGATCCAAAATATAAAAAAAATTAATTTAGTTTTTTGAGAAAGAAAAGGTGGTATACCAAAATACAGTTTTGATGAAAAATATTATAATCAAAATGTCGTGTCGCGACGCCAAGTGTCGCTAGATTATGGTAATCATTTTAATGACAAATTTTAGCTTATTACTTTAATCAAACAGGAACAAATTTTGACGTTTGACGCAAACAGCTAGTAAAGTTTTGATTCTTAGCAAAGATGTTCATGTAGGCGCACTGTTAAATATACTAAAAGTTCTGAACTCAATCTATTGCGCTCGAACCGCCATCTTGGAATAATGGTGCTCCGATTCAGTTTTTTGATTATATCTCAGTGTGTTTAATCTAATCAAAATTTTATCAGTTACCTCCCTCAAATTTTCTCTATTCGCCTGAATTATAAATCGAATGAACACAAATTGTTTTCCACTGAATAACGGTAAATAGGAAGAAAATTTGTTTCTACTATTTTTCTAAATTGTTTTAAATTCAATAAAATACAATAATAACAACAGTAATAATAACAATAATAAACGCCTTTATTGATGTTTATCGTATACCTATTTAAAATCTTCATAGAATTATTATGAATCGAACTATGTGTACCGCATATTGTTTTGCAACTTTTACAAAACTGTGTTCTAATAATATTAGTCGTATATTTATATTTTATAAAAATATTCACTTTTACAATTATTTTATGCTATTCTGTTATTTTATTTATTTATTTAAGAATAATTGACACTAAGTGTAGACAAATACATAATGTAAAGAATATATTAAGCAAGTTAATATATAAGTTTATTATTATTTGTCAGTACAAAGACGAAAAATTACTTATCCAAAAAAAATTCCCTTTTAAAAAAAGTGACATAAGCATATTTTTAGTAGCTGTTTATATTATTAACGAAATATATCAACAAGTTATCAGTTATGTGTTTTTACAAATATATTCATTTTTATAAATATATGCATATATTAAACTATTCTCTTGGTGCTTGGAATTGTCATAATGTTTAAAAAGATTCGTGTTAATAATGTTTAACATGTTTCTCAAAGGAAAAATTTGGCTTCAGATTACCCTCAAAATAAATGTTTGTTTATTAGCCTTTATATTAAAAGCTTGAAAGATTTTATTAATATTATGTCAGCTTATATGGGTGCGGCAAAATATATTCAGCCAAGTTTCTTTAAAACAGAAAAAAAAAATCAGCGCAAAAAAATTTTTTTTATGAAAACTGTTTATTAAAACATGTAAAATTATTTATGAAAAACAACATCGAGTAAGTGACCGCTACGGCAAGCCAGACAATGACCAACTCTACTTTGAGCGTGTAGCATAATTTTGCGCAATATTCAATGCAATATCAGCTGAAATTTGCACAATTTCTTCACGAATATATGCCTTCAAGTCTTCTAACGTTTGTGGGCGATTAATTTAGACTTTATTTTTCACGTATCCCCACAAGAAAAAATCTGGTGCCGTCAAATCAGGGGAATGGGGCGGCCACTCAATATCTCCATTTTTTGAGAGCATCGTGGCAGGAAAAATGTCTCTAAGAAGAGCGACCGTTTTACGCGCTGTGTGGCATTTAGCGCCATCCTGTTGGAACCAGAAGTTTTTTATGCCAAGTCTTTCAACTGTGGTTGCAGAAATTCACGTTTCATTGTTCGATACCATTATCCATTAACAGTAACTGCATCACCCCAGGCATCTTAAGAAAAGAAGGGTCCAATGATTCGTTCGGAGCATATTGAGAGCATATTCCCAAAAATGATAATTTTGCTTGTTGAGACGACCAAAAGGCAAAAATTTGCTTCTCGCTCATTATCAAATTTTGCCACAAAATTTGATTCTGCTTCCACTAAGTTTGTAACTATTTGTTCGTATTGCAAACGTCTTTGAATATCAATTGGCCGTAGTTTGAACACAGTTTGAATTTTGTATGGATACATAATCAAGTCTAAGTGCAAAATTCTTCTTAAAGTTCGCTCAGACAACCTTAATTGCGCCGCACGTCTTCTTGTGGAAGTTTTTGGTTCTGCCTGAACATCAGCCCAAACAAGCTCAATATGTTCATTTGAACGATCAGAACGAGGTCTTCCAGTATGCTTTACATCAATTACTGTGACATTCTGTAAAAACGCTTTTGCTAAACGCCGACTTGTTTCTCTGTGTGGAGCTCTTCGATCGGGATACGCTTTCCTAAAAGAGCGTTGAGTTGAAATTATCGAAGAAAAATTTTGGAAATACAATTTAACAATTTCTGCGCGTTCTTGAGGCGAATAACGCTCCATATGCAAATTACGTATCTTTCTACTTTGATATAAAACTTCACTTTGACAGTTGTCAAGGAAACAATAAAATTATAACAATATTCTATAGCTGAGTATATTTTGCCACACCCCATATTAGTAATTTCTCTATTTTTAAATTAAACGACGTACCTTGAAGCTTTACAAAATCGACTTTGAGAATTGTGGGAAGAAAACAAAACTAAGTAAAAAATTTAGTGAAGATATACATAGTCCGATAAACAAATATTTGGATAGTTGCTGCTTGCAGGTATTATTCCTGTCTTTTTCTTTCAGTCTTCTCCATTTTAGTTGAAGATCCAAGACCTTAAAATCGACAGATATAGTTCATATCACCAATGCTTCCGTTCACGTCATCGATTTAAAATTTCTTAATCGAACATTTGCTATTTTATAAATAAACTGATAAAAAATCTGCCTATCTTTGAAATATACATAAATTGATGACGTGAACGCCAACATTGGTGATATGAACTGTAACTGGTACTCAAAAGTTATATATTTTCTTATTACAAAGTCTGAAAAGAAGTATTTGTGGGCTTCAGAAATAACTGGCCGTTTTTTTTTTCATGCACGACCTCAAAAATAACGAAAAACATGGGCTGACTAATAATTTTAAAATTCTCTTTTTGAATCTGTAGTCAAAAATCTATACCTTTCAAATACTAGTTACAGACAGTTTTGAACAATTTCGGAGTAGTATATTACTAAATATTTGTTTATCTTTCTAGCCAAGTTATATCTGTAGAGTTGTACCCTGTAGTAACGCAAGATATTCATTACAATATATGTGGAAAATAAGCGGGAAAAAGGAGAATTTTTTTTTTAATTTTTCGCCAGGAAAAATCTACTTACCTTAATGCATTTTAGCTACCGTAGGACTCATCTTCATCCTAACAAAAAATTTCGCTATATTAGGTAATAACACTGACGTGACCAAACATCAGACGCGCAATTTTCTCAACCAAGTTGGCACCATCTGGAGATAATTAACACTAACCTTATACCTGAACCATTGGTTATGGTTCGGTGAACCATGACTCACTAATCAATAAAGCAGACTATATGGAATTCGCCCCCTGTCACTATACATATTAATTTTACACTTTGTAATTTCGAAGCTTTCAAATGCATTCACCTGTCTAGTATTTGTTACATTCCTAATTAATCTTAAATTACTATCTATTTTATAGTTGTTCTCAAACACATATTGGGCAACACTAGACTTATCCTACCATATTTGATATGAGCCATATAGATGTTCCTAGAATCAAGTTTGAATTGATCGTCAAGTTTGTCCAACATACTTTTAATTACAGTCCTTAAGTTAATTTCGTACATCCCGACTTTTTGTTTGTTTCAATTTTAGATTACTTAGAAGTTGTTGTAGTTTATTTCCCCATGAATGAACCCAGTGGCATAACTGTGATAGGGCAGTTCGGTGCGTTGCACAGGGAGACCAATCCTCAGTTACTTATATATCACTATGTGAGTGAAAATGCCGAGAAACGAAAACGTTTCTGTATCTGTGAGTAAGTGTGGCCACACTAGGCGTCAGAACGCCCTTTTAGTCAACTTAAACTTATCAAGAATTATTTACGATCAATAATTGATCAATATAGGTTATCTCATCTGGCTTTACTATTCACTGAATTGTCACGGGCATCTATAATGGGTGTTAATAATTTCGCTAATGCAAAAGCACGCAAAAGAATATTTTAATTTCTTTATATACCGATAATATGTTTATATATGGTGTTTCAATGATTTCACGACCAACGTCTAGCGGCGCGGCGATTCCTCTCGTCAAAAAAAGCATTTCCGCGTGTCTCCTCTGTCGCGTGACGTATTAGGTCCCATATGACATTTTGTAATGAATTGATAGACCCCCCTCCCTTTAACAGCGTCACGCGTTTTATGGACGGCCCCAGTTCGGATATCCGAAAATTGGTTATTAGGATATTTTTAAAACAGACTATTAGGAATTTGAAATGTGAAAAAATTAGTGATTTGTATAATAATAACAGTAATAATGAGTTATCGCATTCTCACACGAATCGTTTCGTTATTTTATTAATACGCACGCCTGTTGTTTAATTCTACGCGCACGTGTTGTCTAATTCTGTTATTTGTAAATCATAATCGAATAATCAGTTATTCGAATAATCGGTTATCTGAATAGCCGGTTTTCGGTTTTGTAAATATCCGCGAATAATTCAAAATCGGTTAAACGATTATCCAGCAAACCGGTTTCCATTAGCAGTAGTAATCTAGGTGGAAAAAAGTTTTAGTTAAAAGTGGTAAATCCAAATCAATAAAACAAAAATTCATTCGGTTGCAAATAACTTTTTATGTAAGATTTTATAACACTAACCCGCGCTTACTTCGACGTCACTGGTTAGGTTAGGTTAGGTTAGGTTAGGTTAGGTTAGGTTAGGCTTCGTGGTGGATCTAGTGGCGGCTGGTGAAATTTAGGTTTCTGATTTCTTAGTATTGGAGTATGGAACTCGAGCGATACTTAAAAACATAACTATCAATACTAAATGGTTTTGCAAAAAAATTTGTGATTGAAATTTACGAAAAATGGTTAGAAAAAGTGTGTGTCTCACCAGGTTATTTTTTAAATAATTTGTAAAATATTTGTGAAACATTTTTTTCCGAATTAGGTGGAAAGTACATCGACAGATTTAAAACGTCATCAAAAAATATAGTTTGTTTTATAAACACCGATTTGAAATTTTATTTTAGATTCATTTTTTACTGTGCAAATTTAAAGAAGGTGCAACTTGTAAAAAATCAATATTTTTATATGAAATTTTTAATTTGTGGATATATTCTCCACCTGATTCTGAAAAAAAAATGTTTTGCAAATATTTTATAAATTATTTAAGAAATAACCTAGGTAGGCACACATTTTTTCAACCTTTTTTTGCTTGTTTCAAACGCAATTTTTTTTGGCAAAAACTCATTTATTTTTTACAGTTATGCCTTAAAGTATCGCTTGGGTCTCGTGCTCCAATACTAAGATATGACAAAGCCTAAATTTCACCAACCGCCACTGGGTGAATCCAAATCAATAAAACAAAAATTCGTTCGGTTGCAATAACTTTCTATGTAAGATTTTATCACATTAACCCGCCCTTGCACCGACGCCACTGGTTATTTTTGATGAAAGTTTTCGTGTACAATTTTCTCTGAAAAGATTGAAGTCGGTATTTGCAACCATCACTGAGTAATTATTAAAGCCTGTTTAAGTTTATGCTTACAAAGAATTGCATAGCGCTTAGGAAGCATTTTAAGAAAAAATGTCGTCCTTGTTTTTTTTTTTTTTTTTAACGAGAGGAATCTCCCCTCGAAGATTGTCGTGACATCAGTGAAACACCCTATATACCTATGGCTGTTACTATAATAAGGCTGATTATAACATATTATGAGACTAAATATGTTTTTAATATTTTTGTGTAATTATGTTATTGTTTATAAGTTACTAGAGGAATTTATGTCCACAATATTATATTCTAAATTTCGTTTTGTGGGATATTGGACAATACAATAAAAACACTTAACTAAGATTGACCGGTTTCTCCCGTTTAATAAGGCTTCATCAGAATCAATTAACAGTTTTTAAATAACTGTTAGATTGATTCTGATGAAGCCTGCTTAAACGGTAGAAACTGGTCAATCTTAGTTAAGTGTTTTTATTGTATTGTCCAGTATCCCACAAAACGAAATTTAGAATTGTTTATAAGTATTGCCTGAACGTTATTTGTGGCATTCTCTAAATTTTTCTTTTTTTTTAGGACTTGCATGTAATAAGTCCCAAAAAAGAAAAAGAAAATTTGTTTAAAAAGGTTATTATTAATTTGTTTTTTTTTGTGTCGAGACAATATTAGAATAAGCTATTGTTTATTTGTTTAAAGCTATCCAAGAAAATATACGTAGTCGTTTTTCTATTTTTTTTGTTTAGACATATTTACCTTCAGGGGAGCCTCAACGAATATTTTACACCGGGGTCCCACCAACCCTCGCTACGTCACTGAAAGAACCACTGTCATATCTGTATCTTTAAGGGCTGGTTGCATCGACGTGGTTTAGCCAGAGTTCAACTGAACTTCGTTTAAAATCCAAGATTACGATTGTTACAACAATCGTAACAATAGATTTTAAACAAAGTTCAGTTGAACTTTGGCTGAACCATGTTGATACAACCGGCTCTTAGAATCTTACTAATACTACGGATGAATCGAGGATTGTATGGAATATATACAAATTTCGATTTTTCTCTTTTGGAAACAAAGTTGCCAATACCATGCAAAAGTTTAGCGAGTTGAAGATCAGTTAAATTCCTTTATGATACTGAAAATTCTGGACAACCATTTTTAGATGTATTAATTTATTAGAAATAGTGAAAATAAGTACTTGAAGATATATCCCTAAGAACTTTCACCATTGTGCTTAGCACAAAATGACGAGTTTTAATTTTCTAGTTCATCGCCTAGGAGGGGTTTGAAAAAGAAAAGGCATTGCTTAAGGATAAGAGCTACAAGTAATGGATATTCTGTAAACTTAATTGATAAAATAATTAGGCAACGTAAGTTGAAAGAGATATTTTGAAATTACTCGACCTTTCAAAACGCAAGGAAAAAACTGAAATTCGTATCGATTCCATACGATCTTCGATTCATCCGTTGTATTTGTATGATTTTTATAAATATAGGTATGACAGTGATTCGTTCAATAGGAAATAAACTACAATTTTTAGGCAATCCAAAAGACAAAATTGAAACAAACGAAAATTCGGGGACTTACGAAATTAGCTGCAATGACTATAATCAAAACTATGTTGGACAAACTAGACAGTCAATTGAAACTAGATTCAAGGAACATACGACTCATCATAAATATGATAGAATAGATGACTGGCGTTGCCCAACATACATTTGAGAATATAAAATAGATAGGAGCAATTTAAGATTAATTAGGAATGTAACAAATACTGGACAGCTGGATCATTTGAAAACTTGGAAATTACAAAGTGTAAAAATAGTGATCAATCCCATATACTCGTAACCCGCTCTACTCGTTAGTGAGTCACGGTTCACCGAACCGTAACAATAGTTTAGGTATAAATAGGATACACTGTTAGCATGATGTTAGTTTTAGCTTCACATCAAAGTTTCCAACCCATTTCAGAATATTAAATAATAAATGGTCCTACCCATTCGCGAAAAAAAATCGTTTCGCGACATAGTTGGGAATAGATTATGCTTCAGGGAAATTCTTCTCCCTTTATTCTGATAAAATTACTACACACTTTAATTAACCCTTGATATATGTTGAAAAATTTTCATTTCGTGTTGTATAATGTCATTTTATTTGTTTAGGAGGACGTAGGGAAGTCCAAAAATCCGCGAGCGTGGGATACCTGAACTCGGCAAACAAACAAGTCACTGTACCTGTAAGAAGAGAATCGGTCCAAGAGAATTTATTAACCAACAATTCAGTGTCCAAATCATCCAGTACAGGGATGATGTTCCCCGAACAACCTCTTGAGGATGGTCAAAGTTGCACAGAATTACCAAAAAAAACCATTACGATTAAATATATCTCAAACTAGCGAAGACAAATCTAGTAGACACTCTCCTGAAATAAGGCTTAAAAAACTTCAGAAGGCCAAAGAGGAATTTTTAAGATCCACACCTACATCTGCACCTCCTCAATTTAATTGTGACGAAGTGCTTAAGTTTCCAACACGAAATCGGTTGAGTCAAATTAGCGTGGATAGTGAGTCCAGTTATGACACTACATTACCAGGAGCCCTTGTAAAATCTGCTAGTGTGGGTATGATAAATATAGACCCGGATACTTACAGACAGATAGATCCCGAGCTACACGGGGGCGGATATGTATCTTTGCCTCGGGACACGCGAAATCCTAAATCTAGCAAGTTTGGTTTTTCTAGCATAGCATCTAAATTCAGAAAAGTAAAAATGAGAAAAGGCAAAGAGCGAGACAGAGATAAAGATAAGATGAACGCAGTTTCTACATTGTGCAGGCAGAGTTTGGTTGTAGATATAACCAAGTCCAACCCGGATGCTATCCGTCATATGGGAAATGACGTAGCGGGGCTGCCACCGGCATCAGCGTCTTCTAGTAATAATTTTAATAATAATAACAATCAGACTCCTAGAAGAGGAAACGAGTCGCCATCGCCATCAACTTCAACTTCAAAAAGTAGCACCAGTTGGATAAAGAAATCACTGTTTAAGAAATAATGATGTAAAATACTAACATTTATACATGTGTAGAAATTGTAATAAAAAATTTATTAATTTTAGAATAAATTGTATTGCATTTCTATATGAAGCTGCGTGCAGCAACATAAATACGTAATTTTTCTTATAACTTAAGCCAGCAAAATTAGGGCTGAACCTGAAATAAATTTGTGAGAACCCAAATGTCACACCGAATTGTAATTTGGTCGCGTCAACGTTTTGACAGCTATAACACAAATCGTTTGGTTATAATTACCATAAACGAGGACATTTTATAAACCTTAAAACGGTGACGCAGTTAAAATGGCGAATAATTTTTCTGTCATAAAAACGTCAACATGACTAACAAGTTATAAACATGACTGACATAGTATGCCTGCGCTCTACTATGGTTGCAATTAAGTCATATGCTGATACTGACTAAAATATGTCCAAGTTACAACTATCTAAATGGACAAAGAAAAAAATCGCTACCAATTATTTGGGGATCAGGACTTCCTCACCGTAGTAAAACTCGACGTGTGGTGGAGTTTACAATAAAAGTAATTTTGACGTTTGAAAAAAAATCACATTGGTGAAATGTCACTAATATTTTAAAATTTGAAATGTCAAAAATAATTTTTGACATTTCAAATTGACGTTTCAAAAATGTCACTAATATTTTTTTGTTAAGTTAAATGAAACACCCTGTATATTATTGCATATTTGATTAGTGAACGTCAAGAGCTTTCCAATGAACTACCATAACATGTACTTGTTTGAGTAGTTCAGGAATTATTTGAAATTATGTAGAAATTTTGACGTATATACACCATTACAAGAGACGTTGTATTCGTCTAATTTGAAATATTTTCGATACGGTAATGAATATCAATAGAAAAGGGCTTTCAAGCCATGTGTCCGGTTTTAGATTTTTTTCTACAGGATGTCCATAATTTCGTGTCGAACTTGGAGACTTAAAAACCTGAATAACTTTGTTATTTCAAATGGAACACTCTGTATATTATTTCATATTTGATTAGAGAATTTCAAGAGCTTTCCGATGACCTACCATACTTCATATTTATTTTCAATGGTTTTGAGGATATGATCATTTATGTCCAAATTTTGAGAAACAAAAAACGTAAGTATAGGGCACTTTGACACATTTTATGCAAATGTTAAATAACCAATAAATAAAGAGGTTAATAGTTTGATGCTTTTTTTATAAAATTGATTCAATAGCAATCTATGAACAAGTATGTTACCTTATAATAATTAATTAAGTATTTAGAGTTCGCTGATTTGTTGCCCCAGACAAATAATAGTATTTCTCTAAAGAATAATATTCCACCAAATCAGGAACAGGGAGAATTTATTAATTTTTTTTAATTAGACATTTTTGAAATAAGTATGTATTAATTGAAATACATACATTGCTTATCTGAGAAAATACAATAAAACCAATTCAAACCAAATACACTAACTTTAATTAACAAATAACAAAATGGTAACCATTAACTTTAATTATTATTCTAACAAATGTTCAATGTGTTGACCGTTTTGTCTTGCGCACAAATTAACTCCATCGTGGAAGGATCTAATGACATTCATTAACATTTGGGGAATAATTGTATTGAATTGCATTTGTTATTTTATCTCTCAAATCATTGACGTCTTTGGGTTTTTCTTGATAAACTATGTTTTAATTAGTACCCCACAGAAAAAAATCTAAACTTGTAAGATCAGGCGATCTTGGAGGCCAAGTCACTAGACCACCTCGACCAATCCAGCGTTCTGGGAAACTTTAATTTAGGCACTCTCTTACCTCAGCGCTGCTAGTACACCATGCATCGTGTTGAAACCATAGTCTAGCTATGATGTTTAATGGTATATTTAGTAATAGGTCATCTAATTCATTTCGCAAGAAATTTAAGTATTTCCGACCTGTTAGATGTCCTTCAAAGAAATATGGTCCGATAATATTCCAGCCCATACATTAACACTGAAACGACTTTGTGTATCAACTTCCCGAATTATTCTTGGGTTTTCTGTCGCGTAATAATGAAAATTGTGACTATCAATCGGCCGCAGTTATAAAATGTAGATTCGTCACTAAATAAAACGAAGTTGCAAAACAGAGGATCTTCATTATTCTAATTCGTGCCCAATCACAGAATCTTAGTCTATTCTCAAAATCGAGGTTTGATAACTTCTGGTGACGTTGTATATGATAGGCATGGAACTTATTTTTCTTTACTACCCTATTTATCACACTCTTTGAAATATCTAGTTGGTCACTGAGCTGCATTACACTTACATAAGGATTTTCTACAATGCAAGTGCAAATTGCAAACTGATTTTCCTCTCTACTAACCTCATGAGTTCTTGAATACGTTTTATATTTAATACTTAATGTTGCTTGAAATCTAGTTTTCAGCCTTTCAAAAGCACTCAGTTGTGGGTGTCTTCTATCTGGATATGTAGCAGCGTACATTCTAGATGCTAATAAAGAATTTTTATTGCATTATCCCAATATATAAAGGATATCAACTAATTCATTATCGTGAAAATTAATTTTTTTATTTAAATAATTATTCCTGTTATATTAAACTAACAAAACCACAACTACTAATTATTGTCACAACTGTTACAATCAATTATGACTTCTGGCAGTCTCTTATCTTTTGTTTCCACGGCTTACTTGAAATTAAACTTGTAATTTTTAAATACTGAACGAAGGAACCAGAAAATATCTTAGATTTGTTATTTTGTTCATTAATAATTCAATAAAAAGTTTTGAAAACACATATTTTTTAAAGTTTATTTTGCTATTCCTGTTTTTTGTTTTGCTAATTCCTTATAGCTAACTACATCAAATTTGACACATTTATTTTTTTTTTTTTTTTTTATTTTATGTATGAAAAGAAAGTTGCTCATTTATTATTTATCAATTAACGAATTATTTTATAAGAGAGTTTAAAATATTATCCTCTTTATTTATTAGTTATAGTTTAAATAAAATGTATCAAAAATAGGGAACTTTTATTTATTATTTCTTAAAATTTTAACATATATGACCATATTGTCAAAATTATTGAAAATAAATATGAAGTATGGTAGGTCATCGGAAAGCTCTTGAAATTCTCTAATCGAATATGAAATAACATACAGGGTGTTCTATTTGAAATAATAAAGTTATTGAGGTTTCTAAATCTTCAAGTTCGACATAAAATTATGGACATCCTGTAGAAAAAAATTTAAAACCGGACACATGGTTTGAAAGCCCATTTCTATTGGTATTCATTACCATATCGAAACATTTGAAGATATTTCATATTAGACGAATACAACATCTCTTGTAATGGTGTACATACGTCAAAATTTCTATATAATTTCAAATAATTCCAGAACTACTCAAAAAAAGTACATGTTATGGTAGTTCATTGGAAAGCTCTTGACGTCCGATAACCAAATGTATAATAATATATAGGGTGTTCTATTTAACTTAACAAAGTTGATTACTATCCAGTCGAAACAAAATACCGTGTATGACTAAAATTATTTTAAGAGTATGCAATGATGAATGCTGAGGAACTTCTGTGTTAACGTTTTTTTTATATATATATATATATATAATAGTTACAGAGTTATGGAACAAATACGCACTAGGGGAACACCCTGTATAGAGTTTTGGTGTTTCGTGGACAACTACATCGGTGTTGTAACGTCACTGCATATTCTTTGCTCTAAATTATTATCGACTCATTAATTAAAAAATCTTGATTCCACCCATTTTACATAAGTAGTGCCCAAGTTTTGTTGAGTATACTGATAGACAAATCTTTTTTATAATTCATGGTGGCACGTGCAAAACAAATACCGGTCGTTTGCAAATGTTGCAGTTTCGGATGCGCATACCTTTCAATCAAATCCATATACAACGCCAAATGTTACCTTACGGTAGCATAGCAATGGGGTCCCATGGAGATGGTCAATTATTTGTCCATCTGCGGTCAGTGACTTTGGCTTTAAATTAAAAAAATCGTCAATCATTTTTTGGTGTAGGAGGAACCTATGTCCATCAGTCTTTTGCTTTCGGCCGTATCGAAAATGCAGTTTTAATTGATTTAAATTTTTGATTGCCTTCTTATAGGAAGAAGACAATTTCGTGATTGTTTTTCCTTTCCGGTACCTACTTTAAAAAATAGTAAGTTTATTTGGACGAATTATATGTTTAAAGTGTTTTGGTAATTTGTATTATTAAATCAGGTGTATTTTGCGGTGTTTGAATTAAAGAAACCACGTGTCGCTCTTTTTGTAAATAATAATTAAATTGTAGTTAATAAAAAATTAATTATGACAGTATTTCGCAACAATTTATCTCTCTTTTCTTTTTTTTTTCTTGAATAATGTTTCAAAATTTACTAAAAACTCTACAGGTGTTTTGATTTTTTAGGTCATTGTCAAGAGTACAGGGAATACTAAACAGTGAAATTTGTGGTCATTACATTCGGGTAGGTATATTATAGAACTATTGTAAAATATGTTTTTATAACTTGTCCATTACCTATTACATTCTTTAAGTCTAAATTAATTTATTTTAGCCCAGTAAGCATGCGAGGTTACAAACGATCTGGAGAATTCTAAAAAAGAGATCGGCACAGTGGCGGTCGGTCCATGGAAGCAAGGGAAGCAGTGCTTCCCCTGGGATTATTAAAAAAACACATAAATAGAACCTAATTATTATTTATCACATATATTAATCATTAAAATTTACTTTTACCCAATTTCAATAGACACGGCCCTGCTTTTGAGCAGCTGAGATAATGTTGCACGTTAAAACCGTAACGATGACGCACTCGATTAATCGAGCCAACACGAACTCGCGCGACTTCGATATATGTAAGCGACAACTGTCTCTGATGTAAGTAGGTAACTTATTGAAATGCATCCCATCCCCACTTCATAATCTTGATATCTGAGCTGTATATCATCGTAATACGTTTTATTTTATAGATTTTAATCTCGATTTTAATATTATACTTAATATTAATCTTCCTACTATTATTCTCAGCTTTTGTGCTATATTTGTAAAAACTTTTTTAGTGTTTCTAAACCTGTGGTGCGGCGACAAGTGATTTTTAAAACGTTGAATATTAGTGCGCGTGTAAGCAGATTTAGAATTACTTATTAAATTTGGAAGCTGGTTCTAGCACTGTGGAAAATATTATTTGCGTTTGTGTGGTGTGCAATTTGTTGAAAAAGGGATTTTCAACATATTCGTTTCAAGATAAACTGGATATTATTAGAAATGGGAAACCAACACCTGATTTAAAATTCTTAAAAGCGAAAGTTAAATCATGCTATAGGTACTTTAATATTGAAGTGTACAGTGCTAATCAGTGGTTAAGGGGTTGTGAAAATTTGTGTAAATTGTTTTGTTGGCCATGTGTACTGTTCACAAATGAAAAATGTGTTTGGAATAAAAATGGCTTTTCAGATTAAACAACATTCACAAAGTGACAAAAAGGCATGGTAAGTGTGAAACTCATTTGCGAGCGGTGCTAAAAAGAATAAACATTTGGAAAATCACGAATTGAGCATTCATTAGATCAGCAGTTGAAAGAAAGTGTTAAAAGGACTTATTGACATTGTTTGTTTTCTCAGCGAAAATGAACTTAGTTTTAGAGGTCATACTGAATCTCGAAGCGTTGCTAAAATAGGGGCAATTTTATCAATTTAGTTGATTTATTAGCAAAATACGATACAATTTTAAGTAACCATCTGGAACACTCCACGATATTTCACGGTACATCAAATCATATTCAAAATGATTTGATTCAGTCGATAAGCAATATTGTTTTAGAAAAGATTAAGCAAGAAATAAAAAAGCTCCTTTTGTTGCAGTTATGTTAGATGGAACAACCGATATTACGAATATTAGTCAGTTGTCAATCATAGTACGCTACATAAATCCAAATGGGAAAGTCCAAGAGCGCTTTTTAGGATTTTTAGACGTAACAACGCCATGAACGGCCGCAGCTTTATTACTATAGTTTGTCAGATAGTCGATGATCTACAGTGTGGTGCTAAACTTATCGCCCAAAGTTATGATGGGGCCGCTGTAATGGCTGGTGAATTGGGGGGGGGGGGCCTGCAGGCCAAAGGAAAAGAGACTTTTCAGAATGCAATATTTGTACATTGTTTTGCGCATCGATTAAATTTAGTTCTAGCTCAATCTGCAGCGTGTCTTAAAGAGTGCAAAGTGGTTTTTTCAAGTATTAATGGAATGGCTGCCTTTTTTTTCAAAATCATCAAAACGGACACGAGAATAAAAACTTCTTCAAGAAATTCAACCAGTAAAGAGCGGCTTTCAAAATTGTCCCTGTTGACAATAGAAAGTGACTTTGTGAAGGAGATGTCCAAAAATTCAAACTTTTACGACGAGTTATTTCCGACATCGCAAAAAAGGAGAGGCGGATTAAACTACATTGTAAATAGGTAGGTATGTGCATGTTAACTACTTAACTAGCTGGCTCAATTTATAGTTGGCTAGAGAGTACACGATGTCTAGTGTGACTGAACAAACTCTCTATTTCGCTGCGGGTTTAATCCTCGCCACCGGCGCTGGCAATGTCGGTGGATATGGTTGTGTGTCTGCGTTTTTTTCATAAATGTAACCCTCGCCCGTGCAGCTTCGGCTTTGGAATCGGGGGTTGTCTAATTTTTGTGGTGTTTTTATGTTTTATGTTTATTGAGGAGTGGCGGTCCTACAAGTGTACTTTTTTCTAGATATCATAACTTTGCAGCTTTCGACATTTGCTTTAAAATGAGTATACGGAAGCCACGTCCCTTTTCTTAAAATAATTTTTGCCTCGCTTCGCTCGGGGCCTCGCGCTACCCATCACTCTATATCACAAACTGCTTCCCCTGTTTCAAAACTCACCGCACGCCCCTGGATCGGCATAAAAACTATTTATATAAACGTATATAAATTTTCTTCAATACGTTATTTTCCGACGTCAGATGGCCAAAAAGACGTTACGTAGAAATTTATAAATCTAATATAACTCGCATAAATGAGAGTACTTATGAAAAGTTTTATCGAACACTGGCAGAAATTGCAAAGAGGCTTTATTGTTTCTAAAAATTAAATAATTGATGGGATATTTATAAGTATCACAAAAGGCGGTGCAAAAAAATATCTGTAAATTGTTTTTATTACTCTTTATACAAGATATCAGATTATATATTATATATTAGTTTCATAAACTTGAACGTAATGTCTTTTATAAACTCTATATTTAGCCATTTTTTGACATCGGAAAATGACATCTTGAAGAGACACGTTCCACAAATAGTAAATAGTCCTTATGCTTATATATTTTAGAATTCTCTAGAACGGCCGAAGTTGCGTTACGACACAACTCTATCATTTTTTTAAGACCAGTTGGAGGACGAACGTGCTTACTGTTGCCGCCATTGTAGAGTTGACAAAAATAAAATGAATAAAAAATGTGAATTTTGGTTTAAGTTTGAAACCATTAATAAAATAATCACTGATGCGTTGACAGGTAAATCACTCAGAGAAAAAAGTTAGCATTTTTTTTAAACTCGTTATTTTGGGGTCGCGATGGTTTTTCGGTCTGCAATGTCCATATTTTACCATGAACTGGTCTGCGTTGACAAATTTTGGTACCACAATCATGTCTCCTACACATTGTATAAATATTGCAAAATGCATGAGAATTAAAAACCATAATAAGAAATACACGTTGCATATACTGTACACCACTATAGAAAATGTATAAAAAAAGTATTCATTGTGAAGTCTACAAGAGGTGGTATTCAACCTTTTAAAAAGTGCTTAAATGTAACACCATTATTTGATAAATGAACAGTTACTTGTGCAGGTCATATCTAAGAATTATTTTGTAGCTGATATTCGTAAATCCAACGGTTTATAATCCTCACACAAAAAGTCGCAAAAGTAGTTTTATCTCTCAAGAAAACTTCTTTAACAATACTTATAGATAAAACTGACGTAGTTTTCAACGAAACACCAAAACACCATATACAACCAGGTTGGAGATGAATAAAACTCAGTTTTAATCATTCCCAGATGATGCCAACTTGGTTGGCGAAACGCGCGTCGAGTGCAGTGTATTGTGTTTTGGTGTTTCATGGACAACTACAGACTTTTTACGTCGACAAGAACTAATTTGGCGTTACTAGGACTCGTAAGATTTTTAACTTTTTCTATAAATTAAAAGAAAATTTTAACAGATTAGAAATTTGTGAGGGAAGGTTATTTATCTGCAGCAAAAAATTCTTTATACGACTTGATTTTTCGTAATAATTAATACTGTCTATTAAAAAAAGACAATTATAACTGGACTGCAATAAAATGTGATTGCCGTTTCGAGTCAATATTTGTTTCTGTAAAAAAAAAACACAAAATTAGATAACATGATAAAATTGTTTTTATGTAATATTTTTTTCCAAATTACAATTCATAATAACATGATTAATTGATTGATTGATGCATCAGTTATTTTACAAATTTGCAAAGGATTCAAAGAAGTTCGAAGTAGGTATTGTTGTTTTAATATTTATATTAATTAAATATTAAAAATTTAAAAATAGCTCCCAATATAGGATGTATTGTAAAAGACGTAGCACAATTTTTACAAAAAATCTAGAGCAGATGTTTTGCACCTAATTTCCGTAAATTAGATATATTTATACAATACAAATACACCCCTACGGAATTGCAACTAGTATGATATTTTTATTAATATTAATGATATTAACAATTGAACTGCTAATGGTAATGAATACTAAAAATTATAAGCAAAAAATTTGGTTTAGCAAATTCCTGAATTCACCAGCAAAAATTATAATTTATAATTTTCTGAAAATTATTTTGCAGATCAAATAATTAATTCCTGATACTTATTCACATTATAGAGAAATTTATATATTAAATTTAATTATAAATTGTTAATAATAAATAATATTACATGAAATAAATAAATTAATAAAAATTGAAAAAAAAAACAAAAAAATCCTAGAGTTGGATGAGAACCCCGATCGGTCGCGTGTGAAACGCGGGCTATACAGTGGCGGATTTAGGATTTGTCCAAGCGGGGACGCAACAAAGGCATATTTCCAATTCCAATGGTGATAATAACCCAAGCAGCAATTTTATGACTTGCAACCACATTTGCACAGAAATGAACGTTTTTGGTATTAGGTGTAGAGTGTAAATTGTCATTATGTCACCCACGACCTCTGGCGCGACGTCGCTTATTAGTTGTTGTGACCAAAGTAAAGTAGACACGTTTTAACAGCCGGCTACAATATATGAAGTGTGAATGTTGGTGTATTAGGTTTATTATTGACGTTGCTGAAACGTTGTCATAAAACTGAATTTTCAACGTATAGATTAGAGGCATTCTTTAACGTTTTATGGACGACGCCGACGCATCGTTGTGCGATGCGTGCATGATAAAGACCTAAGGAGGAAGAACTAAAACAAACAATATAACCTATAGATACATTATATGGATGTCCAGTGGGTATCCATCAATTGTACTTTGGTGTACTATCACAAACACATAAAAAACGTTACGTCCAGTGGACATCCCTTTATAGACAGTGTAGAGATATACGTAAATGGATGTCCAGTGGATATCCATCACATGTCAATGGGCATACGAACATGAAATGGAACAAAAATGGACACCGTATGGATATCCTGTGCTATATGGATTATGGGAAACTTGCTATTAAATTTTGCGATATCACAAACCTGTGCCTTGACCTGCGTGGCGGACATTTGGCGGTCGCTGCCTCGTTGATTTTAACAGAAAAAGAACATTGCGCGCGATATCCACATTCACAGTAGGTTCTTTCCTTTGTTTATAGTATAGTGGAATTTACACTACATGAAAAAGTCAGCTGATAATTCGGTGTAGATGAGTGTATTATAAGCACCGGAACCGAAAAGTGTAATATTAATTAATTACTTGTCAAATTGAGTACATATAGCAGGTTATGTTCATAAAATTTTAGCAACAATTTTACTTAATTTGGCCTTCCATTTTACTAAATAACAACTATAGAAACTAACTGAACATTTATAATATAGAACAACTATATTATTTATTTGTAAATTCAATTATTTCAATTGCGTATGTCCATGTCCATGTGTAAATCACACTTGTCTTTGACGAAGTGGAGATAACCGCCTACACCAGTGAATATTACACTGCGCAAAGGAATACGCAGACGTGTAGTGCATATACCCCCATTTTCTTGCAAGGGTACGACATTGGATTATTGCTTCGACTATAAAACTAAAGTTTTATGATCGAAGGATTTTTGACTATTATTAGGTTTGTTCGTAGAGACGATTTGTGGTAGTTTTCTGACTATAGAAATGCGATTATTACGAGAGCTCTGCAATAACAAACGTTTTAATTAAACAATCACATCTCCACAACAATGTGGGCATGCTTCTGACAAATCCAAACGGTTAGATACTGCTCCACAGAATGGTTTATTCTATGACTTCTCTACGAACAAACCTAATTCAGTGTTACACTTTGTTTGCAAAGGAAAGGACCTAATTTGACTTCAGTCCCCGTGATGAAAATGTTACGTTCTGTACTTGCTGGGTAGATGTCTTTATTTTTTACTAGAATTCTGTTGTTGTGTTCATAGAACTTTTTACCAAGAAAGGAATTTGTATTTGTAATATTTTTTGATGCATATGCTTCAGGTGTTTCTTTTGCTCTTTACTTTTTTTTCACAATGTTATATAAAACTCCCCTGCACTGGCGATCAGTGTTATATTTGTTTCGATTATTGCTAGTTTATTGGTCAAGTATTTTTTTGTTTATACTATTTATAAAAATTATTATATTTTTTCTTTTCATTAGTTTAATGCTACTTCTTTTACATATTATATACATGATATTAATACATGTGGCGACATCTGTTGCATATATTATGTATTCCAGGAAGTTATGCATATTATCCATTTCATCAGTCCTCTCCATCATGAGGTAGATGTCGCTACAATATTGCGTATAGGTACACAGCCATCAGCCAGTGATGCCAGATTTGGCACTTTCGTGCCAATTTGGCGCTTTTACAAAGCTGTCTTTTTCAAAACAAGCGCCAACCAATCTATTTGGCGCTTATAGACTGAAACTATGTGTTAACTTGCGCTTTATTGCTTCTTCAGATATACAGCAAAACTATTCGAATCCAACAGCCCCGTAATATTTGCATATGCACCTGCACCTATTCTACATCACTGGGATCGTGTTACGATTGCACGCGTACGATATCGTAGATTGTTCCGAGGCTCGTTTTAGAGCGCATTAACATTAACCATTAAAAATATATTCCAATAGCATTCTGCAAATATGAATGTGAATAACAGTTATTTTTTTTGCTGTAACTGAAATTATATATTTAATTTTTGTTATAATTAAAATTTATCAGAATAGATCTGTTTTGTTTTGTTGGTATCGACATTTCTTTATAAATACGTATAGTACATTTCTCTAACATCTATAAAACATCTGACAACCCTGCCAGCAGCCAGCTATTCTACTATTTTGACGGTACGGTACGTCAAATTTAATGCTACAATACAATAATCGTTTTATAGAATATATTCAGACGGAAGGTTTTTGCATTGTGCTAATTATTTATTTACACGGTACTGTTAGTACCCAAAATGAATAAATCTTCAAATTCCAGTATGGCGTCTACGTCTGCTTCATCTACATCTCAGGTGACTGTTAAAAACGGCATAGATTGAACCTTAACTAACAGCTTTTTTCCACATTAGGCAACAAGTGTACAGGAATTTACAATTAGAGTACCAAAAACTGTGCAGAAAAGGTACCATGTAATGAGATTCAATGGTAACTTGGATGTAGATTTTGCAAAATGGTCGAAAGTCAGCATGGAACGAGAGAACAACTTGAAAGAATACAGAGGCAATGATGAAGAACAGCCAAAGTAACTATTTTTCACCAACATTTTTATAAAAAAAGTAGTGTCATTTAGTTTTACAGCGAAAACCTTCATTCTAATTTATTAAATTTTCTAGGTTTGGAGCCGGTTCAGAATTTGGGAGAGAAGCCAAAGAGGAAGCGAGACGAAAAAAACTAGGTATCGTTGCGAGGAAGTACAAAGCAGATGATCAACCATGGATTTTAAAATCATATGGAAGTACTGTTAAGAAATTTAAAGGTAAAAAAAGAAACGGAATTTATTAAATAATTACAAATAAAGCTACTTATCAATTATTTAATGACACATTGATTTTTTATACTTTTTTAGGAATAAGAGAGGGGGAGTTTCGAATAATACTGCGTATTATGTTTTTACCCATGCCGAGGATGGTGCAATTGAGCGTTTCCTCTGCATGAATGGTAGATATTTAGTGTCGATGTTAGTTCGGTAGTTTTAAATGAGAATTTTAGGTATAAATTTCAACCAATTCAAAGATATAAAGCATTATCAGCTGAAGAAGCTGAAATGGAGTTTAATAAACGCAATAAGCATTTGAATTATTTCTCACTTATGTTAAGAAAACGACTAAAAGGTGAGGACGATATGGAATTAGATGAAGGAGAAGAAAAAAAGTAAAAAATCAACCTCTAAGAAAGAGAAAGAATTAAAAATTTCTGACATGGATGAGTGGATGGATAGCTCCGATGGAGATTCTTCAGAAAATGAGGAAAAAGAAGAGGAGGAAGAAGCTGAAAAGAAGAAAAAGCCAAAGAAAAGTAATTATAATTACATGGTTATTTCAAAGAGGTAATTGTTTGGTTTTACAGGTGACCCTAAGAAAGATGGTAAGAAGAAACGTGATACGGATGTAGAAGCATTTGAGGATTCGGATGATGGAGATGGAGAAGGGCGAGAACTTGACTATATTAGTGACAGTAGTGAAAGTGAGCCAGAGAATATAAATCTAGATGGTGTAGCTGAGGAGAAGGCCCTTAGGTATGTTAATTAGCAGCAGGTTTAAATTATTGTGTGATAACAAAAAATTTGTTTTTTTAGGAAATTGTTAAATTCTGATGAAGAGTCCGATGAAGATTCCGAGAAATCTGAAAAAGAACAAAGCAATGAGGACGAAGAAAATAAAGAAAAAGATGGAGAGAAGAAGGAGGACAGTGATGATAAGGATAAGAAGAAAAGAGTAAGAAGAAATCTAAAAAAGATGTCAAAAAGGAATTAAAGAAGGAGAAACCTGGTAAGGTCCATTTGGTTTTATGACTGTATTTTGTGTATTTAGTTGGTGATATGCAATGACTTCAGATTCTGAAGTCATTGGTGATATGTAATATTAACAAAAATTTTTAAATTATACTGGTTCATGATAAATTTGAATTATTTGACATGTTTTTAAGATGATGATGATGACTTTAGCTCAGACAGCAGCACTGATGATGAAAAGAAAAAGAAGGTGGAAAAAAAATTAAAAAGGAAGAAAAAGAACCTAGCAGGTAGGGATTTGGACTTTTTTTATGACAAAATTATTTTTATAATTGTTATTGTTTAGTGCAAATAGCTCTCGTTCTGCGACACCCACCGATAGCAAGAGGAAGCTAATAAATGAGGCGTTAGCTGGCCCAAGTCCCAAGAAAGCCAAACTGGACCTTCATAATTATATTCCTGGTTCCAAGTATGAGTATTGTCTTGCAAACAATGAATTTGTTTTTGATCAGTATTTTTCCAGTGAGTCCGGAATTACAGAAGATGCAGTTAGAAAATACTTAATGAGGAAACCGATGACTACTACCGAGCTGCTCCAGAAATTTAAATCCAAGAAAACAGGTCTGTCTAGTGAACAACTCGTTAATATTATGACACAAATTTTGAAGAAGATCAACCCTGTCAAACAAACGCTGAAAGGGAAAATGTATTTATCCATAAAATCTTAATTATTTATTTTGTATTTGTTAATATTATTTGCGATTAGTGTGATTATATATATTCAAACTGTAAAGTTTTCCATTTTAATGGAAAAAATACTGTGATTATGCAAAAGCTTTTTTTTAGGTGTCTGTTTTATTATAATGAAAAATAATGAAAATACATTTTAACCAAACAAAAAATCGTTTTATTTTATTTTTTATAGTATCCATATTTTTCTTAAAATTAAATTGCCGTAAAAATGTCTATTCTAAAAATTTATCTTGTACAGGGTTTTTTAGAAATTATTTTTATATTTCACCTAATTCTACATACAAAAACAAGGAAAAAAAGTATAATTAAGAGCCTCCTAACAGAGCTATATCTTGAAAGTGGACACAAACCAAAAACAACATGCATTTTAGGATAAGAATAAGAAAATTCACTTATTTTTTGATAAACTAGTGGCCTCTGAAGAATGGCGCAATAATTGTAAGTCACCCTGTATACACGGTATTCAAATAATAACAATGTTTTCATGGAGTATTGAATTCGAACAGTTCAGTACCATTCAACGTTTTCATGAACAGTATCCAAAATGATTTGAATCTTCGATCATAAATGGTGGAATTTTGAAATACCCGTTTTGAAATTTTGACATTTGCCAGCTGTTAACTGTCATCTTGGGGCAGGTGACATTTATCACAGAACAGAAAAAGCATTTAAGTTTTTGCTTTGTTGAAAATTATAATTTATCAATGCATATTTTGGTCATTCTTTACAACAGCCACTTCTGCCTGATGAAAAAAACAAATACACAGTACGATGCTTCGTTATGTTAGGAATACATCCCACATAATTATATGTTGCGCTCATGATGGGAAATGCCACAAAAAAAATTATAAAATTTTTCAATGCGTTTGGTGGAATTTACGATAACCCTTATACGGCGCGTTTAACTTACACACACATACATCTATATCTGCTTTATACATAGACATATAATAAAGAGATTATATGTCTATGGCTTTATATCACTCCTTATGGGTTGACAGTGCAGGTACAAAGTAACTATTAACATCTACGCATTTAACTTGCCCCAAAACAGTACGAAAATACGATATTGCAAATATCTTTCCCTTGCCCTTTAATTTATTCTATTCTATTCAAGTCTGACATTTATCTATTATGTGAATGATAACACGACACAATCACTTATTTCCCTTGCCCCAAAACAGTACGAAAATACGAAATACATTTGCGCAACATTTCCTTTGCAGCAAATGTCTTCTATAGAGATACTTTTACGCGTGTGTACAAAAAAAACATGAAAAATATAGAAGTGGCTGTTGTAAAGAATTACCCATATTTTTATTTTAAATAAATTTAAGTTTAACAGCCACAGCTACAAAATGGAAAGTTGGAATTTATTGGTTATTAAACAAACTTCATAGGTGACACTGTGCATGTCTAAATTCAATATGATATCCGTTTTCATATAGTTGGATCTTGATACGATCCCAGAAACAGCCGATACGACCTTGGGACTCAAATTGATTTCAAAACCTATTTTCCTGCAGTTTTCAGTTCAAGAAGTGTATTCAAATCGATTTGAATACTCCAAGAAAACGTAGTAATTGGGACATCGTTTTAGGTCAAAATAAGATAAATTGGTGGGTTTTGAAGACAAACATTTTAATGAATTGCAACAATCAGACCAAACCCATTTTTTATTACATACACATCATACTAAGAAAAGTTCTTTCTCTAGAAATATTAACAGAATAATTATTTATATTGTAGCATTAGTAGAAAAATTTATGATTCAGAACTCTCCTAGCGATAAGAGTTCAATATACTGCAAAACAAACGGGTGATGGCAAGCGGTGTGAATGTGTTGTTGACCAAATTTAAACTTTACCCCACTTTCGGCTAGAGCAGAATAACAAATGTATCATTCAGAGGTGTTACATATATCAGCTCTGTTTTTGTGAATATTTGTTATATCTTATGTTATTGTTTTTATATGTAAATATCAAATACTTACTCGGATTAACCGATGTTAACCTATGAAAACAATGTAGTAATTGGGTAATATATATTATTTCTTTATGTAAGTATTTTTTTTTGCATTCACATTAATTTATTATAATTTACACACCATTGCTATTCTACTTTGGTTTGTCGCACCAATTATATTTGAATAGGGCGTAATGACATCTGGGCGATCTATCCCCACTGCTGGCCTTCACCCTTTGCAGTACAAGCGGAGCAAAATTCAGTATTGGTATTTTACATTTGACAATTAACATGAGGAAGACGATACAATGCTGGTAATTTTAAGTATAGAATAAAGATAGGAATGACCATGCCCTCTGCCAATTAAGAAGTGCTCATATCCCACCCATGTAATTTGATTCCTTGACCGTTTCTATCCTTATTTAATATTTGTAATTGTCGGCATTGTGGTGTCTTTCTCACGCTCATTGTTAATGGTAAGATACCAAAATGAAAATATGCTCAATCTGCATATCTGCATATTTGCCAACATAAATTATATTTACTAAGCAATTCACTTATTTGAAATGTTTCTCTAAAATATCTTTCTTGATTTTGCCCTCGATAGCAAGACACTTTTTCCTAATTTCAATTTCAGGTTTATACTCAATTTTATAAGCGAGGATTGCCATTCGGTCACAAAATTTTTCCACCCTTCTCATATACCCATCAAAATTTAGTGATGCAAAAAAATCTTGTTGTTGTGCAGATAAAATGTTTTCGTCTACTACAGTGTTTTGTAGCATCACTTTCTCACTAAAAAAAATGTAAAGCATCACTTGGTGTATTTCTATTTTCTTTTTAACATGTGTCAACAAAAAGAGAAGAAGATAACTACGAGGATAACTTGATGCATAAAATTCATGAATGTTTACTAGATATGCGGATTTTAAAGAAATCCATCAAAATTGGCAGACATTTTTTGATTTGATTTTAAATACTCTTACTCTCCGAACTGATATACAAAATTCCATAATTTTTAAAGCCATTTTGAGGTAATATCAAAGTAAACGTAAATATTCTTTGATAATATCATGAGCAAGCATTTGACATAAATATAAAAATTTTGTACTTATTGTGGATTGAAAGCAATAGGTAATTTTTTGTATTTCATAAAAGATTAATATTTTTTATTTCATAAGATGTTTACTCAAAACCTTAATATTAGTATTATTTCTCCAGCTGATAGTAAACAAAAAATTTCTGCGAAAATTTTATAAAATTATTGAACTCACGCCCTAAATTTTTGTTTTTCATCCAAGGTTTTTGTTATATGCATTTTCCACTGTTCAATTTCCAGTCTAACTTTCTCAATATATTCTACAGGATAATAAACATCAGATTTGGTTAGTGGAATATCAATTTGAACAGTTTTGCTTTCTTCTTCACTTTCGTTTTCAAATAGAGATCTTCTACGATATTTATTTGTAGGCAAAGGCACATCGTCATGCTGCATATTTTTTTGCTAATTGAGTGAAATCTTTAATAACATTTAATAGTGGTTAATAATTTACTAATTTTTGCACTTTGCAGGTTATAATTTTAAATGTTATCTGCTGTTTTTGATATAATTGAATCACATCAGTGCCATCTACTGATGTCAATACTGTAAATACCCGTTACTCAGCGAGATCCAAAATACCCGGTAGTTGTTTACAAATTGTATCCGTTACTCGGGTACTCTCACAGATGGCGCAGTTGAGATTGGTAACAATATTTATTTTCTAATATACTATAAAATAAATGATAACAAGGTTCGATGCGTTGCTATGGTATTATCTGCACACTGCAGTGATTACAAAGTATAGTTTATCAACCTAATAAAAACGTAATTTTCGAATTTATTCGTTAGAAGGTGCTACTATCTGCCGGTGTAATTTGTAACTGAATTTTTACTATGCTGCTGTATTACAAAAGTTTGCAGATTAGCTAATATTTCAGATATGTCAAATAAAACCTTTAAATTTCAATTTGTCTACCTACTTCCAAATGGTTTAATGTTAGGCTAAAGAGATTTTAAATAAAATAATACTATCGTGATCCAAAACGACTAAAATGTGTTAAATTGAAATTCCATGAGGTTCTAACAAAATATAAATATAAAACATTATACAGTAAAAGAACACAAACATCAGCAACTAAGAAACAGGTACATGAAATTATAAAAATTCTTAATACTCTAATTACTTTTAGAGGTAGTAATTGTTTCCAATTATGAAAATTTTTATTACTGCTTGAATTAAGCTTTAACTATTACCCAACAGATGGCACTGGCTATGGGCATCTTTATCGTTAAGTGTCATAACAATATATTAATTATACAACTTGCCACTACAGCGGTAACGGCTACAAAGTAGCGGATACTCGCGGTAAAAGTAAAATTACAGAATACCCAAATACCGAAGAGTACACGTCCTTGACATCACTAGTGCCATCTATTGTATTTTCCCGACATCAACTTTCCGACAGGACCGGCGTTAACTCAAAAGTTCTGGGGCAAACTTCCGATAAGAGTCGGGGCAAACCATTAAATCCAAATTAAAAAAATTAAAAAAAAAAAACAAAAAGGATAACGTGCTAAACGAGGATATTCCTTTTGTATTTCAATTTTACATAGTAAAATTACTGTAATATTTGAATGCTGCTAATGATTGCATCAGATATCAACTATATCGCAATCTGTAATGAAGATCATTTTTTAAATCTCGTTTTCATAATACCTGATAATGAGGAGACACATTTCAGAGAAATTTAACTACATTTTTGATCACTAAAGCCTAGAGACTTGTTTTGATTATCATATATATGCATTACTTTTAGATTTTTTTTTATCGTTTAAATATTGGCAAAATTAAATTACTATTGTAATGACACTAAATTTGTAATTTGCCGTTTTTCATCTTTTTGTCTGCGAGACATTCAAATTTTGATCACTTGCACCATTACTGTTTGATATAACTTTGTCTTCTAATTCGAAATCAACTATACCTACATGCCATTTACAACTACAGATTATAAAGTTATAAATCTTAATTTTTTTATTGTTTATATGTAGAAATTCAGTATGTGAAATTACGAGAAGGGAATCATTTTAAAATAACAAAAAAATTTGCTTGTTTCACAAATTTTTAACATCCTCTATTCAATGTCGTTTTGATACTCCAGAGAAATAAAACTTCCTCTGCGGAATGAGGCTGAACAAGCTGAATTTTTGCAGAGACCTTCGTTTTGATGTTCTAATGAAGCACAAAAAAATCTCATATGCCTACCCTTGTGCGTCTTGATATATCGAAGGTCAAAGGTCATGAAAATCGGTTTTTCGCGAAAATCTCGCTTCCAGTGCATCTGACGTCGTAAGAACTCATAACAAAACTTACGTAAAAGAGTATTCTCTACAAAATTGTTCATATACATTTTTTTTCGTACGACCAACCGTTTTCGAGATATAGCATGATAAAGCGGGAGCGCGCATTCGTAATAGGTAATACTGTATTATACTGCAGAGCTATAAATATAATATAAGATCGCATGATCTGGCAGGCCATTTGTGGTTGCCACGAAAAGATATAATTTTTTGAGGAAACTTTTCATTCAGCAAAGCAATCGTTTCACGGGATGTGTGACATGTCGCACCATCTTGTTGAAACCAAAAGTCGTCATTTTCATCCACAACTGGGAAAAACCAATCAGAAAGCATGTTTCTGTAACGGCCGCCGTTTACAGTGACGGCAGCTCCTTCATCATTTTCAAAGAAGTACGGGCCGATCACTCCTCCTGCCCAGAACCCACAGCACACAGTCGTGCGTTGTGGATGCATCTCATGTTCCACAGTAACTCGCGGATTGTCGGTACCCCAAATTCTGCAGTTCTGCTTATTGACGAATCCAGTGAGGTGGAAGTGCACCTCATCTGAGAAAATTATTCTTTTCGTGAAGTTATCGTTCTCCGCTTATCGAGCCAAGGCCCACTGAGCAAATCGATGTCTCTTTCCATGATCTGTAGGCTTCAACTCTTGTGTAAGTTGAATCTTGTACGCATGCATTTTCAGATCTTTTGAAAGGATTACATGCAGTGAACTTGGTGATAAATTCAGTTGTTGGGCTCGTCGGCGAACCGATTTTGTGGGGCTTACGGTCACATTATCACGCACGACAGCAATGTTTTCTTGTGTTCGAACAGAACGCGGTCGTCCCGTTTTCTTAACATTTGAAACAGAACCCGTGATCTCAAACTTTCGGATTAACTTACGAACTGTGGATTCGGTTGGACGTTACGTCCGAGTATCACACGCAATTCACGAACGGTTGCCGTGGGACTTTCACTGTTTTTGTAATAACTTCTTATCACTTGGATACGTTGCTCAGTTGTCATCTGCTCCATTACGAAAATAAACATCAAACAACAATGCTCACCAAACAAAAACGATCAGGCTACCAATGGGAAGGTTATCAGAGAACAAACATGAAAAACCCACGGCTGTCAACCGACACAGAACAAAATGGCGCCAAATTCAAATTCGTCCCTACTTCCTGGACACCCTTATATTTATAGCTCTGCAGTATAATACAGTATTACCTATTACGAATGCGCGCTCCCGCTTTATCATGCTATATCTCGAAAACGGTTGGTCGTACGAAAAAAAATGTATATGAACAATTTTATAGAGAATACTATTTTACGTAAGTTTTGTTATGGATTCTTACGACATGAGATGCACTGGAAGCGAGATTTTTCATGACCTTTGACCCTCGATATCTCAAGACGCACAAGGGTAGGCATATGAGATTTTCTTGTGCTTCATTGGAACATCAAAACGAAGGTCTCTGCAAAAATTTAGCTTGTTCGGGCCTCATTCAGCAGATGGCCTTTTTTTTTTACCTTATTTCCCCGGAGTATGATAGAAAAACACTGTTTGGTAAATTGACAACAAAATTTTAAATGCTACAGTACATGGTCGAAATAAAACCAGATTTAGATTTTAAGGTCTTATTAGAAAAAATATATATACAAGGATAACAACCAAAACTATCATTATCAGTACAATAAGTAGTTTTTTGCCACATATTTCCTTCGTTATGTAATAAAAAATACATGTAGAATCAATGGCATCAAAAAAACATCCCTTAATAAATAACGTAAAATCAAATTAAGATCATATTTATAAATAAACATTTATTGCTTGCTATTATTCTACCTAAATAAAGATAATTTTCTACCACTGGGCATTTTTCCTTCACTATCAATTAAACCGGCTTGAATATATTCTAAAGAAGGCATTTTACGAAGATCTCCTCGTGCTGCAACGGCAGGTTGCGAGCTCAATAATCTTCTTGCTACGGTTACAATGTCATCTTTTGTAATTTTTTTCTGAAAAAAAAAAAACAGTTTCACATCAATTCACACATAATGGTAAATGTAATTATACACATTTAATTTTATTTTCTTATGTACTTTAAGTTCTCTTCTGGATAACAACGGAATAAACAGATTTTTATTTTTATATTTTATTTAAAAACAATTAATTAAAATTGACAACTATAGGATTTTAGCTGTGCATTTTTACTGTAAAACACAACTCGGTTAATTTTTGACCCATTTTTTAATCACTATTTATATGGACACATTAGTTTCTGAGGTTAATGTTTTCTTTAACTTATATTTTTCAGATACTCACCAATTTCATCAATAAAATATTTTGGTCGTTTACGATGTCCCGTGGCTAAAACTTGTCTTCCAATATCTTCAAACATTACTGGCCTTGATTCTAAGTTCATCAAGAGCATAGACTGAAGCTGTGTCTTTGCTCGCTAAAAATAACAGAAAGTAATTAATTTTTTTAATAATTAACTTAATACAGCAAAGTGGTGAAAAGTTATTATAGAAAGGTACCATATTCATCAATTTAGAGTCAACACCTTGCGAGATAATACCTTTTTAGCATGCACCACTACAAATAGTGCCAGAACGAGAGCCACTTTCGATAGGTGGTGACTTTAAGCTGATGAGCACACGTGGGATTTACCGATCGGATTCCCAGGGATGGGTTTTGCAGATATAATATAATATATTGCAAGCAACTACTGAAACATTCCCAAACTACAAAAACATATTAAGTGCATTTTATTTAATTTTATAATGTTTATGGTAACTTAGTTTTGTCAGGGAATGCCGTTTATTAAATTAAAATGTAATGCATAATAGATTTTTTTAAATTACAGTATATTGGTAATTTACATTACTGAAGGCCAACGGCCGGCCCTAGCATGGAAGGGGGAAAACATATAACACGATTAAACAGTATCTTGCATAATGTGACTTCATTCAGACATAGGTCCTAAAAATGCGCAGTTAAAATGTCACAATGTACTAAACTGACGAAAGCTAGAGTAAATTCTTGGATTCACAATATTGCCGACTTACAATTTAATGGTGGACAATTGTATTGCACTAGATGCAACAAAGTAATTTCGTGGTCATGCAACACAAATATTAATAGACATATTTCCTCAGAAAACCATAAATGGAGCGTAGGTGGCTTTACTTACAGCATTGCAACATAATTTTAACTTAGATTTCGTTGAATTTATGATAGGATGTAACATACCGTGGTTAAAACCAGACAATCTACTTTTTAGACAATTTTTGGAAAAATGTATTAGTAGTAAATATAGCAATGTTAACGTGCCTTCAGGGTCACACTGAGAAAAAATATTTATCAATGGAGTGAAAATATTAGACAGAATATTTATTCTGAGCTTAATGAGAAATACATCTGGCTTAACATGGACGAAACCACTAATGCTTGCAGGATTAAGGTAGCGAATGTTTTAGTGGGTGCATTGGAGAAAAATTGTTCAATGAGCGTGCACTTGATTGCCTCTAAAGTTTTAGAAGTTACAAAATTCTCGCTTTATAGCGGAGGTAGTGAATTCAAGTCTACAAGAGTTTTGGGGTGACAAATATGCAGAAAATGAGGGCAAGTTCTTATTATCTCTTACCGACGCGCGATGGAGTGAATATATGAAAGCTGCTGGAAGAATTTTGAAGAAAACATATCAGAATGTACCTCATGTTTAGCACATGGGCTTCATAGGATTGCTGAAGCTATTAGGGGGTGCTACCCTAATGTTGATAATTTGAAATCTAGTGTAAAGAAAATTTTTCTTAAAGCACCAAGTCGTGTATGGTTATTTCATGAAATTATACCAAATACTCCATTACCTCCACGGCCCATTATAACACGATGGGGAACTTGGCTAGAGGCAGCATCGTACTATTACTGTCATTTTGAAAATGTGAAATCCCTAATGCAGCAATTAAATCCAAATGATGCAGTTGCTAGTTCACAGGCGCAACTGGCATTTATGGATCCAACTGTTCAAGAAAAGCTGGAGACCATACACGGAAGTTTTTCATGAACTCCTCCAGCCATACGGAACCTTCAACAGCCAACATCAGAATTTACTACAGTTGATGCAATAAACGTGTTCGATCTTCAACAATATATTTTTCAATTACAGGGAGAAATTGCTGCGAGGGTACAAATGAAATTCCAAACTGTTTTAAAAAAAAAATCCCGGATTTGTTATGATGACAGATGTAATAGACCTTTTAAATGGCAAAGTAAAGTTTGCTACAGCGGGCATGAATGTGGTGACTTTGCAAAACTTTACATATTTTAAGTATGCTCCAGTTACATCTGCCAATGTCAAGCGGTCCTTCTTGCAATATAAATGGATTTTCAACGAAAGTTGCCGAAGTTTAACTACAAAACATTTGGAACAGATATTAATAATATACTTTTATTCTTGTAACCGGACAGTGAAAAATATTTGTGTGTGTAGTTTACTGTTAAGTACATCTCCCTATACCTCCAGTTTTCTTTAAGTGAGTGTTTGTAATAAATAGACTTTATCAACTAGGATAATATGGAATTCGCTAAAAAAAAATTTCAAGGTAAGATATCGTTTCATATATGCATGAAAATCTGACATATAACCACCTATAAACTCTGGTTTTACATCATATCCGATTGGTAAATCCTACCTCTGCAGATGAGTATTGTACATTACCCTTAATTCCTGATCGGATACGTGTCCCGTCATGGTTACCATTTCCTTAACTATAACCTCGACCATATCTCGCACATGGGTTGGTGGTGCACTAGCATGGATACAGAAAAGTCCAGTATCTGCATACGCATGATTGTAGGCGGTTGCACTATACATCCAATGGTATCTAAAAATAAATGGTTATAAAAAAAACAATTATTTATACAAATATAAACATACACTAATTTCTCATTAACTTGCTCTTACCTGTTTAATACATTGGTATACAGCCTGGTGTACATTCCTTTACCAGGACCTCCAGCGCTAAAAGATCCTCCACCCCCCATCATCATATTCAAGACACACATTGCTATAAAGTCTTTATCTTGATGAGAACAACCTTCAAGTCCAATCATTATATGTGAAAGAACTGGTAAGCCTGCAGAGGCAAATTGAGGAATATCACATTCTTCCTATAAAGAAATTATTATGGCATAAATTGCATTCATCATCAGAGTTGGAAATAACGTTGCTCATACAGGGACATCACACACTATAAAGGTACTGACGCAGTTGACCACACAACCACACCATCCGTTTTTATTGTATACACTTTTATAAACCAAAATTGTATCAACAGTGGTAAATAAACGCATTGTTGTGTGACACTGCTTATATGAGTAACTTTATACCCAGCTCTAGTTATCAACAAAAACTAAATAAAATAAAAATCTGAACAATTTATTTTAAGACGCCTATTCATAGGTTTAACTAAAACTAACACCCATTTTATCGTTACTTAAAAATTTTTACATTTAAAATTTTTTTTAAGTAGATATCCTCAATAAAATCTGGTTATAATCCATACCTGTACGAATCCTCCGGTATACTGTGCAACACTACGATCACAACTTAAATTTTTTCTCTGGTTTAATATGGTCCGCATACCACTTTCAGATTCCCATAGGGGTGCGACATCAACGAAATATTTTTGCACTGCTTCTACAAGTATGGGGTGTTCCACTCCTACTCCTGCCACCACCATCCTTTTAGGAGTGTAATGTTGGCTCAGGTATGCAAAAAGTACATCTCTATCAATTTTGTGCAAATTTTCAGGGGTGCAAAGCTTCGGTAGACCCAAGGTGTTATCTCTGTATGCTGCCTACAAAAGACACACTTTATTTGAATTTTATATATTAAAATTAGTAAACCGTAGTCAAAACACATTTATTCAAAATGTGAAAAACTGTTTGGCATAACCAAACATGGAAAATTCTTACTGCATGTATCATATCCATCAATAACGTTTCTTGCTCTGGTCTCATGTTCAAAGTCTCTAATTCGAAATGTATGGCTTGTTTAGCACCGTCAACTTCTTCAGGAGTAATCTGAGGTCGCAGCGTTGCTTCAGCAAGAAGCTGAATAACATCATTAAGTCCAGTTGTGTAAGCTGACGCAGCATATATAAATGTGTCCCGTGATGCTTGACTGTCACATATTCCTCCATGTTGCTCTAGTTTGTTTATCATATCGTCTCGGTTTGGATAGAACTTTGTTGACTGAAAATTAAATTTAGAATTAAAATAATATCAACATACACTGACTTATATTACATTGAAGGCTAATTTTTCCAAAAAATGTGAGATGCCACTTGGATATGCTACCTCGTACCTTGATCCAGAATCAATTACAACTGAAACATAATAGAAAGCAAGTAATTTTTATTAATAATCTTTTATAAAGGCTTACCCCCGACTGTACAAAATTCTCCAAATCTGTTCTCCGAAGCTACAGTAAGTCCATTTGACAGAACTGTGACTTTAGTTTTCTGATCTTCTTCTTTAAAATTTGCGTAAATAGCCCTCGGAAGGCCTTTCACTGGTTCATTCATCGGTGGCATATTTGTAACTTTCTTTTTTTGGTCTTTCGCTTAGCTTTGTCCATTCTGTGGATGAATATTGCTTTGGTAAACATTCCCCAATGCATTTTTGTGGTTTCCATATCCTAAAAAATATTATAAAGTATTGCACAATGATTTTTGTAAATAGTGCATTCGGATAAATTAGGTTATGTTGTAAAAACTTACTTATTTTGTGACTGCAATATGATTTTTGTAAAAATATTAGTTGCGTGTAGTGCCATTTTATTTTTTTATGAATTTGAAATGAGTTTTGCTGAGTTTTTAAAAAATTAAAAATTTTGACAATGAATAGTAGCCTGACATTTGTGATTGATCTGACCTTCTGCCATCTGTGTTTCAGTAGATAAGTTAAAGTCCGTGCACCACCTTATTGCTCTGTATGTTGCATAAACTTAAGGGTTCATTTCAATGTTAGGTTTGTTCGTTTGTGTTCTTTTATTAAGAACCCAATTTAACTCCAAAAAGTGAACTACATCCTTTTTTCATGCAATTGTATGAATAGGGAACTATTATATCAAAAATTGGGATATAATAGTGCGATGTCTAGAGGAAAATCAATGAATACGATGAATATTCAATAGAAATAAACGTTTTTTTTTTTTACTTTTTGACTTCTTATGAATGATTGTGGATAGCGGCGCTAAATTAGTAAACCCATCGTAATCTTCTCACTGTTACGCAGTGGTAGATTCTTGATTCTCTACCCAAAAATTAAATACGGCAAAGTATAACGACACGTTATAAGATTTACACTAAAAATAGTGGCACAGTTTTGAAGTTAACTTAGACAAATTTTGAAATTTCTCTATTCATTTAGAATTTATTTTTTTCAAATTCACATTTATATCTGAAATATTTTTGATATATTTCGAATTATATATCTATTTTTAAGTATTGCCTTAATATTTTTGAAATAATCCGTTTAATATATTTATTTTTAATTATTTCCTAAGTACTGTTTATATAGTTTGCATGTATACAGGGTGTCCCATAATTAAGTACCTTCCTTCATGGGGGTGATAGAACTATAAAGAATAAGTTGAGTTTTATATACAAACATTTTTATAAGGGAGCTAAAACCCATTAGAGGGTATGTACAAAATATATAACATTATGAAATTGATAAATGGTCCAAATTTAATTTTTGCAACTTAAGATGTTTCGAATTTATTGGCAAATAACTATGGTAAGGGATTGTAACTTCCTTATAAACTGATTTAAGGCAAATGTTTATATACTAAACTCAACTTATTTTTACTAGTTTTATCACCCCCTTGAAGGAAGGTCCTTAGGTATGGGATACTGTATGTATATTCATTACTAAGTATTTTTTAAATATGTCCTTATTTGTTGTCAATTACACTGGCCAACACAATTTTTGTAAAATAGGTCACACTACTATTTTTATATTATTAATACCTCTGTATTAACTGAAGAAATATCCAACAAATCCTAATGTGTACCATTTTTGTGTAAAAACAATAGATCCTAGCCTCTATCATATTGCCAGGTAACAAATTTTATTATGGATTGGCAATTTTAGAAGAGCAAATTAAAGTAAGGTGGGAAATTTTCAGTATCAGTCTTGTCTTGACCTTCCAAATGCCCAATTATGTGTAGGGCTGTCAAAAATGTTCCGTGGGACAATGGCTAACTAATACGAGAAACAATAAACTGTTACAATTTATAACAATGTATGTAAAACTTACCCTCTTAACTAGCTTGATGAACTAGCTTGCTTATCACAAACTGGAGAAGATGTAGCCATTTTGCAGCATCAGGTATGTTTCTATGGTTATCTCTATGAGTGATGTTCGCTTTGGTAAAAATATATTCTTATATTTTGAAAACGACCGTTCGATATATATTGATGTAATACACGCATATGTAAAATAGTCTTTGAACGCACGTAACGGATCTGGGGCTGCACCATCACATATTTGTCTTAATTTGATAAAACCGGTGTCTTTACTTAACACACTTGCGACATTTTTTCTAACGCGCTAATTTGTTCCGTCACCTATAGCGTGTAGCAGTAGATTTACTTCATCCACTATTTGCAGTGACTCCGCTAACGACAACGCACTGTTTTCTAATTTCTTTATGCTTTCATGTAATGGTTTATAGTTCTTCGCAATATTTTTAAAAGCTGTTTCAACGGAAATATCTTCGAATTTTGTCTGGCTTTCCTTAATAGCTGCAGCCTCATCTGGATTGAATTGTAGTATCACAGCTTTTGTTTGTTGGAAATATTCAGCATAATAAGAAGCTGCCTGCAACCATGTTCCCTAACGTGTAAGAATCGGCTGTGGTGGTTCAGGAATACGGGGACACTTTGCTATGAAATGCACGGAGACGTTTAGGAGATTTAAGAAACACTTTCTTCGTACTTGCTATTAATGCATCCACATCTGGAAAACCTTTTCGAATAGTTTCTCCCACAAGATGTAAAGCATGCACTTTACACATAACATGTATAAACGTACAATCTTGTTCTTACAAAGAACGGCCTACCGAACGCATTGTCACGGCGCCATCAGTCACAAACATTAGCATTTGATTTTTTGACAGTTCAAATTTTTCTAACGTCTCCAGCACCAACCTGTTAATTGTTACGCTAGTACACTGACTTAGTCTTTTGCTAGCTAGTAACAGTGGAACTGTCGGTTTAAGAGGGTCCAGTACTCGTACTATAGTACTATAACATTTAAAATAGAATTTTTTTTACAATCTCTTGTCTCATCAACAGATAACCACAGCCGTGTATTTTTTAATTCATATTTCATCTTATTTACCATGTCTACGTGTACAGTTGGTACGAGTAGATAGTTACATAACGTTGTGCGCTTTGGTAACTTCACTTGGGCATTGTATTTATTCCAGAACTCGCGAAATGGTTGTTTATCGAGTATGTGCAGCGGAACATCACAGGCAATCAGCATTAATAGTAAATCAAACATAAACTGTGTTGTCGAAGGCACGCCATGTTTTTTATTTTTATGGTGTACACTATTTATATGAAGTCACAGATGTGATGAAGTCCACAATCACGCTTATCTCAGCTCATCAAATCTTTCTCGCACTCTTTACAAATTATTTTAGCACCATCATAGAATAAATCCGGGAATTCATCTATGAATTTACTCACTTTGTGTGTATTCTAAAATATTTTTTAAATCTTTGCAATATAGAATGTATCCACAATATTTTGTGGAAACATTCTATATTGTCGCAACGTATTGGATATTTCAGAAATATTTTATGCTACTATGGATTTTGTAAATTTGCACACTAAATTCCATCAAATCGGTCAAGGGATTCCTGAGATATTGAGGAAAACTCATTTTCCAAAGACCATCTTTACGTTGCCATAATTCCCTTATAATAAAGTGAGCTTTTGGCAAAACATAAAAATAGGTCTCTTATTTTTGAGAGAGGAATTGACCCCATTATAAGATGTACTGAAGTTAGGACCGCCCTGTATATTGACTACGTATTTTCATCATAATTGGGTCAAATATCCCTTAGAGAAGTTAAGTTGAAAAAAATCAAATGAATTTTTATTTAAAAAAAGCAATCAAATTTATTTGCAGCACTTTGTATGTTGGTAAAGAGTATTTTATTTCAGTCTATTGAAATATATTGTTTTAATCGACAAAGAACAGTTCATTTGGTTACATAACATCATATTTATACAAATTTACTTACAAAAAAATATAAGTACAAAAAACTGAGTTAAAAACTGACAACGATTCTAATAAATTTACATCAGTGCATGGGAAAGCATCGTAGGAATTGGGTGGTTAAAATATTTTGTAATGTGTACAAAAATGTGAAATAGGTACCTAATTAATTATTTTCAATTGTGGTAGTGTTGTTTTGGTTTTAATTTGTATCGTGCTTTATTTGGACTTGATATATAACCGATCATTGGAAATGGATGGAGTCAATATATGCAAGAAAATCAGTTCAAGGTAATTAAAATTATAATTATTGCATTTTGTATTGTATTATAATTATTTATTTATATTTAATCATCATGCATTTACCGGTCTATGCATTTAAAATTTTTAATGGCGTCCTTGGTTTTATTTTACTTGTAGGAAAAAACATAATTTTTCCAACTGTGTTTTTAAATTGTTTCAACGAATATATTCAAAACTTATTCAAATTTCATTGTGAAATTATAAAGTTTTAATTTTGACCGTGCCATTTTTAATATGTAAATGCTATTTTTATGACAACTTTGTATTTAATCTACAATAAAAAGCGGGTAAGTCCGAATTAATTCTAAATAATTTTTTAAATATTATGGCGACAAATTATAGATAAAATATTCAACCGACATAGCCACCATAGAATATTTAACAATCAAATAAATTACTATTGCAGATAAATTCTCTGGGTTGTTTTTTTATATAATATAAACATCCGTTGTGTTTTAGTAAGGGTTGCTATTTAAGATATGAAATTGTTTACAATAATAGTAATTAATTGAATGTGTTCATACACTTCTTGATTTAGTAATATACAGGATGAGTCACAACGAAAGGGACATAGTCTTATGGTAGATAGAGTTCAATTAGGTGAATTAGAAATGGCTATCAAAAAACGTCCGAGCATCTTAAATAAAAGTCATATTTTTAAAACTGTTTACTACAACTATATAGCTCGTATTTTGAGTATGCAGGACATTACTAATTGTCAATTTACAGACTCCTATGAAAAAATTCACCCTGAATAATGTTTTTCAAATTCTGATGTTAAACTATGACATTACATACAAAAATAATTGATATATATATATATATATATATATATATATATATATCTTAATTATTCGTATTCGTAATCTTCTTATGCGTCTCAAATATATATATATATATATATATATATATATATATATATATATATATATATATATATATATATATATATATATATATATATATATATATATATATATATATATATATATATATATATATATATATATATATATATATATATATATATATATATATATATATATATATATATATTTGGTTTCCCACGAAGCATGCGAGATTACAAACGTTCTGGAGAATTCAAAAATATATCGGCATACGAACTATTTATGTAAACGTATATAAATTCTATTCAAGACGTTGTTTTCTGATGTCAGATGGCCAAAAAAGGCTAACGATATAGTTTAAAAAGAAGGTTACGTTGAGGTTTATTAAACTAATGTAACTTGCATAAATGAGAGTACCTACTTATGAAAAATTTTATCGAACGCTGGCAGAAGTTGCAAAAAAAGGTTTCATTGTTTCTAAAAAAATTAAATAATTGTTGAGATACTTATAAGTAAAGCTGGCCGAGGTCACCTGGCCGACAGATCCGGCATATGACTCATAAGTTTACATCATATCATAATACTTGAATAAGTACAATAAATGGAAATAAATTTTAACAATAATGTTACATTTTATAAAAATTTGTATAAAACTCACCCTTTTAAGCAGATTTATGAAGTAGTTTGGTTGTCGTCATCACAAAGTGGGGAAGATCTATAGTATAATAGCATCAAGTATGTTTCTACAGCTGTCTCCGTCAGCGATGTTCGCTTTGGAGAAAAAATATGTTTGTATTTTGAAAATGACCGCTCGACATCTACGGATGTAATACAGGCATAAGTAAAACAATCTGTGAACTCATTTAACGAAGTTGTAGATGAACCATCACAAATTTGTCTTAATTTGCTAAAATCAGGATCTTTCTGTAATACACTCTCGAATTTTTCACTAACGCGATTATTTTTTGCGTCATTTATAGCCTGTAGCTGTGTATTTACGTCGTCCACCTTTTGCAGCGGATTCCACTAACGACAACGAACTATTTTGCAATTTTTTTATTGCGTCGTCTAGTCCTCTATAATTGTTATTAGGTAATAGTTTTTAAATCTGTTTCAAGGGAAACGTCTTGAAAGCTTGTCTGGCTTTCCCTAATAGCTGCAGCCTCGTTAGGGTTGAACTGTAGTATCACAGCTTTTATTTGTTGAAAATATTCAGCATAATAAAAAGCCGCTTTCAACCACGTTCCCCAACGTGTAAGAATCGGCTCTGGTGGTTCAGGGATACCAGGACACTGTCTGTGAAATGCTCGAAGCCGTTTAGGAGATTTGAGAAATACTTTTTTTTGTATTTGCTATTAATGCATCTACCTCTCAAAAACATTTTCGAATCGTTTCTGCCACAAGATGTAACGCATGCACTTTATACGTAACATGTAAAAACCTACAATTGTCTCTTTGAAGAGAACGGCCTACCACGCGCATTGTCGCGGCACCATCAGTCACAAACATCAATACTTGACTTGTTGAAAGTTCAAATTTTTCGAATGTCCTCAACACCACACGCGTAATTATTTCGCCAGTACACGCAGTTAGTTATTTTACTAGCTAGTAAAAGTGGAAATGTTGGTTTAAGAGGGTCCAGAGAGTCCACGTACTATAATATTTAAAACAGAATTTTTTTTACAAACTGTCGTCTCGTCAATACTTAACCAGAGCCGTGTATTTTTTAATCTACATTTAATCCTATTTACAATGTCTTCACGAACAGGTGGAATATATCTACGTAACGATGTACGACTTGGTAAGTTCACATGGGGATTGTATTTATTCAAAAACTCCCGAAATGGTTGTTTATCTAGTATGTGTAGCGGAATATTACAGGCGATTAACATTAACAATAAATCAAACATAAAGTGAGTTGTCAAAGGCATGCCATTTTTTTTATTTTGATGTTGCACGGTATTGATATGACGACGACAATCTGTTTTATGCCAGCACATTAAGTCTTGATTGCAAACATTACAAATTATTTTGCATCCGTCATAGAATAAATCCGGAAATTCACCGATAAATTTATTCACTGTGTCCGCGTACGGTCGTTTTTTAACCATTGGCGCGTTTGACATTATGTATAATTTATAGGTACAACCTCACGCATTAACCTTTCAAATAAGACTGCAGCGTAAATCACTTCTAAATCGGCACGTGTGACGCCAGCGCAAGACCGTGGCTGTACTCCAGCCACCTCGGCCAGCTTTACTTATAAGTATTATAAAAATCGTACAACTAACGGTGCAAAAAAATATTTGTAATCTGTTTTATTACTCTATTAGCAAGATATCAAGTTATATTAGTTTTATAAACTTCTACGTAACGTCCTTTGTAAACTATATCTTTAGCATTGACCTAACAGGTAATATAGAAGAAGCCTAGAAAAAGTGAGAGAGAGAGAGCGAATGCCAAAATACAGAGGGACACTAGATAATACCCAGGAATTTTCCTATTTGCAGGGCTGAAGTCATATGACTTTTCTTTCTTGTGGATTACGGTATGTCTTTATCTTTTCTTATGTTGAATCTTTTCAGCTCATTTAAACTGTTTCCAAGGCTCCGTCCATTACTTATTATTAGGTCAATGACCTTTAAACTTTTTTCCTTTTCAACAAAAAAAAAAACGAATTTTTTAATAACCATTTCTAATCACCTAAGTGAACTCTATCTACCATAGTAATATGTCCCTTCGCTGTTAATCATCCTGTATATAATATGTATTAATTCGATAAAATCGTTATAATGCGACTGACAGAAAATAGCTCGGACGGGTAGATTTTTAAATATTTCTATATTTTTTCATGTAGAAAAATTTTTTTCAAACATTTCTGTAACATTTAAGACGTAATCTCTACCCAGTGCTGGATGCGTGAAAAGATTCTCTGCCTGAATCTGAAAATATTATTTAATTTCAGCACGTATAACAGAAGAACCAAATAATCAAAATATGGGTGTTTCATTATCCGCATTTAAGTACCTCAAATCAAATTGACACATATATAACCGTATTGCTTCTAGAAACACAAATATTCATTAATAAATAGTTAAAATACTTCAAAGGACAACAGCGTAAAATACACATTTGTCTTTGCATGTCCCACCTGCGTAGCGAGTTTCGTACAAGTTAGTCTGCACAGGATTTGGAAACTGTCACATAATATGCTTGATAGGGGATTTATATAACAATAAATCATGATTTAATTTGTTGGCCATATTTTAGAACCATGAATAGAAAATTTGGCCGTTATGTATACGACAGAATTATTATTTAGCGTGGGTAAAATCTACCTCTATATATCTTTTATTATAAAAAGAAAAATGAACGATACATTTCTTAAATTGGGCATGTGGTACATATGTTTCAGAATTATTTTAAATATGATATAAGACAGTAACTGTTTGATACGAAACCTGCGTAACTGTAAAAATGAAAATAAAATAATTATAGCTTTATTACCCAAAAGTATACCAATTTACAGGGCAATACATATAGGTACAAAAGAAAAAGAGCATAATATTTTTTCTTACAAAATTATAAGTTGTACACTTTTATACTCTTTTATAAAGTAAATATTATATCTACGAAAATATGTTTAAATCACATTTCGCGTCTCAAAATTTTCAATAACCGTATCTACACCGGTTAAAGTATGGAACATTAAAATTGAAACTTTTTTTTTGGAAAAAACGCAAATTTTTATAACAAATTGAATTTCCGACTATCATTCGTTTTAGAGTTAGAATAACCATATGATTATAGTCATCGACATTTTTCTATTTTTTTAAATTTTGATGGACAGTGGCTATTCTAGACCCCCAAAAATAGGGGGCTTAAGAAATAGATTTAATAATTAGTTTCTCAAAATGTTTTTTTATGGAGCCTCAGATTTATGATACACTTTTCAAATCAGCAAAATAATCCCTTTCAGAAAATACCAAAACTGCCCCTATTGCCATTAAAAAATTTTGACCTTGATTCCATATATTTTGCCGATAACAGTGATACAAATTTTAAAATGTCGTATGCACAAATGCAACTTATTTATACCCTCCAAATTTTATTATTTTAGCAGTTTACTTTGAATTTTACAAGGCCTATTCATGCACTTGCCGCACACTACACAGGGTGTTTCAAAAAACATTCGCTAAATTTTAAAGTATGATTTTTTGTGCGAAAGATAAGTCGAAAACTTCATATACACTTATGTCCTAAATTGCTTCATTTATGAGATACAAGGTGTCGACAATTAAAATAAAGAAGATTTTTTAAAAAATTTCTCAAAGATGCTTAGAGTTAGATTATTGAATTTTGGTATATGTTAGTATCGTATAAGTAGTAGTATTTACGTAAAATCAGATTTTTTCATTTCCACCAGTGGCGTGCGTAAGATCAACATCAATGATATCTTTATAGAAAAATATGATACGCCACAGTTTTTTTTTATTCAGGTTGATAACTCCTGAGATATTACTTATTAAAACTTCATAAAAGTTATTTCTTACATTTTTTCCAAACGAAGTACAGTTTTGAAGAAAAATGTAAAGAAAGATTTTATTGCTTAATTTCTGACGCCACCCTGATTTGCCACTTATAGTATGCTATGATTTAAATAAAACTTACATGCTGTCAGTCATTTACGAGTAATTAAATGAAATTTAAAAGTAATTCTTTATTTTTAATTTTTGAGATTTTTCAGTTTTAAGGATTTTTAATTTCTTTGGAAATCTTGTATATAATAAACGTTTAGGACATACATGTATATGAGTTTTTCGACATATTTGGTCGTGCGTGAATTAGGAACGGTCATTTTATCGTTTATTTATACAGTGTACTATGTGGTGTTCAATCCCTTCAAATGAAGGAAATTGTGGTGGGAGCTTTTCTCGACATTGAGGGAGCGTTTAATAATGCATTGCCCGACTCCTTATACGCAGCAGTGGCTGCCAGAGAAATTGAGTCTACTATAGGCGACAGGATTCGTGCTATGCCATCAAACAGAACCATAACAACGTCTCTACCGGGAGAAACTTTAAAGCCACAAGAGGATGTCCGCAGGGTGGGGTTCTCTCTCCCCTCTTTTGTGGTCACTTCTTGTGGACTACCTACTGGCTATTCTCACACTGTAGGAGGATGAGATTATTGCATATGCAGATGATCTAGTTATACTAGTCTGAAGATATCGAAGTAATATCGAATAACCTTCAAGAGACACTGGATGCAGTGAGTAATTGGTGTGACAGGGAACAGACGTCTGTAAACCCTCAAAAAACAGTAATAGTACCATTCATCCGGAAAAGGAAGCTGGAGAACTTAAGACCTCCCTCCTTTATTTTGTGAAAGGGGGTGAAATATTGAGGAATTACCTAGATGGATCATTTAATTGGAACTCCCATCTAGAAAAGGTAATCCACAAAGCAAAGCTGTCCTTATGGACATGTCGTAGTATTTATGGCAAAACCTAGGGCATGGGTCCCCAACAAATTCACTGGATCTATGTCACGGTCATCAGACCAATGATAACATACGGATCCATTATTTGGTGGTAGAAAAGTATCACAACGGACGGCTAAAGCCAAACTCTCTGAACTGCAGATATTAGCATGCATGACCGTAATGGGGGCAATTAGCACCACACCGTCAGCTGCAATGGAAATCCTCCTGGATTTACTCCCTCTTCATATATATTTGGAGAGAGGCCAGATGGGCAACCTACAGACTGCAACAAGCGGCCATTAATATGCCGCAGACTAGTATCATGGAGCGGAATAGGTTGCTGGATGACAATAGAGAATCACAGCATCCTGGGAATGTCCTCGGATACTATGCCTACCATGACCAACTACGAGCTGACCCTCAATATCCTTTCTCCGGAAAGAGATGAGTGGGATTGGAATAAAGCCAACCTACTGAGGGCAGATAGTTGCTGGTTTACAGATGGATCCAAAACTTCCAAGGGAACAGGAGCCGGAGTACATAGCCACAGACCAAGGGTGAGGATATCCTCAAGCCTAGGTACTATTGCAACTGTTTTTAAAGCCGAGATCCATGCCATTGAACTGTGTGTGCGAGGGCTGGAATATATGCATCTTACACGCAGATCAATAAAAGTTTTCTCAGATAGCCAAGCAGCTATAAAAGCCCTTATCTCCTACCGCTGTAACTCCAAAACTGTATGGAACTGTCAGAAGTATCTAAATCATTTGAGCAAAAACAACAAAGTGACTCTGGTCTGGATACCCGGCCACTCTGGTATGGAAGATAACGAAATAGCCGACTCCTTGGCCAAAGAAGGAGCGGGATCACGAATTATCGAACCAGAACCGATACTTGGCATATCTTCAAGTACTGTTAAAATGGCTGAAAGGACAACTCTCCAATATTGGAAAGAGTTACCAGGATTAGTTCATTCGAAGGCGCTTATAAAATACCCTTTGAAATCAAGAGCTAAGAAACTTTTAGAGACAAGCAGGGTAAACCTGAAAACTTTAACAGGCCTATTATATACCGGGCACTATCGACTAAACTATCATATGCATAAATTCGGCCTAGCGGAAAACGCCGAGTGCCGTCTATGCCTGGAGGATGATGAAATGGCAGACCATATCTTATGCACCTGTCCCACCATGGAGAGGATCCGACTATCAATATTTGACAAAAAGCAACTGCTGTCAGAGGATCTGGACACTTTCTCACCCAATAAAGTTATCAGTTTCATTAAGAGACTGAACTTATTGGGTAAAATATAACTAGAAGTGAGCCACATAGGCCTGCTGATGGCCGCAGTGGAGGTTTTCGAAGTGTTCTTACATATCATTTATAAATCAAACATTCAAAAAAGTGTCAGTTACCAAATACTGGTCAATTAGTGTTACAAAACTTTCTTGAAATATAATTAACGTGGCACATTTAACAGTGACACAAGGATAGAAACATTAATTTTTATTTTATGTGGGGATAAAACTAGAACTTAGCAAGTGGTATGCAATTTTTTTAATGCCAAATATCCAGGTCAGTAAGATTCAGTATAAGTTTAGAGAAATTGGACATGTTAAAGACATTTCAAAACCTGTCCATTCAAAAGTTAGAGAAGATAAGAAGATTGACATTTTGTTACCATTTTTTTTATATGAGCCAAAATGTTTTGACTCTGATGCTATATATTCGACAAACGTAAATAAAGGGATAAAGGAACATAAAAATTTTATTTTGAACAATATCCATAGCACCGGCATTATAACACATTGTATAGAGAATAATCATTTTATAGATTTGGATAATACTGACTTTCTTCATCTTACAATATTGACTTTGATTTTCAAGCCTTCAGCCCGGTCCCAACCGTACTTTTTATAAACGGTAACCTTTAAATATAAAGTAATCTTTATATAGTTAGACTTTTTAAATTTATATTATTAGAAATATTTATTTGGTTTCTATTAACACATACTGTAATATGTCTATAAAATGGCGAAGGCGCAAGGAACGACCAAGTAGTCGCAGATAAACTTCTTTAAGACATATTTAACCGATCGTGCCCAACAATTAAGAACACAGTAAGGTGTATCAAGTTCAGAAATAGTTGTATCAGGTGTTCCACAAGGATCAGTCTTAGGACCATTATTATTCTTAATATACACTTTCGATCTAGCCAATATTGAATTTTGTAATGTACAATCTTACGCTGACGACACTCAACTTAGCTTTAATTTTAAAATGTCCGATCTCAATCAGTTGTCGCGCAAAATTAATAAAGATTTGACAAGTATAAATGAATTCAGTTATAAACATTGTTTAAAAATTAACCCCTCGAAATCTGTATCACTGCTATTTTGTTGATGCGTATAATATTTATGTTAAAGATAGCCTTACTTTATCTATCGGCGATGAACCCTTATTAATAGTAGACCATGATAAAATATATATATATATATTACCTTTGATAACAATTTAAGATTCACTTTTCATGTTACAACTTAATCAGAAATACCTATATATGTTTTAAACTTTTATATGCTAGTAGACATATTTTGACTTTAAAATTAGAAATAAGTTATGCGAAACCGTTGTTTTGTCAACCATAAATTATTCTCTAATGATACTTTTTCCATGTTTTGACCAATTGATGAAAAGTAGGTTCCAAAAAATCCAGAATAATTGTTGTAGGTTTGTCAATGGTTTGAGAAAACATCATCAAGGTTCAAGTAAATTTAAAATGGCTAAAAATAAATTATACTTACAAATATCTATTTGTCACGTTTATCCACAAACTATTGTTTACTGGTAGCCCTCCCTATCTTAAGGACAAATTATAGCAAATTTTCACAACCGAGGTCTTAGATTTATTAACAGATTCACAATGCCACATCATTCCTCCGCAATGTTTCAAAGGTGCTTCACCTACAATGCTCTCAAATTATATAACAACTTAGAAGAAAATTCACTTTCATAAATTCATTTTAGAATTATGTTAAATTTAATTAGTTTCTTGAATTTTATTTATTTATATATTTTTTTGTATTGTTTCATGTTTATAATGAATATATTTATGTATGTGTTAAATATTTTTCATGGAGGTTCAGTGGTAGATTAGCTCTAAAGCTAAACTTCACCTCTGTGTAATATTAAAAATGTATGTACTGCATGTTTTCTTTAATAAAGTCGATTATTATTATTACTATAACCTAATAGCGCCATGTTTCGCGCTTGAAAGATGAACATTTTAAGAGTTATTTACGTAACAAGACCAGAAAGTGCTTTACTGGGAAAGTTGGCAGTTTCCAGAGAGAGCGCCAGCGAGTCCTAGAAGCTAGCGAGCCAAGTAAAGACACTTTCCGGGTGTGAAAATATCCAATGAAATGTCCCCCTTGAAAATAAAAAATCGACAAGTCCGAGAGTTTTCCGAAAAAAATTAATTTAAATATAGAAAACGCTTGTTTTGTTTAGTAACTACTTTATTTAATTCTTCACATTTAAGACACAATTTCTCGCAAATTATTGGTCCAAATTTAAAAAGTAAAATGGCGCTGTAAGAGAATTTACTCAACTTTAAAACGATGTACTATTTTACTCTCTTTGTAATTTTAAATTTTAGGGGGTGGATTCCACCACCTCTCAAGGGTTGAAGTATCGTGTTCGGAAATATCCAGTGAAAGTGTTCGTCTTGAAAACTTAATCAACGAGTTCAAACACTTTTCGGAAAAATGGTTCTAAATGCAAAAAATACGTCTATTTCGTTTTCGGTGACTAATCGTGTGTACCTAACCAATGTTCACTTAATCTAGAGTGAATTATAATAGGATAAATTAAACAGGAGAAATTATAATTCGAAAAAAAGAAATTCATAATTTTGCGAATACCGAGGATATCTATTACGAAACAAAACTAATATACATATCAGTAATGACTAAGATAACTGATTGCTTAGCTTAACCTACCGACTGCGCCAATGAAATAAAACTTCGATGCAGAACTCGGCTTTTAAAAAATAATTTTATTTTATAAAATCACATATGGTCCGAAAATGAGTTAAAATTTATTCATATACGAGTAAACTGGCAACGATTCGCCTTGCAGAAACAAAGAAAGGTGGTAACTGATTTAATAAGAAATGTGTTTGTATTATTAACAAACACTGCTGATTGCAACAAAGGCCATTTATTGTCATATATTACTCTCGTAGAGAAAATTGTAACACTGGCCATTTTCACAGTAACAAAATTCAAAAATATATACTGGTTAATCATTAAGTTCCTTTATTTAGAGGAAAATTAGATGTTATTCATATACATTGATAACATAATTTAATATTTACAACATAATGATAAAAAAATTTTAATTTTAACTTCAATATTTTCGTATATTTTTATGAAATCATTAGAAAAAACAATTCAAGAAGAAAAGGTACCGCAACTAGCACATTGATCCTATAAATTTAAATTAAATGTCCAAACAATCTTGTAGATGATTAGTGTACGGATAGCTGATATACGGGCACTGTTAAGAAAGGAATTATATACCGGGTGTAACAGGATCATGGTACACCCCCGTTTTTCTCCTTTAGTTTGGAAGATAATTTGGGATATCCTATATACATAATAAGCGGCACTTTTTGACATACAAATTCTTTTTCACGTCCGGTTTCGCCGGAAGTGACGCTAACTTTCGATTTTTAAATAGAACACCCTGTGTATCATTGCATTTTTGAGTTCTGCATAATTTTCTAAATTCAGTGATATCAAATAAGTGACATTTCAAACGTCAATATTTTTTATAATATAAGTTTTAGTTTTCCATTTAAGTGTGCCATGACAGTTCTGATTTATTCTAAATGACCCGTGTAATGTTAAAGAAATCGAAATCTCGTCAAAAATACTAAATTACCTGATTTATGAGCAAATAAATTTCATCAAAATGGTTTTTGGGGCCAAACTCAATTTTTTCAAATGGAACCATGGTAGCATTTATTAGTATTATTAATAAGGAATTTATTCATATGTCGTATTAAAATGTGCGATGAATACAAACAAAATTACAGCTAAAAGAAAATAAGAAAATACAATTTTGTTCTAATTACCTTGTTATACATAAGGTGGTTTGGAATACAAAAAATTAACAAAAACATTACAACAGTTATTCAAAATGCTGTCAATTAACGTCAATGCACTTCTGAACTCGCATAGCTGTTTCTCAAAGAACGTTAGCCAATTGCTGGGCCGTTATGCTATTAATTGTGCGTCTTACTCGTAGCTCCAGGTCTTCACGGGTTATAACGGCAGTTGCGTAGACAAACAAAGAAATCAAGGGGTGTTAAATCAGGTGACCTTGGAGGCCACCTCACAGGACAATTCGTCGAAATTACGTTTTCTCCGAATCTCCGTTGAAGGTAATCAATTACTATCCCTGAATTATGGGGAGGAGCGCCATCTTGTTGGAAATATATTCCCTTTCATAAATGGAAAGATAATTCAGCTAAACTGTCCTCAATTTCATGTTGCAGAAATCCTAAGTATCTGGCACCAGTCAGGGGTTCTTCAAATATTATTGGATCAATGATTCTACTACCGATTATTCCAAGCCAAACATTGAAACCGAACCGCACTAGAAAGTTACCCTCCCGTAATAAATTTTGATTTTCTTGTGACCAATATTTTGTATTTTGTCGGTTAAATAATCCCAAATTTGTAAACCTAGACTCGTCCGAAAATAGAATCATTCCCAAAAAATCATTGTTTGGCTGCACGTTATTCTGCAAAATCCTATTGTATGGGGAGGAGCGCCATCTTGTTGGAAATACATTCCCTCTCGTAAATGGAAATATAATTCAGTTAAACTGTCCTCAATTTCATTTTGCTGAAATCCCAAGTATCTGGCACCAGTCAGGGGTCCTTCAAATATTATTGGACCAATGAATCTACTACCGATTATTCCAAGCCTACAATTGAAACCGAATCGCACTAGAAAGTTACCCTCCCGTAATAAATTTTGATTTTCTTGTGACCAATATTTTATATTTTGTCGGTTAAATAATCCCAAATTTGTAAACCTAGACCGAAAATAAAATCATTTTCAAAAAATCATTGTTTGGCTGTACGTTATTCTGCAAAATCCTATTGTAATATTCCATCCTACGTTCGTAATCATTTTCGTACAGGTGCTGGTGCAATTGGTATTTAAACGATTTATAGTGGTATTTGTACAAAATTCGGCTTACTGTTTGGTGACTGATTTCCAATTCAAATCCAATTTGCCCTTAAGAAACAATCTTATCAACTTCTACTCGAGCCAAAACATTAATTTCCGTTCCTTCGTCAAGAATGAAATTTTCTTCGGGATCATTGTTGGGCTCACTGCGGAATTGATTTTCAAGACGATTAAAATAATTTCTCGTTGGACATTGCCTATAAGGATATCGATCGGCATAAAGGTGTCTAGCCGCAATGGCATCTTTTCTACATTCCCTATAAATAATTAACATTAACACTTGTATAAATTTGCGGCATTTTGAACACAATTAACAAGAAGTTTAAACAATTTTTAAAGACAATAAAAACACCGGTTAACCAACAAATGTTTGCCAAACTAAATATTTCATTGTTTTCAAAGCCACCTTAGTTAGTTACTTCTTAACATTTAATTAGAACAAAATTGTATTTTCTTATTTTCTTTTAGCTGCAATTTTGTTTGTATTTATCGTACATTTTAATACGACATTGAAAAAATTTCTTATTAATAATACTAATAAATGTTACCACGGTACCAATATGGCTCCACTTGAAAAAATTGAGTTTGGCCCCAAAAACCATTTTAATGAAATTTATTTGCTCATAAATCACGTAATTTAGTATTTTTGACGGGATTTAGATTTTTTCTAGCATTACACGGGTCATTTAGAATAAATCGGAACCGTCATGGCACACTTAAATGGAAAACTAAAAATTATATTATAAAAAAATATTGATGTTTGAAATATCACTTATTTGGTATCGTTAGATTCAGAAAATTATGCAGAATTCAAAAATGTAATAATATACAGAGCGTTCTATTTAAAAACCGACAGTTAGTGTCACTTCCGGCGAAATCGGAAGTGAAAAAAAATCACTTGTATGTCAAAAAGTACCACTTATTATGTATATAGGATATTCCAAATTTCAATTAATTATCTTCAAAACTAAAGGAGAAAAGGGGGTGTACCATGATCCTGTTACACCCGGTATAGAGACACAGTACACTTTTAAATCGCTGCTAAAATTTTTCTATTGATGAGAATGAAAAAAAGAAAACACAAGATTCATCTTAAATACCATATAGATTTAATATATAAAATTACAGGCAATACTAATACGTATTATTATTTTTACTTATGGAATACGAATATTTATTTGGTGTCATTTTATACAACTAAATAATCGAATTTTCTAAGTTAAAAAAATATGCATCAGTATTGCCTGTAATTTTATATATTAAATCTATATGGTATTTAATATGAACAATGTTTTGTTTTTCGATATTACTAATAGAAAAAATTAACATCGATTTATAAATTTGAGTTGGATATCTGGTGAAAAGTTAGCCTTAATTTACATTTTTCATAAAACTAGTGTGCTAGTTGAGATGTTCTTTTAATGGATGCCATAAAATGATTTATTACTCTTCTTCAATAGAAAGCAGACTATAGTAGTTATTAGAGGAGTGCATTAAAAAAAAGATTTTTAATTTTTTGTTACTTACTTCCTGTGAAATTTAAAAACACATCGTTACGAAATTATGACTTCTACACCAAACATGTTTAATATTGGGAGAATTTGGTATAAAAATATACACACCTTGTTCTAAAAAAATTCGTTGTGAAAAATGCAAAAATCAATAATGGTAATTGGTAAAGACTTCATTTATATCATTAATATTTATCAAATCTTTCTTCGAATATAACTCTGTTTGTCGTCTTACCAAAGTTATAGGCACTGCTATAATATCTATACTACAGGGATTGTGTTTGATTAACTTTCCAATGAGTGATTTCTTCATGGAATCGAAGTTGTCTAGATGTTTACATAATTACCCGAGGGAAGTAATCAGATATGGGAACGTTGATTTCAATCAGAGTCTGAATTGTTAAGTGCTTCCAAGTGTACAAATTAGTTTAATGTATTCACCCCTAAAAAATTCAGTTTTTGAAATTCCCTCACATTTAGAGACTTCATAAGAATTCTCAATTGTTTTTAGGGTACAACTCTATCAATGTATATATTAAAGACATCAGAATTTTATGGGAGTGATATCTCAGATCGAAACAACATACAACGCTTGTTAGCCATTTTTAACTTAGATTCGATTAGTTTTTCAGCTATTTTGGTCTAAACGATGCACGTCATAACAGATGATGTGATCTAGATATCGTGTAAATAGGGGTTAAAATTATAATAATAACCAAATTTATTAAAATATTATAATTTGCTTCAGAGCCGGCATCCCTATGACCGACGACATCGAGACAGTTGTTATATCGAAGAGAGTGGGGCCAATTCAGAACTAAAATCAATTAAAAAGTAAAAAGCAATTCCTACAATAGGGAACTTGCCTATAATTTTAAAAATTAAAATAATACTAAAAAACATAGCGTAACGTTGTAATAAAACGTGTACTTCACAAAAAAAATAAGATTTCTAATTCCACGCGATCAGTATGAAGGATCTAAACAGCGATAAAATTGAAGTGGCCTGAAACGAGCTACTATTGACTGTGGCGTCACACCATACAATATTCGGTAGTCGTCGCGCCGGGCAGCAACACAATCAGATGTTTACCAATTCCAACTCCAATTTAAAATCTTTATTCACAATTAAGTAGATTATTTACGACTTGTATGGGGTACAGAGTAAGATTTATATTAATACATATATTATATACAGAAAAAAAGACTAAAAAACTAAAAATCAATTCATTCATAAAATACTTAAAAATAATAATACAAACAAATTAACAAAGTATGACATTCTATATAAACATATGTACAATATGGTGTTATTAGACTGTGATTGATTTATTAGTGACTGTTCTGATATAAATATATAATTGTGTTTTATAGTACCGCTTATTGTAGTTGTACAGATATTTTAAAATGACTGAACAAGGTTTTTCAAAGGGCCAATCTGATAATTTGCCTAAAGTGGATATGTTTATGGTGGCATCTTTTATACAAAATAGTGAAAGTTTTCCCCTTGGAGAGGTCCGCGAGGTCAAGGCAGAGAAGTATGTATTTTTTTTAGCTTTTTAGTAATAATTTATAAACATAAAATAGTTATGACTTGATCACGGAATAAAATGAAATAACTACAAAATTCTTAGTCGCAACTAAGCATTTTTAGCAGACTTAGTCTTATGTTTGAAAGAATTTAGGGTAATTCTTTACAACAGCCACTTCTATATTTTTCGTGTTTTTTTGTACACACGTGTAAAGTGTCTCTATAGAAGACATTTTCTGCAAAGGAAATGTGGCGCAAATGTATAATTACCTATCGTAGGTATTTTCGTACTATATTTTGGGGCAAGGGAAATAAGTGATTGTGTCGTGTTATCATTCACATAATAGATAAATGTAAGATTTGAATAGAATAAATTAAAGGGCAAGGGAAAGGTATTTGCAATATACTATATATACTAGAGGTAAACATTTTACTCTTCGCAGACAGTAGTGTTATTGAACTTTTATATAATTGTTGCACATTCTGTAGGATAGTCTTCGCAGTTTTTTTTAAAAGAATCTTGTGTTTGTCTTATAAACTTCATTCTTACAATACCTAATGTATTGACTACATATTTAATTTTCTCTCCCGATGGTGCCGACTGTATTGGCGAAACGCGTGGCAGTATATTTTATAGTATAAACTAAGATTCATTCTTACAATACCTAATATATTGATCACATATTTAATTTTCAACTTTTTTTCATCTCCCGATGATGCCGACTGTGTAGGCGAAATTTGTGGTAGTATATTTTACAGCATTTTGGTGTCTATAGAAAATTACTTCAATTTTAGTAGCACATTGAAAATTGCAACCCTCTGTAGATTCATATTTTTAAATAAAATGTCCCATAACTTTTTTTATTTACTATTTTATTTTTTTCAAAAACAATGGTTTTCTTCCTCTAGCTAACACTAACTTATAGCCTAAATTTCAATTCGATCGGACTTTTCTTTCTTTAGTTATCGTGCTTACAAGAAACGTGACGGACGGACAGACCGACGGACAGATGAACAGACGGACATTTTGAAAGTTGTTCAGAATTCGATGACGAACGAAATAATTTTTTTCTCTGCGAGCGATATTAACGATTTTAGAAATGTCCCGATCAAATTCAATATACTCTTCGTAATCGTATTTGCGAAGAGTATAATAATAAATAGCTGTTTACTTCGCACCAGGAAATTACCCTTACTTAGTATCACTAAATTATATTCTATCTACTAATCTTATTTTCTAACATTGTATACACATTCTTTCTTTAATCCTACCCTAATTAAAATTCAATAAATCGGAATTCGGAATATTTTATTGCTTGCCTGCGAAAACCTGTAGATAGACATATAGTATTTAATAATGTACTTACATTAAAATGATCTTCACACACATGTAGAGACCTACTGCTCTGTGAAATGTCTTTTTCATTTCTTCTACATGCTTTTTGCCATTTTGATCGACGAATCTTATCTTCTGGCAATATTATAAATACTTTATCTGGCACTTTCATTGTAGTATTCTTACACAACGGTACAATGCAATATTTAAAATAAGGAGTTTTTGTTTCCATTTTAAGTATACACTTAAAATTTATCTGAAATCAAGCGGTCGAGTGCTGGGATCTCCGTCGTCGTTTGTAAATTGTATGGTGTGATGTCACGACTACTCCCGCGCGTTTGAACCTGTTTGAAACGGTTCGCTAGCGCGCGAAACTTGCTCTGCTAACCCTTGTAAACAATTTTTTATGTGTTTATATAAAATGAATAGATTATAGAATGTTTTATGAAAATTAAAGAATGAGAAGAGAAAAATGTAAATTGATAAAAATGAAGAGTGGAATATGGTGAGGTACAACTAACACACAACATACAATCACTTATACAATGTTACTTTACTCATCAATAAATTACGTAATAGTACCCATAATGGACTACCTAAATCATTTTTCCAGTAGAAACTGCATACACTAAATATTAAACTGTATTATGGAGTATAATATTATATAATTAAAATAAAATAATTAGTACGGTTATTTCTATTCTTTAATAATTTACGTGTCAGTAATTCCACTGTAACATTGGTCGAAACCCAAAAAGACAGCAGTTTTTATTTATTAATTAATAATAAATAAAAAGAAAGTAATTATTATTATATTTCAGTTTATATTTCGAGTTGTATTAGTTTCCCTAATATATTTATTAACCAGAGTGTACATATCGACCAGAACAATAGATTTTATTGCTTTACTCTATCCCGTCGTAATGTGTTGCTAGTTCACGTACTCTGGAACCAAAATTCTTTTCTGCACGACGTTCATTTATTTTATATACGTCTGTCACTTTCGGAACTTCCTAGAGAGAGACACAGTCAACGGAGGCTTTTTTCTTAACTAGGCCCCTTAAGGTGTGCTTAGGAATTTTCAAATGATCTCCGTGCTGGTAGAATATTCATGAAAATGGTCGTTTTGCGTTTAAGTTAAATATAAGTAAACTTAAAATCGAGGATCCCCAAAATAAAATACCTTATATAGCTCTGGAAACAAATTGAGCATAATAGTACGGTAATACCACAGACCTACTAGCTAACACTCTTAATCCATATATTGCGAAACATGTAGACAAAAACCTATAACATAGAGATTTTATGTGCGTATCCCAAGTCATTGCCTAAGTGTAGTCCTAAAAGTTTTGTTTGAGTTAGGTCTGTTGATTTTTTTTATTATAACTAAATAACTGACCAATAATTTTCTTGTGTGGAGTATATTGAATAAACACTGTTTTACTAGTGTTTATAAATAGTTTATTATTGTTAAAATAGTTTAAAAATTTATTTAATTACGACTGATATTGATTGAATTGTGTACGTAGTAAGCTATTGTTATCACTAGCAAACATAATTAAGTCGTTATTGTCCAGTTATAAGTTGGGAAAATCATTTACATAAAACAAAAATAGTAGAGGGCCAAGAACAGATCCTTAGGGCACGCCACATTCTAGTATTCGCTTGACTGATTTGACTCCGTCTAGTTCTACCAGTTGTTCTCTATTGATTAAGTAGGAATGGATAAAATTTTATACTTTTCCTCTAAAACCATGTGGACCTCATTTTCTTAATATTAATTCATACTTTACAGACAATAATGAATTTGACGACAGTTTTGGTACTTAAATATAAAGAACTTAGATCTATGTAAACATATAACAATAATTTACATATCAACAAACACAACAAACACGTCAACCTTGTTTCCAAGGGGTTCATATTTTAATGTAATACTTGTATACCTATCATCATCCTTCTACTCTACACGGCCACCCCCTCAAAAAATTCAAATGGCAAAGGGAGTCAAGTGATACATCTTTTGAAAGGTCTTTCAATTCTCTACATAACTGTTTATTTTTTTTAAACTTTTATCGATTCGTTCCTGACAAATAATTGTTTCATTATTTTAGGTTCGGGAAATAAAATAAAAGAAGCAGTTTAAATTATCGTATGTATTGTTCAAAATGACCCCCACCGACTTCCATACAGTAGTATAATCTGTCTTGAAATTCTGTAAGAACATTTCTGAACACGTCTGGAGTCAATAAACGGCATTCTCGAACAATTCTTTCACGTAACTCTTCCAGAGATGCGGGTTTTGTTGCAAATACCTTCGATTTCAAATGTCCCCACAGAAAGAGATCCAAGGGAGTTAGCGGGCCACTCCACATGACCTCTTCTTCCAATCCATCGCTCAGGAAAGCGATTATCCAAAAATTGACGGACTGCTATAGCAAAATGTGGGGGTGCCCCATCCTGTTGAAAAAACAGTTCGCCCTCTAAAAGATTATCGTCTTCTTCGAGGGTTTGGGTAATCATTGGGTCGATGTTATTTTCTAACAGATCGAGGTACCTTTCGCCATTTAAATTGTCAGGAATAAAAAACGGCCCGACAATGTGATCCCCTAAGATGCCAGCCCAAACATTTAACTTCTGAGGCCTTTGGGTATGAGTTTCCATGAACAAATGTGGATTGGTTTCACTCCAATACCTACAATTGTGCCTGTTTACCTCCCCATTTAACTGAAATGTCGATTAATCAGAAAAACACGTATTGTACAGTAGATTGGCATTATCGTTTAATTGATCACTAAAAATCTCACAGAATTCAAGCCGACAGACGATCGGGATCATCTTCGTTTAATTCGTGTACCAATTTAAATTTATATGGATAAAATTTGCAGGCCTTTACAATTCTATGAAGACTGCGTCGTGATACATCGGAAGCCTCAGCTACTTTTCTGATGGATTGAGTATTATCCATCTGCAAATGACCCAGAACTGCCACTTTGACTGCTTCATTCCTAATCAGTCGCTGAGGTTCATGCTTTTTGTTTCCTACAGAATCTGTTTCCATAAATTTTGTCAATAATTGTAAAACATACTGAGAATCAACCCTTCTATATGGGTGATTTCTATTGAATATGCGCTCCGTATCTCTAGCACAATTATCGTTTTTAAAATAAATGCTGACAATTTCTATTCTCTCCTGAAGGGTATAAACCATTTTGAGAACTCACTCTGGTAAAATGTATCTCGATTTAAAATTGGTTGCGAACAAATTAATGTTCAAGGACTATCACATACTTATGAGTCTTTTATTATTCTAAAACTAAACGAACAAGGAAAGTGTTTTTTGTCGAAAAAACTCGTGTTGATTTGAGAGCACTAAAAAATGTAGTTTTTTTTATAAATTTCAATACCCAGTGCCGTGTATTTTAGATTTTTTAAACGATTTCGATTGTGTGTAATCATCAAAAATAAAATTATTTTCCTTAAGAACGAATCGATAAAAGTTTTAAAAAAATACACAGTTATGTAGGGAATTGAAAGACCTTTCAAAAGATATATCACTCGACTCCCCTTGCCATTTGAATTTTTTGAGGGAGTGGCCGTGTAGGGTAGAGGAATGATGATAGGTATACAAGTATTAAATTAAAATATGTCTCCCTTGGAAACAAGGTCGACGTGTTTCACCAATTTTTCAAAAAAATTTTTATCTCCAAAGTTATTCAAGGTGCCTACTGTTGGTTGGGACACCCTGTATAATCCGAGACGTTAACGATAAATCGCTTAAGGTTGCGTTAAAACAATTAAAGATAGGTTCTAGTTTACAAATGAAGTATAAAATTTTTGCAAATTTTCCTTGGTCAGTAGCAGCTACAACATTTTCAACGTTTCAAATTTTTGGGAACCACCAAATTAATTCTGACATCCTACAAAGGGGATCAATCAAGAAATAAAACTCTCCATTCAAACAGCATTGACAAAATATAGTTCTATTATCAAGGCACTATTTACATGGGTAAAAGTATGACCTTGGTAGCAGAAAAAGGCCGACTTTAAATTAGTGAAAAAAGAAAAAAAAACGAAATCTTTCATAATCTTTTAACAGTTTCTAAATTATAACACATCAACATGCGGCATCAGCTTTGCCATTTGTCAGGCTTGTATTAAAGCATTTGTTATTCTGGGTTTTCCCACCATTACATTACAGGCATTTTTCATCCTTGTGTCTAATCAAACAGTCTTTGCGTGGAACACGAGATCTTTACCAGTGAACACGCATTATAACATCTTGGCTCGTGATGCTTAAAAGTGACAGATACATTCGTAGAAAAAGTATTTACGAGGCGAATCGTTGTTCTTTGTAATGCAGCATATAATTCATCTTTATATCTTAATTTATCCTTAAATTTTTTACCTTTATGCAGAAATAAATCTCGATTAAAAGTATCAAAACAATTCCAAACATAAAACATATTTCTGAAGGATGTGTCTACACAGATATCAGTGAGTCAATTAACTCCGTACCTTTATTTACAAATCCAGTACAGTACAAACCAAAAGTTGAATATTCGCGCAAGAACCCATCACCATCACTGAAACCATTTCAGGAATTTTCAGTCGGCTCGAGGCCGTCGTCGCAGGAACATGGCCCTAAGTAGAGGTCGCTGCAAACCGGACGTAACGTAAAGTGCGTGGAGTGTGCATACAGGGTGTTTTTAAAAAATGTGGATTTGTGATTAGTGAAAAAATTTGTGTTAAATAGTGAAGTAAAGTATGATTTGTTTTTTGCAGGAAAATACGTCGGAGTGGCTTTTAAAATTTTGTACATTGTGGATTAAATTTGTTATTATTGATTGAACTGAGTGACGATCTGAGCAATAATTTTTCATATATTCTTAAGAAATGCATTTTTTGTACTTATTTTTCTAACAATTTTTAAACAAATATTACTAATGGGCTGTGAACATAATTTTTAGAATTGGTTACTCAATATAAAATGTCAAATTTTCCCTTTATGCAGACATAATTTAGGTAGAACATTTCTTACATTTTTTTATTAAAAAAAAGAAAATGCATGTTATGAAATATTAAAACATGTTTCAGGCAACAATTTTTAAGCAAATAAGTTGCGAAAATCCAACTTTGGTAAATTACAACGACACATTTCGACGTAATTGCGAAAATTTGTCATTTATATCTGGTGTAGAAAAAAAATTAAACCTCTTATGTCGAAGATGAAAAAAACATTTAGACCTCTGGAAGAATAACTTAGAAAATCAATTGTTTTAAAACAAACTTTCTATGGGATTCCATCTTTTTTTCAAACAATTTTAAAACATAATCAATTTCACTATCACAAAATCCAATTGATGTCATAGTTCAATTGTTTCAAAAGAAAGTTTCATGGGAGCATGTCTTTTTTTATTTCATTTTAACAATCAATTTCGCTAATTTTTCATGAGTTTTATTTATGTTAAAGTTGATACAAATAGAACGACGGACAGACAGATTGATGGACAGGCGAACATAATAGTAAAAATGGATTAAGGGAAAGTTCAAAATATTAAATTAGATCTCGTAGAGAAAACATATAATCTTTAGTATAAATCTTTATGCTATAGGTACGAGGAAGAAAAAATTTAATTTTGAAGAAATCTCAAAATATAAAGGGGAAAAAATATGACATTTTATTTGCTTCTTATTAAATAAATAATTTGGGTATTGTATAAGTATCCTTTCAATAACCAAAAAATGAATTTATTTCTTCTACAAATACAGGGCAAATTTAGAAAAAAAAAAGCATAAATTTGGTATCCACTGATCCGGAGGCAAAAATTTGTTATTTACGTTTTTAAATAGTTTTCTGAAGTTCGCATCCGCTCAGTAACAATAAATCACCGTCAATGTATATATACTAGAACTAAATGCCACACCGACATTTTCTAGCAAAAAAATACGTTTTTTTCTATGAAAGCTACCCTCCCGATTTGAATCCTTTTATATCGAGTAGGCTGAGACAATTTGCAACGACGAAATTTGTTCAATAATCGATATTTTTTTAAATTTCATAATAGCGTCGTCAACTTCATAAAAAAATAAGACTATTACGTGCATGAATTCAAGAAATTTTGTTTAAAAAATTTAATAATTTGCTCCCGAACTTAATTTCGGCAAATGTTAGATCAAATAAAATTAATGGTCGTTATAAGCTAGCAAGAAGTAACTACCTTCATTTGATTATTTAGGTTAATCATTGACTTAATTGTTATATCTAACATATTTATTAATCTTTTGTCAATCTCTTTCTAAGACTAATTTTCGATACATTTTTAAAAAGAACAATTGTTCTAATTTTCTTATTTGATTATTGCAAATAATGAAATATTGTAAAAGATCAGTAAGAAAATAACAGTAAAAGGAGATTAAAAAGTCGTGGAAATGAATAAAATACCTATTTTCAAGCTGTTTTTTTAATAAAAAAATTAGATTTTACGTAGCAACATGCCTATCAGGTTTTCTTAATAACTTTACAATCTGTACGTTTTATAAATTTGGAAAAATAAAAGCTGAATCATGCATTAAAATATGAAAAATAAACCTGTTAAAACAATTCGTCACATGACAAGTGACAAATGTTCGTAAACTATCGATCCAATTCACTTTACTAGGTATATTTTTTAATGTAAAATAATACAAATCCAAGAATATTGGCACTCACTCAACAGTTTATTAGTTAAATTCAAGCCTATGCTATTTTTTTAACAAAATATTAGAATTTACTTAACGTGATTGTCATGTTCTCTTAACAACTTTATAACCTTTACATATGTTATAAATTTGGATATTTCTAAAAAAAAAAAAAAATAACAATGCTGAATCATGCATTGAAATATGAAAAAATAAACCTGTAAAAACAATTCGTCACAAGACAAGACGTCGTTTAAGATGCAATATCTCGTAACCCACACTTTTTGTCTAAACGAGATTTTGGCGTCATTAGACTTATGGGATGTCAGTTTATGTATCCACAAAATCTGGTAAGCACAGTTTTATAATAAATCAACTATTTTAGAAATAAGAAATCTCGTATCCCTCAAACATAAAAGCAAAATATCACTTAAGATACGCATTCCGCTATTTCTAATCTAATCTAAGTTGTTTTACGGTTACACTGCATAAGTAAAAGCATAATTTCTTTTGATGTAGCCTCCGTAACCGTAAAACTACTTAGATTAATTGAGATTGGTGGTAAAAGGAACTTAATGATTGTAAATTAAGAGAAATAGGTATCACATAATATACGTATATCCGCCAATTTTGCGGATTGAGAGGTATTGCCGTTCGAGTAGTGTTTGTTTCCTTACTCATCTGTAAAAAGCCGTTATGTGGGTTATAAGCTATTGCATCTTAAACGACGAAGAGACAAATGCTCGTAAACTATCGATTCAATTGCCTTTTACCAAGTGTATTTTTTAATGTAAAATGATACAAACCCAAGAATATTGGCACTCGCTCAACATTGTTTAATAGTTAAGTTGTAACACTGTCGTTAAATAAAACACCCTTGAGATTAACATCTGAAAACGGAAAATTAATAAGAAACATTTTATACATCGTATAATATACCAAATTTATTTCATAGTAAAGTGCATTAATATGCTTATTTATTGCGGCTTCTGCGGGGGTTTCGTTGTTACAAGCTTAATTTTTTTAAATAAAATGAATGTGTATGTACTCACGTTTCAAAATTCTGAACCATCAAAAATCACTGTGCAAAAGGCCATTAAATTTAAAAAATGAGTCAAGCTATTGCTATTTTTTGATAATTTTTTAAGAACAAGTTTTGTAGAGCAAATGTTTTTATAATTTGTCAAATATTATATTATACAGTGGAGCTTACAAGAGGACGAAAGTTAAAACGGCAATATCACGGTTTGAAATATTTCAAAGTCTAATACATTTTAGACAATTTTTTCGTTGCTCTTGTATTATCTTCGAAATGAAAGGTCTACATCAAAATTTTATACTCTCAAAAAGTTTACGTTTGCTGAAGAAAATGGTGTAGGATTTATAATTTTATAATCAATGATAAATAAGTTATACAACTAAATGTAATGCAATGCAAATTTTCTGTCGTACGTTTTCAGTCTCATACTACAGACATCCCCATGATATTATACGACACTGAATACCACACAAAGTATGATTGGTGGTATAAGAATACATAAGTAATATATTTATTTGTAAAAAGTGATAGTAGATTTAGGTGATCCTAAATAACAACGGCGGTTCGTGGGTCAAGAGATAGGGAGGTCAATTAGAAAAGTTTACTGTATTACCTACCTTTAGAAAAATTTAGAGAATGCCACAAATAACGTTCAGACAATATTGAAATTTAGTACGTACCAGAGTCGAGGACGAATCCTCTGAAAATGGAATCGAATTACGGATCCGAATCATAAAAATGATTCGAATATTCGGATACTAGTTTCGAATCCTTTTTGTATAAAAAAATAATTGGATTCGCAGGATTCATATCCTGTTTTTCGAATCACGGATCCGAAACATCAGATTAACTTCAGAATTATTGTTACAGTTACAGTTATTTTTTGATTTATTTTTATGGTGATGAGATTAGTGCTTTGCTTAATTAATAGTAAGTAAAAAAAATAATAATAAATTGCACTTTATTATAGCGTTTTTCTTGTGCGATAGACACACATTTTTTTAACAATAGACGCGTTATTGTCAATTCCGACTTATTTTTACTCGCTGAATCCGAATCTGATGTCAGAATTACCCCATCACTTCACAGTTTTCCAAGCAATTTTTTGAGGTTAGAAAAATTGTGACGTGTTGTAGTAATTCCGACGTCAGATTCGGATTCAGCCAGCCAAAATACGTCGGAAATGACTACTCGCGTGTTTTGTCAAATAAAAATAATTTTTTGTACCTGTGTAATCAAATAAAAAATATTATTTTTTGTTTGATTTTGACAGGAACAAAATTTCGAAGTTTTCGCCTCGCGCTCTCTACTCTTAATAATATGGCGCACAGCGCTCACGCAAAAAGTAATCGAACTACCAAAAAGGATTCGGACACGAATGCTTTTTCATTTGTTTTACGAATCACGAATTATTTTATATGAAAGTATATAAATATAAGAACGTCAAAAATGGCTGAAACACTGACATTTTAGACATTTAGATCTTCTCTAAAACGGAATTTCGGGTCGCCAGAAGTATGATATTGGAAAGGAGAAGGCCTAAAGCTCAAAAATTAAGAGCGGCAAGAATGAACAAAAAGGTGACATTTTTGACATTTGAGCCAATATGGCGGTATTTTTACATATTAAACTAGGTTTTGTCATAAAGCTTCAAACTTCTGTTACTTGTGGTTTCAAAAAGCGCACTGTATGTCGGAAGTAATGGCTTCGCCACTCTTCTTGTCCTTGGAAACTTCAGTAGAAAGCAGTTATTTACGCATGCAAAACAATTTTTCAATCTATAACCACATTTATCGTAGTTATGTTAATTATGTATGTTAATTGTATAATAAATCAGTATTAGATAGTACTCTGTGTGGTTATAAAAATAGCGACCACATATGTTTAGAGTACATTAAAGCATATACAGGGTGTTTAAGAGAGAATTCCTTGATTAAAAATAAGACGAAATCTTCAAATAAACATGGATGCGCAGTGGCTTGGTTTTCGATATACAGGGTGTTATATTTTAGTAATTATCTTTAACACCCTGTATATCGATTATTAAAAAATTTATTTTAGTAATTATCTTTATTTTTTAATAATCAAAATTGGCTGGAAACACCGCGTAGAAATTTATTGGGCTTTATAAGTCTCCAAATGATCATATTTTGGTCATGACCAGATTTTTTTAACAGTGGCTATGTGCAAGGTATTAGAAGTAATACATATCGGGGTATTAGTGTGTATTACATGTGAATTATTGGGAAATGGGATTTAGTGTACACATTTTTGATCAGCGGTTTACACCTCGTTCCCTGTCCTACAAATTATTTTAAAATATCTTTTAAATAAACTTCTGCGCAAGGGTTAGTCAGAGGTGTAATTTTTTGAAAAAATGTTTTTGCCTATCCAAAAAATGTTCCACACCTCAAAAATATTAACTTGAAACTGAAACTTAAATGTGAAATATTTAGATGTTTCGGAATACTCTCTAATTACCTTCTTAAAACTAAAGGACCATTTCTTTGGTAATAAAGAATTTAGTTGTACAACTTATGTATTTATTATTAGTTATAAAATTATAAACACTGGTTTATTAAGAAAGGATAAGTCAACATTTATTAAGAGTACAAACTTTTTATTTGGGCTTTCATTTCGGAGACAATACGAGGGGAACGCAAAAATTGACTAAATTGGATTAGATTTAAGTTTTGTTCTCTGATAAGCTCCAATGTACACAGTGGACAAATTTCGATGTTTGTGTAGGGTAACTCGGTAACTGCAAGATATACAAAAAAATGGAAGACACATTCTCGATATCTTTTTTTGAGACAAATTCATTGGCGAAAACAAAAATTTGCTATCGTCTTTTGTTTTAAATTATAAACAAAAGTTCGATTTCTTGACTTATGAAAAGTTGACTTCATCATTATTTAGGTATTTTTTTTCTGTATAATACAGTGGCGTCGAGAAAATTTGAAAAATAAATGCAATTTAGGGTTATGGCATAAAGTTGTATTTTTTCAAATCATAGTTTGCTATGGTTTAGTTAAAAACATTTTTCTTTTCTCATTTAAATTATGTAACATATGTGGGGTCGCTTTTGATGTGTATGTATTTAATAGCGAAAATAATCTTTTAGTACATTATCTTTCGCATTTTTTTATATTTATTCCAAGTAGGCGTGTGTCATCTATGACAGTGTTTATCCATTTGTCAATCAACTGCATATTAATAATTTTGTTTCCGTCATAATTACACCCTATTTAATCGTAAAAGTGAAGATATCTTACGAAAATTACGAGAAATATGATACGCTAGAATGCTTTATTCAAAGTAATGACAATTTTGATATTGCATCCGAAATGTATTTCAATCGCTATCCAGAAAGAAGACAACCTAATAAAGCTATTTTTAAGAGGTTAAAGGAAAATATCATTAACTAAGGGTTCTTCAACAATCCAAGACCAAAAAATCAGATATTTATATCTAATTTTATAATCCATTACAATTACAAAATAAAAATTCAAATTAAAGTAAATATTCAAACTGATGTCAGTCAGGTGATCGTGGTGACCACCTCACTGGTTCGTTACTTCCAATTCAGTTATTTCCAAAATTGGTATTTAATAATTATATTTCAATCGCTATCCAGAAAAAAGACAACCTAATAAAGCTATTTTTAAGAGGTTAAAGGAAAATCTCATTAATTGTGGGTCCTTCAACAAGCCAAGACCAAAAAATCGGATATCTATATCTAATTTTATAATCCATTACAATTACAAAATAAAAATTCAAATTAAAGTAAAGTAAGTAAAGTTCAAACTGATGTCCGTTATGTTGGATACATAAATTACACCTCTTCATAATACTCTGAACTGCATTAAAAATATGAAGATTTTAAATGGAATTCACACAGTTTATAAAATTTAGTCTGAGTTCATTTATGCCGGTACTGGCTTTCTAATATAATTTATTTTTAATGGGGCCCCAAAATAAAAAAACCAGTGGCATCAAGTCAGGTGATCGTGGTGACCACCTCACTGGTTCGTTACTTCCAATTCAGTTATATCCAAAATTGGTATTTATTAATTCTGAAACGGTCCTTATATTATGAGGTGGTGCACCATCTTTTGGAAGAACTGATTTCTTGCCTTAATTAAGGTAGATTGTCCATAAATTCCTTAATAATTTTCTGCTTTAAGATTTCGTAGTACCGTTGGCCATTAAGATTTTCTTGATATATGTGATATGTTAAAACACGATTGCCACGTAGAGCACACAGAACACTAAAACCAAAGCGTCGCTTAGATCGCACGTCAACGGTACGGTGAGAGTTCATATCAGACCAATAGCGCTCGTTATGCCTGTTGAAAATTCCTGCACTGCTAACGTAGGCTTCATCTGTCCAAACCACATTTCTAGAGAAGAATGAATCTTGTTGACTTTTTTGACGATACCAAAACTACAATCGTCGCTGAAGATCAGTTGGTTGCAGGTGATGTTGTTTCCTTATTATATAAAGCCTGAATTTATGTGTCTTGAAAATACCCAAAGCTCGACGTCTTGAAATCCAAGAATAGCCTCAATTTGACGACTTGAAATTGTAGGATTTGCAATCGGCATTCCGATTACAGTTATTGAAGTTTCTTCGGCATCTTCAGTGTTGTAATTTTTTGATCTTGGCTTGTTGAAAGACCCACAGTTAATGACATTTTCTTTTAACCTCTTAAAAATAGCTTTATTAGGTTATCTTCTTTCTGGATAACGATTAAAATACATTTCGGATGTAATATCACAATTGTTATTACTTTGAATAAAGCATTCTAGCATATCACATTTCTCGTAATTTTTGTAAGACACCTTCACTTTTACGATTAAATAGGGTGTAATTATGACGGAAACAAAATTATTAATATGCAATTTTCTGACAACCGGATAAACACTGTCACGCCTACTTGGAATAAATATAAGAAAACGCAAAAAGTAATCTACTAAAAGATTATTTTCGATGATAAATACTTACACATCATAAGCGACCCCACATATGATATATAGTTTGAAAGAGAAACAAAATTTGCTTTTAACTAAACCATAGCCAACTATGATTCCCATTTAAAAAAATACAACTTTATGCCATAACTCTAAAATGCATTTATTTTTCACTTTTTCTCGACGAGTGAATTTGTCTCAAAAAAAGAGATCGAGAATGCAACTTTTTTTAAATTTTCTCGACGCCACTGTATTATTTTTTTTTTATTTTTATTTTTATTTTTACACTATTCAACAGGTCCAAAAACCCAATTACAGAATAGGAACAGTACAGAAAAAGATATAAGTATACACGTAATTCATAAACAATGAAATTTGACAAGATAAATATTAAATATGAGTATACACAGAGACAGAATAGATTAAGGAATATACTAAAAAAGTCAGAAAAAGTATAATAATAGGAAACCAACTAAAAAGAAGCTAAGAAATAAGGCAACTATAAATTTAATTTTTTAATAGACTGGATGTTGCAGGATAAAAGGATAAAATGTCGATTCCGCAATTTAGTGAGTTATAATTATTGCACATATTGTGCAGAGGAGAATATTTTTTTAGATTCGTTCGTGCAGTTGGTAGATAAAACAAATTTCTCTGTCTTGCCCCAACTCTAGAAGTGTGAAAATTTAACATACCTAGAATTTGGGTACAGTTTATATTGTTATGAATAATCTTGTGCAAGAAAGTCAGATATGCTTTTTTGCGTCTCTGCTCAAGCGAGTCGAGACCAAAATTTGCGAGAAGCTCGTGTTGCGGGAAACCAATAGCAGGATATTCCCCATCTGTTCTAAACTTGGCATATTTTAAAAATCTGCGCTGAATTCCCTCCAGATTATCAATGTATGTAGCGTAATTAGGACACCATATGGTTGACGCATATTCTGAATTACAGCGGACAAAGGTGGTATATAGTAGCTTCAGTGTATCAATATTCTGGAAGTTACGGCTATTTCTGATAATAAATCCTAGAGCTTTGTACGACTTTGTGACAATATAAGCAATGTGACTATTAAAGGACAACTTTGTATCAAAAATGACTCCCAAATCACAAAACGTGTCAGGTCTTGAGAGTATGTTATTATCGAGAGAGTAATCGAAATGTATCAAAGATTTTTTGTTGGAGTACGACATTGCATTACACTTTTTGATATTTAAAGGTAGATTATTTTTTATGCACCAGTCATTGACAAGAGTTAAGTTATGTTGTAGTTCTAGACAGTTATCAATACTTGCAACTCTGCAAAAGATTTTCAAATCATCAGCATATAATAAGCATGAAACTGTTAGGCTATCAACAATATCATTGATAAATAAAACAAAAAAAGAGGTCCTAATATCGATCCCTGGGGAACGCCAGACGTAGCCAAGACTTCAACAGAATTACAACCACGATATACTACATGTTGGATCCTATTTGAGAAATAAGATTTTAGAAACGTCAGGAAGTCTTGAGAGAAACCAAAATTAATTAACTTATTTAATAGTATATCATGGTCGATTCTGTCAAAGGCCTTCGAGAAATCAGTATAAATCACGTCGGCTTGAAATCCCTCATCGATAGCATCAGTTAAAAATTCTGTCATACAAAATAGGTTTGTTACAGTTGATCTGCCTTTAACAAAACCATGTTGAGCCTCTGTGATCAAGTGTTTGCAATGGGAAAATGTGTGATCAAATAATAGCATTTCGAAACATTTGGCAAAGTTACAGATTATGACAATTGGACGATAGTTACCAATTTCTGACCAACCACCTTTCTTAAAAACTGGGGTTATCTTGGATAATTTCCATTGCGAGGGAAAAGTATTCATTTTTAAGGATAAATTAAAAAGTTTAGAAAGGGGTTCAGCAAATATTGACGCACAGTCACGTAATAGGAAAGCTGGAATTCCATCTGGTCCGCTTGTCAGCTTGGGCCTGAATTTTTTTAAACAAATGAGAACATTATTTTCAGTTATTACGGGCGAGTTAAGTTGATCATAGTTATTAAAATTTTTCACAAGGTTGTCATTTTTGTTAGTAGGAGTGTTATAGGATTGCTGAAAAAATTGTGCAAATGCATTGCATATTTCTTCAGGATCGGTGAGATTTCTATTATCAACAGTCAAGTTATTAGGTATACCAGCATAAGCGTTCTTTTTATTAATAAATTTCCAGAAATTAGAGGGATCTTGTACTATATTATTTTCTAAGTTAGCTAGATATTCTTTAAGTGACTTTTCGGAGTCAGTTTTGAATTTACGCCTAAGTTGTTTAAATTCATTATAGAAAGTGATATCATTAGAATTTTTGTACTTTTTCCAGAGTGAGTGCTTTCTCCTAATGTCTTTTATTATAGAATAACTGAACCAGGGTGGGTAGCTGCGACTTGGTGCAATTACTTTCGGCACATGGGTGTTAAAAATTAAGTCCAGTTGATTATAAAACAATTGTGTAGCCGAATCAACATCTACACAATTATCTAGAAAGCTCCAATCAGTTTCAAGTAAACATTGATACAGGAGAGGAAAATTGGCTTTCTTAAAATTGTACTTGTGTACGGATTTGTTAGGTTTTTTTTTATGTACTAAGTTATCCTTTAAAATTTCACAACTTATAAAAATAGACGGATGGTGTACATCTTCACAACTGCTTTTTCTACTAAGCAATCTTTATTACTCAACACTAGATCTAGAATACGATTATTTATATTTACTATATTATTGTACTGGTAAAAATTCATGAAGTTTTGGAAATTTAAGATTGTTTCTAATCTAGGCGTTGCAGTACTGTTGTTAAATGAAAAATATTCTGGAATATTAAAGTCACCGAGGATCAGTAAATCGGAGTCAAATAAATAATTAAGAGAACAGAACGAATCAAATATTGAATTATAAACGTCGATAGAACTATTTGGAGGAATATAGATGACAAATATGTAGAGATGGCTTAAGTGTATTGATATTTTAACACCAACGATATCTACAGTTGGTATTGACTTAAAGTTAGAATCACATAATTTTAGATCTACAGCTAGTATACCAGAACTAACCGCTAGCATAACCCCACCGCCTTTACTGCAGTTAGTGGCTTTCAAGTTGCGATCATATCTGAATATATTAAATTTATTATTATCTAGTATTTCAGGATTTTCTAAATTTTCGTTTAACCACGTTTCCGAAAAGGCTAAGATGTCATAGTTACAAGCAGATGCATTATCATACAGAGTCCTTAATTTGGTGTTTAATCCGCGAACATTTTGATAGTATATTGATATATTGTGGAAGGCATAACTAAAGTTGCGCATGTCCTTGACGGTGGGACTAGAACAGATGGGGATATCAGTAGGGGGGATATCTGATTGCTATTGATAACCTAGATCACATTTTAGTTTTATGATAGCCGTTTTATAAGTATGACAACTATCATGATCCCAAGCTGCGTGTTCTATGTCAATATTTAAGTCGGGGGATTTTTCCTTTAAGACAGAACAGTTTATACATTTAAACTTTTCAGCTTGACAAACATTTAACTCATGCTTAAGGCTACATTTAGGACAAGAGAGAACATTTTTGCAGTTTGTTTTCGAATGATTGTATCCATTACATTTAAAGCAGCGTAAGATTTCTATGGCTTCATAAACTTTACATATGTTTAATCCTATAAGTAAACAACCATTATTAATTACCTTACTGTAATCCGAGATGTTTAATTGTACAATAGCTTGATATATTTCGGGATTCTTTTTAGTTGGCCACAATTTAATTAATTTACAATCAGAGTTAGCAGAGAATAAATCATTATTTTGTTTAACAATGAGTTTACAAATTGTATCAGAGTCCATTTGTTCCGAGAGACCAACGATCCTGATTCTAGGGTGCAGTCCTTTTACTTCGCGAATTTCATAGTTACTTGATAGTTTTTCTTGAGCCAGATGTTTAAATTTTGAGATTTCCTCAGAAGACTGACAGCTCACTAAAAGACCTCCATCCTTGATATGCTTAATTTTGTTAATGTTTATATCAGAATTAATTGGATTTAAATTTTCTAAAATATCCGATTTAGTAAGTTTGTTATCTTGAGTCACTTTCGGCTTCACAATTATAGCAGGTTGTGCACTCTTATATAGTACAGACGAGTAAGATGGTTTGATTTAGGGGGGGTATTAGCTTCGGGAAATTTGAAGTCAGCTAATTTTTCTTCGGCTTTTTTCAAGAAGTCCGACTTAACCGATGTGAACAGGTGATTGAGTTCGTTAAAGAAATTTGATAGTTTTTCTTGGAAAATCTCCTGTAGTTTTTCCTTATCAAACATTTCCTGCAGATCTCTGCAGCTAACACATTTCCAAGCTAAGCCGGGTACATCTTTAATAAGAGCTATCAAATCATTTGAAGCGCCAATACACCCTAAATGGAATTGTTTTTTACACAGGCCTCCACAAGAAATGGCTTGCTTTTTTGCTGTAACAGCGCTGGCACAGAGAGCACACCGTGACATACTGTTTATCACATTATTTAAATACCGAATAAAATTCCGTTAAATACGGTATTTCCACAATTACATTAAATTAAAGATCAACAGTATTAAGTTGCACTAGATTTTATGCACCTATTTAATATATTTAAATGTTTATTCACTGATAAATTTTTAATATTTCACTGGAGCGACCTTACGCACGATCATTCACTACGGAGATTCAATATATCTTGAATTATACAGAAAAAAGTGCCTCAAGAATGTAAAGGTTGTTTTTTTCATAACTTTACAAACAGCCAAGATATTGACTTGTGTCTAAAAGTAGAAAAATTGAACTTTTGTTTATAACAAAAGACGATTGCAAATTTTTGTTTTCAGCAGTGAATTTGTCTCAAAAAAAGAGATCCAGAATGTGTCTTCCATTTTTTTGTATATCTTAAAGCTACCGAGTTACCCTAATTATAAAAAAAATATTGCACTATAAGACCTTTTCTGAAAAACATATTAAAAAAATCGTAATTTGTAATTTCTTTGCTTAACTCGTTTTTTAACTTTAGTGCCATCTCGCACATTACGATTTTTGACTGCCTCGGGATTTTGAAACATTAGTACATAAGCATTCATTTTATATAAAATTTAATGTTAAAACGATATGCAATTGTTTTTCTGTCGCCATATTTGATTTCCATGGGAACAAACTATAGCATCCGGACTTTTCTTTTTCGAGCTCAAAAACTATCACCCTGTACATTGTATTCTACATCATAAGTTATCAAAGTAGAATTATTTCCAGCAATTTTCCGTATGAATATTTATAGCGAGTAATTCTCATTTAAAGGGATTTGTAACGAGAAAGGTATATATGAGGAAGAGATAGTGATGAATTACTCAACACATCAGATGAATCTTATCATCATACCTTGAGGAAACAAAATTATATTGTTTTCCCCAGATATTTCATGATGAGCAGTTTACCAAAGACTAAGTAGGCTAAGTCAGACGGAAATTAAAGGCTTAGATCGTTGAAACCACAATGTGGAAATTTGAGTTGTTATTTATGAAGGTTTCGACCTCACTAAGAAATCCAACACGACTCGAATTTATTTCTACCAAATTTCAAGCAATTTAAAGATAATTTTTCATGGATACAGTGATTACTGTTGTTTACATAAAACAATAATTGGACCTGTTTAAAATTAATTTGCTTTCATACAGCATTAGTCAAAATTATGGGAACAAACTATTTTTTCCGTTAAGGCCGAATATTTTTGTTGCAATTTTGCACTGAATATATTCGATATCTGCGAACATTTTGGTGACATTAATAATTTTATACCACTTGATAGTGGAAGTAATATTTAGGGTGGATCTTATTTTCAGAGGTTCTAGAAAAAATCATGAATTTTCAACTCTGAACACATCTTGAAAAGTATCATACTTTACCCAGTCACAAGTCAGGTGGATATAGCTGCACAACGGCGTTACTTAATATAACTGATAATATATTGAGACAGGTCGATCAGGGAAAAACGATATTGTTAGATTATTCTAAGGCCTTTGACATCAGACATGAAATATTATTAGCAAATTTGCATTTCATCGGATTTTCAATAACACAGCTGATTTGATAAACTGTTTATTTGGTAGGTCACAATTTGTAGAAACTTCCAAAAAGATAGGCAATTTTAGGAATATTTTATGTGGTGCACCTCAAGGCTCTATACTGGGGCCATTGATGTTTAGTATCTATACCTGTAACCTAGCTTCTAATTTGAGAAATATTATTGATACATCCCAGAAACATAATTTAAACATAAATCCAAACAAATCTTTAGTTCTCGTTTTTGGAAAGTCACCTGTATCTGTTAAACAAATTATTAATGTAACAATAAATGATACAAAATTACCTTGTTCTAATGTTTCTAATAATTTAGGACTAGAATTGGGTACAGATCTACGTTTTAAAAAAACATGTCTCAAGTGTTTAAGGGTCTCATATCACCACCTCTTCATAAAACTGCAATATTACGTAGATCTTATTATATATATATATATATATATATATATATATATATATATATATATATATATATACATATTCTTTTTGTTTTAATAATTACCTTAAATTTTATAATTAACTTTTCGTTTTTGTTTATATTTTCTGTCTCACTCTAAAGGCAATATTTTATAAGTTCAAAAATGTTTTCTTTTTCTTGAGGCTAGAACTCTGATCTTAATGACCATGTTGTTTCCAGTCTCTTTATGGTTGTATACTAGATATGTATATATATTTTCTATTTTGTACTTGTATATAACTGCAAATAAACCTGAGGAAAATTGTTCATGATCGTTTGGATTCCGAATTTTTTTTCCACTTTTTGTGAAATTTATCTTTTTTTTTTTTTTAATTAAATTTTTAGTTATGAAGGAATATGAAATGGGGTATGAGTCCTTTCTAATGCGAACAGAACAATTTGGTTCTTTGGAATAACTCAATTTCCATAATATGGAAATTTGAAAACTTTCGGAATCTTGGAGGTGGCAGACTTTTTTCTACACTTAAAAAACGTTGGCGTTTTTCATTATAGTCATTGGTGTAAAAAATAGTCTAGTGCTACAAAGTATCTACGCCATTGGATACTATTTTTTTGCTGTTTGTGTGAAATAGACCTGTAGGTCTTTTATCAAAGTCATTATGATTTTTGCATTATTTGTAACTGCTATTTTAATTCCCAAAGTTTTCCACAATAAGGCACAATAAGACACCTAAAGAATAAGGTTTCAAAAAAATTCAGAATTTTAATATTGACTCAATAATTTCAAGAAACTTTTCACAATTAATAGACCAATCAAATTAAGCAAAAAATCAGGCCCACTTTCACGATAATTTCCAACCATTCCCGACCAGTACCATTCGATTCAGCATGTTTTTGAATTCTCATGGGCAGTTTTGCCGTACGTTATATGAGCAAGAATTTAATTTATAAACAAATAAAGTTGTGAAAATGATGAAAATCGATGTTTCTGAATGTTCAACTTCAAACGCTGCGAAAACGGCAACAGATAGAGAAAAATTGCTCAGAACATTTTTTATAGAGCGTTCAATTCCCATCAAAAAAAGTCCGCGACGACATATCTCTAAGATGAATAGTTAAGGCGTTACAATGAGTTAAATGTTTATTATTATAGATTTATTGGGGTCAAAATAAAATAAGAAGGTTTAGTGCCATATCCCCAAAAAAACAACTATGCAGCTACGGACACGTGTTTCGGAGTTATTGCCCCTCTTCAGCGTAGCGTAGCTAAAGAATTGGATCTAGGATGGGATAGATCAGGAACAAGAACTAAAATAAAGCTGGAAAGTACAGTACACAGTACTCAATTAGTGCATTCATGTTCCCATGTGCCACAATTGGGGCCTCAATGATCACAGTCAACAGACAGAGCTCTATGTGTGCTGCCCGTTTCCACCTCGCAAATACAAACAAAATAATATAGATTTATTGGGGTCAAAAATAAAAGTAAGAAGGTTTAGTGCCATATCCCAAAAAAAAACAACTATGCAGCTACGGACACGTATTTCGGAGTTATTGCCCCTCATCAGCGTAGCGTAGCTAAAGAATTGGATCTAGGATCTAAGTTGTTTTTTTGGGGATATGGCACTAAACCTTCTTATTCTATTTTGACCCCAATAAATCTATATTATTTTGTTTGTATTTGCCAGGTGGAAACGGGCAGTACACATAGAGCTCTGTGTGTTGACTGTGATCATTGAGGCCCCAATTGTGGCACATGGGAACATGAATGCACTAATTGAGTACTGTGTACTGTACTTTCCAGCTTTATTTTAGTTCTTGTTCCTGATCTATCCCATCCTAGATCCAATTCTTTAGCTACGATACGCTGATGAGGGGCAATAACTCCGAAACACGTGTCCGTAGCTGCATAGTTGTTTTTTTGGGGATATGGCACTAAACCTTCTTATGTTTATTATTTTTCTACTGCGTACTGGTCAGCTGTATACGCAACGCGTATCCACTTTTTTCTACATAAGAAACAATTTTCTTCGAAATTAAATTGCGGCACACTTAAACGACGTGGGTATCGCTCTTTTGGAATTCCAGAGCCAGGCTTCAAATTATCTTTTGAGGAATACGCTTTTCTACACTTATCATGAACAGTAACTTCATTAACATTTTCTATTTGATTCCATTTCTTATCCTCACGTTTCTTGCTGTTTTCTATAAACGGTTCGATTCCATTTTGTTTTACTGTTACAGTCTTGCCCATTTGCAGAGTCCCTTTACATATAAAACAATTTTCTAGCGACATTTTTTATCGGTTTCTTTTATATTAATCAACAGCACAACCACAATGATAATATAAAAATTGCTCACAACCAGTACACTGTATAACTGCGTTATAACTGCGACGACTATTAGCATCAAACTGAACAGCTCATAACTTAATAATAATTTATCTTATAACTTAATAATAATTTTCCAGGTCTTTGAGTATGCATAAAAGTATATAATAATTATATCTAGACCAAAAAAAGTGATAAATACATTTGCTAACGTTGTAGAAATAAGAAAATTATGAAAGATTTACAGCAAGTCTACTTTCAAATGTTCTGCGCAGGCGGCCATTACGTAGCATACGAGTCTGTTGATCGCGCATGCGCGTTACTTGTACAGCTGACTGATATACAGCAGAAAAATAATAAATATTTAACTCATTGTAACGCCTTAACTATTCATCGTAGAGATATGCCGTCGCGGACTTTTTTGAAGGGAATTTAACGCTCTATAAAAAATTTTCTGAGCAATTTTTCTCTATCTGTTGCCGTTTTCGCAGCGTTTGAAGTTGAACATTTAGAAACATCGATTTTCATCATTTTCACAACTTTAATTGTTTATAAATTAAATTCTTGCTCATATAACGTACGGCAAAATTAACCATGAGAATTCAAAAATATACTGAATCGAATGGTATTGGTCGGGAATGGTTGAAAATTACCGTTTTGAAAAACCCTTAATTTTGCTGGTCTATAAGGAAAAACTAGGGTAACCAAGCCGAGATTCGAGTATATTATCACAAAACATTTTTCTATCCTTGCAATATATTTCCTAAATTATTTTATACAACTTTTGTGATTCTAGAAATTCCTATGCCCTTCGATTGTGAACTGAATTTTGATTTTGAAACGACGATAGTTAAGTTTCCTTTCTAATCGGTTTTCCTTCTCGTAAACTTGTTGTTCGTCTGGAATTAAGTGGGAAACCCACTTCACTGTCACTTCCTTACAACTAAGAGATTCATGAATTATTTCATGAGCATTTGCTAAGCCAATATTTATTTTAAAAACAATCTGCCGGCCGAGATTCGATAATCGCCCGTAACCATAACATCAATTTTCATGGGAATATTGGGGTGCAAGCTTGAGACGTACTTTTCCTGTTGTCATGAACTTACGAATCTTATGATAAAAGCGACGGGAGAAAGGCAAAATCTTAAAATGCCTTATTGGAAATTCTATCAGGTTTTTATTGATATTTTATAAAATATCAATTTTTCGTCGCAGTCCTCTGCTCTGATTTTACATTCATGTTTAGAGACATTTACATACGGTCGGTATTTAATACCAATTCCACATCTTTTTGTGCAGAAAATTTTAAAATGACGACAGTGCGAGTTGATTTGTTTTTTTAACAGAACCGTATATTTAAGTTTTTCAGTGGTCAATTCTCTAATCAGTCATATACCATATATCAGAATATCACATAGAAAAAAATATAAACGCGGAGCGCAAATAATAGTACAGTATTGGTATAATATGTGCACACAGACATAGATTTACAGTGTGACTCCTTTAGGACATTAACGCCCCAATATTTTTTTAGTTTTTATCCGATATAAATCAAACTGGTCTCAAAAGATAGAGGTCATTTACTTAGAATAGATTAGATTAGAATAGATTTATTTTCTAAAAAATTACTGTTACACAACAATAATAATACAAATATGCTTATATAGATATCTACATAACATAATGCGCCTTAATCAAAGCATAAGGGAAATAGCATTTACTTAAATAAGTTCAATCCTAATTAATATACAATACAGGTACATATGTACTTAAATAAGTTCAAACATTATAAGTATACATTGCATGGAAAAAATATTTTTGGAAGTAAACCCTTTGAAAACCTTTTATGGTTGAAATGTTGTAGTAAAGTATTCTTCTAGATTATAGAACACGTAATTATTTAAAACTTTCTTTAGCCTAATTTTGAATAAGTTTTCGTTGTTTATGCAAGTAATAGAATTTGGCAAGTGATTATAAATTTTTATTCCGGAGTATAAAGGACCTTTCCTATTTGTGACATATCTATAATTTGGTGCAATTAGTTTTAAGTTAGATCTGGTATCGTAATCATGAATATCAGCAGGTGTCGATATTGTGTTTCGCTGTCTGTAAATTTGTATAGCTAATTTATATATATATATATATAAAGATTGATTACAGTGGGTACACATAAGTTTTTAAACGCTGTTCTACAGGATTCTCTTGGACCAATACCACAAATTTCTCACACAGCGCGTTTTTGTGTAGTTAAAATTTTTTGAAAATAAGTTGCGTTTCCCCAAAATTCCACACCATATTGTAGTATGCTTTGAAAATATGCAAAATACATTGATAGTGCCGCTGCAAAGCTGATATTTTCTTTGATGTTCTTTATTGCATAAATTGCATGCCCAAGTCTTTTATTTAAATCAAAAATATGCGTCGACCAATTTAAAGATTTATCAATATGTATTCCTAAGAATTTAGTATCAGTTGCTGATATTATTTGTCCTAAGTCAGTTTGAATATTTATATCTAAGATTGGTGCATGGGGTTTTTCAAAAGTTATATTCATTGTTTTTTCGACATTTAAGAGCAGTTTGTTACCATGAAACCAGTTTGTGATACCGTTCTTTGCCTCTTCACTTTTAACTTTAAGATCGGTCAAATTATCATCATTCACTATGATACTGGTGTCATCAGCGAACAACGAAAATTGTAATGAAGGGAAATTATCGACAAGATCATTTATATATATTAAAAAATAGGATCGGACCTAATATGGACCCCCTGAGGCACTCCAAATTTGATATCTTTTGCTTCTGTAATAACAGTTTTTCCAATTTCCTGAGAATCGTCATAAAGTCTGACATGTGCAGATCTTTGTTTTAAATACGAAGTAAACCACAAAAGTGGTGTACCGCGTATTCCGTAGTAGTTAAGTTTCATTAGTAAGATATTATGATCTACACAGTCAAAAGCTTTAGACAAATCGCAGAAGATACCCATAGGAATGTGTTTATTTTCTAGAATATTATTAATATAATTTATTAGTTTAAATGCAGCGTCAGATGTGCTACAATCTTTTTTGAATCCAAACTGAAATGGCGTTAAAATTTTAAATTTTTCTAAATAATTTACTAACTGGTTTTTTACTATTGCTTCTAGTATTTTCGAAATTGTTAGAAGTGAAATAGGTCTATAATTTGAAATATTATGTTTGTCGCCTTTTTTAAAAAGCGGCTTAATAGTTGCTATTTTGAATTTGTCTGGGAATATCCCCTGGGAAAGTGATAAATTTATGATATGCGTTAAAGGTTTTTTTAAAACTGAAATGTTTTCTTTTATTAATGTAATCGGAATTTCGTCCCATCCAAATGATTCTTTAGGTTTTAACAGCTTAACAGTTTCAATTACTTCGTATTCCGTAACCGGCATAAAGTACTGGGAGTTCATGGTAGTTTTGTTTATCTTATTAATATAGTATTCCGCAGAATGTGTGCTTTGTAAGTTAGATGTTAGTGACTCGGCAATATCTATAAAAAAAGTTAATAAATCTATCGGCTACTTGACAGGGATTTTTTATTACTATATTATTCTCAGATAGCACTATATGTTCTTGCATATTAAGATTTTTTCCCTGAAGATCGTTTATGATATCCCAGGTAGTTTTTATTTTATTGCTAGAGTGCAAAATCTTACTACTAAGGTATAGTTTTTTTGCAGCGTGTATAACTTTTTTTAGAGTCTTGCAGTATAATTTAGTATAGTTTACAAATTCACGACCTTTATTTCCTTTCTGTTTTAGCTGAATTAAATCGCGCTTATGCTTGCACGAAATTCGAATGCCTGTAGTTAGCCAGCTTTTATTTGTTCTTTTCGAAATATTGATTTTTTTCGTGGGAAATGATTCATGAAAACAACCCAGCAAAAGTGAATAGAAGGTATCTTTTGCCATATTTGCATCAGTGTATTGCTCTATTGTACACCAATTTACAGATTTCAACAAGTTTTGAAACTTTATATTATTTTTTTTTGTAAATAATCTTTTTTCAGTAAATTTATTATCACTTGACAAATTGTCTTGATTTGCGATTTTTAAAATTTGGACTTTATGATCTGAGAGACCCAGATCAATTACTTGTGAATTATATTGTGCATTTATATTTGTTATGACCACAAAATCATTTACCCTCTACAAATATAAAGCCACGTAAAGGGCCTTTTACCTGGTCAGTTCAGTTATCAGTTCCCAGTTAAATGATAAGGAAAACTGATTAAAATGTTAAACTGAACGATTAAATAATCATATTTCAACTGATCATTTAACTGAAATAACTGAAATGGAAACGGAACTGATAACTGAACTGACCGTGTAAAAGGGTCTTTAGAGATTTAAAATTGAATGAAAAAGAGCAAAAAATGTATTAGGCATATTTTATATAAAAAAAATATTAAGAAAAGGTAGTTAAAATCAATCCGAAAGGCCAAATCCAAAATTTGGTAAAAACAAAAAAATAAAAAATTTCGTCAAAACAATTATTCATATTTGTCGACCTCTAAAATGTACTTATACAGGGTAGGTATTTTTAAAATAGGGTTCCAAATTTCTACAGTGTGTAGTACTCATCAAAATAAGTTTAAAAGTTCTTATAAACATGCGTCAATAAACGCACCCTTAGGGTGTTAGAGGCCCTTAAAAAGGGTAACAGATAAAATTTGTTTTATTTTATTATCTAAAGAACGATGAGAGATACATTTTTGGCGTTCACTTAGTTTTTCATGCTGAATAAGATGTGCTAGTCCATTTTTGATTATTAAAATCATGGGCGTCCCTCTTAGGGGGGTCAATGGTGTTTCACCATGTATTGTTTTTTGTTCAACTTTCTGTTAATTTTTATCAGTAATTTAAAATTTTTGAACATTTTTGCTTGAAGAAGGCAAAAAACGTTTCACTTTATATGTTAGTCAAGACCATATACTAACGTCTAGGCCTCTCAAAGTTGAAACCAATTCTACAGGGTATTCTCCACGTTTATTAAATTTTTACATTTTAGAACTGTCATACTCAATTTTTCCAAATGGAACACCCTGTTGTTTTGTTAATTTAAAATGTTTCAGCAATCAATTACCCACATGCTGATAACTTTCAGAATTTTTTTAAAATTAACCTGAATTCTCTATAAACCGTCGAAAAATGGTAGTCACTATGAGATATCAGCATATAGGTAACTGATTACTAATACATTTTAAATAAAAAAACTATACAGGGCGTTTCATTTGAAAAAGATTGGTTGACAGTTCAAAAATGTAAAAAAATGTGTATACGTGGAGAACACTCTTAGATTTAACTCTGAGAGTCCCGGAAGTTAGCATTGCTTAACACTCACAGTGAAACTATGATCAAATTTATGAAAATACGTTTTTTGCAGATGTTATCTCAATCACTGCAATTGGAGTTTTTTTTTTCGGAAATAAATTTTACAAGATTGCAACACAGCAGTCCAAAAATAATATATGACTGGATAGAGAATTAAGAATCAAATACAAGTATACACAAATATATAGTGTGTTACATTTAAAGAAGTCGAATATTAGCTTGCAACTACTATGCGAAACTCCCTGTAGATTTAAAAACAATTTTAAAATATATCATTTTTGACCTCCCGCAATTTTATATGAAACATTCTTCCAAATTTCAAACAGTTAACGAGATATTGACTGTCCTCACCCTATTGACTCACCCTGTAATATTTCAATCCGATATCTGTTGTAGTTTCGATTTTTGATAAAAATGTTAAAAAAATTGAATTTTAACACTCAGTATCATGAAAACTTATTTAATAGTGTAAGTAAATTGTAATGTAAAATAACCATAACAATGTTTTTAAAATATTATATTAATTGTAGTTCTCTGATGATGGTGTAATAAAATGAAACGGTAGAAAAGAAAATTAGTTATACCTGACCGAAATCCCAAAAAAAAAAAAACTATCAGATATTATTATTATTCCTAGAGATGTTGGTACGTTTCATTGAAACAGTCTGTATATCTATCTATTAGTATAGGTACTTTGCAATATTTTCCTGGCCAAAAGTTTTTCCTCCCACAGACAACCATTTTTAATGGTCGTTATACCTAGTTTTTCCCTACACTTCCTGGTGGCTTTCATAGAAAAAAAATTATTAATACAATGTGCTATGTTCGATGGACTTAAGTAGTTAAACCCGACCAACCTTATTCAAATTTGAGGCTGATTTTCGTATACGTCGTACAAAGTAAGATTCGATGTTAATATGTGTTGTTACTAAAAAGTGTTTTTATTTCGGTGTTTTTCGATGTCTCTTGTGAAAATTTATGTACCGTGATGATATGTGGATTTTTTTCTAACAACTTGTTGCGACGTCTTCTGCAGTTATGGAAAATAACGGGTTAGACTTTTTAAGTTTTCTTCCAAGGGTTCAGGGTGACATAAAAAACACAGCATTATATAGTTTATAGTAAAAGAAATGTGACATCTTAGTTTTATCTTTGCATTTTGTGTCACCTTGAATTTCTTATTATACATATTTCTGTTACCCAAACAAATTATAGTCAGCAATCTAATTAGATAATCAATAATCAATAATTTTTTATTTGAATTTTTAAAGATAACATAGATCAGCTTTTTTTAACATGTAAACAAGAAATTTATTATCCTTTTGTTTTGGGCGAGAGAGAAGATCATTTGTTTTATATTTTGAGTGAAAACAATATACCCCACCTAAAATTTTGATGAGTTTTTGGGTTTCATAATTTCTCAATCCATTTTTTCTGTCTTATAGAGAATTTTATCAGGACTATTACCATTTTTCCATATAAAAAAAAATGTTAAACTCAACATTCCAATAAAAATAGAAGTGGTTTCTTATTAAAGAGTTTTGGGGTTTCATAATTTCTCAATCCATTTTTTCTGTCTTATGTAGAGAATTTTATCAGGACTATTACCATTTTTCCATATAAAAAAAATGTTAACCTCAAACATTCCAATAAAAATAGAAGTGGTTTCTTATTAAATTCAAAACACTCTGTGCAGTGACAGAATGTTTTAATAAAATATACGTAAGCTCCATCTCTTCTTAAGATTCTCTTTTTTCAATCATCTATATCTATCTTATTGTAAGAGATACAAATTTAAATAAAAGAGTTACATCATAAAAAAAAATACTGGAATGATAAATATCAACAAATAAATATCAGTACATAACACAACATAAACAAAACGTGCTTCTGCATTGAGTATTGGCATAGACTCGATTAAATTCGCTGCTGTATCTTGAGGGACATTGTTCCACTCTTCACTGAGAGTAGCTGCTATATGTTCCAAATTTTCATGAATCTCGTCAGGAGCCCGAACAAGTCTTCCTAGCTTATACCATAAGCACTCAATTAGGTTAATATCTGGACTTCTAGCCGATCACGGTAAGCGTTCTATAACGACTTGATCCAAATATTAAGTAACAATACCAGCTACATGTGGCCACGCATTGTCTTGCATAAACAAACAAATCTACACCAATGAAAGGCGCGAATGAACCCACCTATTTTTTAAAAATATTTTGAATATATCGATCTGTGTTGAGAGAATTTCTTGGCATCATGCAATGTTCAGTGTGGGCTTCTAGAGAACATCCTGCTCAAACCAACACTGAACCTCCTTCAAAACTTTCTCTTTTGATAAACTCGCACTGCTCTTCTCCAGACCCTCTGTCGTCCATCACCTAATGTTAAGCAGAATCGCGACTCATCCGAGATTAACACCCGAACCCAATCATAATTATTCCACTCTAAATAATCTTGATCCAGAAGCAGATCTTCGTGCTCTCCAATTAACGTCCATGAATCTTCTACGAACCTTGTCGTCACTTACGTATACCCGAGTTCTTCTTGGAGTCGCCAATTTGTGGTAACTGCAATGTGAAATCGATTCCTTAAGTTTGAAGCACAATAAACCGGTTATCAACAGTACTTATACACTAAAGGCGATCCAAGCAAATCTTTGTCAATACCGCTTTGATGAACTATGATTATATCTGTTACACTTGCCATCATCAATAAAAAACTATTACTTTATCTACTCATTTAACGTTAATTTGTACAGACATTTTTAAAAAACGAAAATGCTTTATTTGACACCTCATCTCTATGGACCACTTTTTATTATATTTGGAAGACGTGTATGGGTATACTGACAGAAAGAACACTTTTTAAAAAATTCGTATCTATTACAATAAGATAGATAATGGGATGGTCCATAAAAATGAATATTGAGGAGAGATGGAGTTTACATGTACTGTATATTAAAATAAACAATCACTGCTGAAACAATGTGCAGGAACTTAGACTTTTACGAGGTTAACAATTTTTTTTTCAAAAATTGGAGAAGAGATAATAATCCTGATCAAATTTTCTACAAAATAACCAAAAAATCATTGAAATGGCGTACGGGTTGAGAAATTATCAGTTCTCAAATCTCATCAACATTTTTGGTGATCTGCTTTTTTGCGAGTCGGTGTATTAATTCTAAAAATTTTGGTATTTCATCATATTTCTTTTAGTTTCTAAGCTCAAAGATCAAGTGAAAATTTATAAAGTTCACCCTGTACATAGTGAAACGTTTAGATTACTATGAAAACCGGAGTACGAGTTGGACAACGGATTTCGAAGGGATTCTCCATTTAAGCTCTGACAGCACCGTTGCTGTTTAATTAGAGCAGAGACCTTGCATATCTTTGATTAGAGTCGGTACTTAAATTTGAAACGCTCAATTGATTCCGACTAAACCTCACCGTGACATGTTTGTTTAGTAGTAACAGTTATTGTATAAGGTGAGGAAAAATAACTAAATATTGACTGTAACTTTCTGAATATGTCTATATAAAAAAAATCACCTGTACGTAAGTCATACAATTAATTACAGCGCCTACTTATGTTACCTTCATTCTATAATGTTTGACTTTGTTATTATGATAATTTTTTTATATTTTCACCAATGTGCATAGTATATTAAAATTAATTCAATGGTGAGACACATAAATGAACTTTATCCATAATAGTGCAGGCGAATTAACATCCGTCTGCGACAAAATTAATAATGATTTTTTTTCATAAGATTGTTTTAATGGTTTTTTTAAACAACCCTTAACAAGTCTTCACCGATTCGGCCTATGCTAAGCCTGTCATTTGGAAAAATGGCTCATCTAGTGCACAGTAACCAATAATATTGTTTACTGTGTCCAGAGTACCTTTGTCAGGCTTTTCCAATAATTCCGGGAATGGTTTATTTGACGTAAAAGATGCATACATTTTGAATAAGATTTACAGAAAACAACTACTCAGCGAATAAAAGCCCCAACCTGCGTTGAATTAAACCTGCAAATCTTATTTGATCATTTGTCAATTCCTTACTAGACACAGATCGATTTCGAACTTGTTATGTTCTCGTCAGTATAAGCAGAGACAACCAGGAGACGTTCAAGTACTTGTATTGTTTCTATTCGGAATATTGCACTGGTCTACTGTTTGGGAAGATTAGAATAGATGGCATGCGCGATGATGAGCCGTGATTTAAAAAAGCGCGCGATGCATTGGCTGCTGTTATATTTTCAATTACATTTTAATGAAGAAATAAAACAAAACAGGTAAAATAAATCGTTTATTGATAGAAAATCAATAAAATAACAAGCCACAACGAATGCAATAATTATGAAGATATTTTAAATAATCTAAACCAAATGGCTTAACAAAAAGTTAAACATTTTACAATTAAATAATGATTATAATACTTTCTTGAACAACAGGTACCTATGTAATACAAAATCTATATGGCAAATACAAAAAACATATAATTAAGCCTACCAATAAGGAAAAAAATGTACATTTGCTTCCCAACATCCCAAATATATGTATCAACATCGATTAATGCTACACATTATTTATACAATGTGGTCTGCAATTTAACAATACTTTTACCAAATATAATATTAATAATATTTAATTGCTTAGGTAAAGTTTCCATTAACAAAACATATTATAAACACCGATAGGTTTTTATAAATAAATATACATATCCTACACAAGAACGAAGAAGTACTTGTTCGTAGGTACATAAATTATATACCTAATTAATAATTATTGGGTAAATATAAACTTATTAGGTAGGCGCATATGTACATATTACAGTTCCAAGCAACATCAATCCTTGAAATTATAAAAAAAACATTAATAATAGCATTAAAGTTATCAAGCCACAAGAAGCTAATAAAATAAAACATATTTGTAACGTAGGTAGGTTGATCCCATATGAGTAATTATTCATGATAAAGCAAAAAGAAAAGTTCTCATAAAATTCCTTTTATTAATGTGACCGGTTTCGTGAAAAGTAATTACTTCACATCATCAGACACAGGAATTTTTATAAATAAAAAACCAGGGTAGTCAAATTAAAATTAAAATAGTTTTGCAACATAGTCAAATTATAAGTAAATGTAAGATATAAAATTTTTTGTTAGTATCTAATTAATTTTTAATAAAATTTCTAAAATTTAACGTGCTTCTTTTAAACACATACATACACTACAATTTTTTTTTTATTTATAAAAATTCCTGTGTCTGATGATGTGAAGTAATTACTTGTTCACGAAACCGGTCACATTAATAAAAGGAATTTTATGAGATTTTTCTTTTTGCTTTATCATAAAACATATTTATTTATTTTATAGTTTTGAAACTGCTTCTGATTGCTGCTGGAACAAACCTCATATCAACAACTATCGATGCTGGTATGTCGTCAGCTTATGTTTAGATTTTTTTTGCATCCTTATGATTCTGGATGTTTTCTTGGTTTTTTCTTTTACACCACCAAAGAATCCCAATTTTCCACACAGCTTGTACGATCTCCCTGGTTACAATTTCATAATGGTCCGAACAGGAATACCATGAGAAGTTCACATTATCAAAGATGAATTCAGTGACTATAACAGAAATCTTGGGTCTATGGCAAAAGTTTGGACCTAACAAAAAGGAAACAATTTCATTTAAATACCTTTAAAACACAAATCACAAACTTACTTTTGGTCATTGACTGGAAAATAGTGCATTTTCTCCACCTGGTCTACACTGAATCCACAAATAAGAATGTTTTTGTGGCATGGTTATAATAAAATTATATACTACACTAATACTAATAAAAAGTTCAAATAAAATAGTATTTAAAAGTCACAGTATTTTACATTTTGTAATCCAATATAAAATAAAAAACGACACACACTACACAATATCAGCATCAAAACAAACAATATGGCGACTGGATCCAACATCAACGATGACGTTTCCTGTGCTGCCAGCGGCATCTACGAAAATCTTCCCAAACTGCAACAAAGATAGATTCATTGAGAAACTCCTATGTACAACAAGGATAGAAGTATGTCAGTAATTATACCTAAAACCGAACACATTTTTATATGTACTTGAATGTCTCGTGGTTGTCTCTGGTATAAGTAATGGAAAAGACAAATAATAATAGCAAACCAGGCCAGCCTAAAGCGGACTAAGCATAAGCAAGACAGACATAGTGAGTGATAAGCGTATCCCTCTGGTGGTCAGTGCTACTACCCGTCAGACATCACTGATGTCTTAGTGACTGATAGCGACTTGCACTGACGAGAACATAACAAGTTCGAAACGGTCTGTCTAGTGAGAAATTGACAAATGATCTTAGCTACCAAACAAGACTTGCAGGTTTAATTCAACGCAGGTCGGGGTTTTTGTCCGCTGAGTAGATGTTTCCTGTAGGTCTTATTCAGTATATAGTTTAGCCCACCAGGGTTAGAAGTCACAGCTCTTGGTACCTGTTTTGCAGGTCGCTATCAGTCACTAAGACATCACTGATGTCCGACGGGTAGTAGCACTGACCGCCAGAGGGATACACACTCACCATGTCTGCATATGACTAAATTGAACGAGCATACAATTTCCCACATGACAGCTGTTACAGTTTTCCTCGATTTTTTTCTCATTGTCAAGGAAAGAAATGGCAATTTTCGAAAAAAAAAAATACCAAAGGAACTACTTATTATTCTTTAGCTGGGATGTTGAATTTCTATTGTGATTAGTTGATTATGACAACATTATCATTAGATAGGGCCATGCACGTATTTGGAAAACCATCTTTTCCTCCGAAATGAGCGAGCTCTCACCACGTCCATGGACAAGCCCTTTTCCACACTATCTTTACCCAGTCAGTGCAAAAAGAAAAGGGTAGTAGAGCCTAGGACGCCTTCTTAACGTGGTATCCCCTGTAGGCCTAATCCACGAAGTTGTACAAAATAAACAAATATTTATACCAACAAATTAACACTGAAGTGATATACACTGTGTCCAAGATAAGAATGCACAGCATGGGCATCTTGGAAATAGTAGGAGATACGAATTCGGTTAAATGGGGAAAAAGTTGCGTAATTATGATACTATCACAATGGTCTTAACCAATGTCAAAAATTATTTTTCGTTTTTGATTTATTTCGAAAAAAAGTAAATTTTTAAAATTCGCTTTTAATTTCTTTTCCACGTTATTATCAAAAATATGGACAAACAAACAAAACATCCTCATTATACTTTCTAATAAACTTTAACGTGACAATGATATTTTCGCCCTCCGACGTTTCGTGATTGTGAAACCTTCATCAACTTCTTTTTTTAAATACGACCTGGATTTTTCTTTACGGATTTTGAATGCATTCTTCATTCTAAATTCACCTATGTATTACACATAGAGTTTACAACATGTTTTTCTCTAGTTATAGTCGTTACTAGGATTTATGTAGTACGGCCTTTACTTTGAAAGTTGCAAATAAAATGTATTAATTATTTCAGCCTTCAGCAACGGAAAATAAGACAAGAAATAAATTTTAAATCGTTTATTTTTAAATACTGATTAGGAGCAAGCAAATCGGCAAATCCGAACACGTTTTCATCAATCTACATTTCTCATAAATGTGAACACTCTAAATTCAAAAGTAATACTAGAGAAATTGAACGAGCTACTGGGATATCAAAATCCACGTCCAGCTTTATTTTACGAAAACATCGGTTTCGTCCTTATAAATTTAGAATTTGTCAAAGGCTTAGGCCAGGTGACGAAGAAAGACGCAGGACATTCTGTGAGTGGTATACTAGGAAATGCCAAGATGATGAAAATTTTCCTCATAAAGTAATTTGGTCAGACGAAAGTATGGTCACTAATAATGGTATTTTTAATCGAAAAAATACACATTATTGGTCCCGAGAAAAGCAACACTTGTTCAAACCAGCCAGACATTAACACCACTTTGGTTTTAATATGTGGGTTGCCATTTTTGGTACAAGAATTATAGGCCCTTTTTCCCTATTTAACCGAATTCGTATCTCCTACCATTTCCAAGATGCCCATGCTGTGCATTCTTATCTTGGACACGTATACAAATCAGAAAAACATTTTACAGTGCGAACAATTCGCACAATTCGCCAAAAAAAAGTTAATATTTTCAATATTTTCATTTACAGATTTTGTATTCATATTAAGGATGTTTTTCTCTAATTCGTCTATATCGAAAATGTTTTTCGCACAAAATAAATGTACATATTGTTTATTATTATTATTTTTTTATATATTTTTAAACAAGTTCAGGAAACTGTATCTTCAAAAGTGGAGAGAAAAATATGGATATATTCCGAAATATTTCCATATCCCTTATCTCCATTTTTTGATACGTCCATATATTTTAACGAAATTATAGTATTTTAATATGAACTATGTCTAATTTTTCAAACATCGTACTAATTATTTAAAACGTGGCATGAAATTAGGTTTTTAAATGGGCGTAATCAGAGATTTATTCGGAGGAAAACATCATAGGAAATAGTTGTGTTCATTTTGTATTGAGCTCGCCTATTTTGTGTTTACCAACCACGTCCATGAGATAATTGGGAAAAACCTGAGAAAGGTTCCCTAGATTCGTAATTTTTCCAGGATCGCGAACTCGGAACAGGCAGGATCGGTGAGGATTATTTATGGGTTATTTAAGAAGAAAATTACAATAATCTTATGAGAAAACATTCATTGCAAATTTTGTCGCCGAGGACATACCGTGTGTCCCAAACTCGATGCTCACCTATGTAATCTCGTAAACCGTACGAGCTACAAGGTCGGTTATATGGCATAAGTTTTAGCAAATTTTATGCTGATTCCAAACGCGTCTAGAAATCACAAATCCAAAAAAACGAATATTTTGTGATTTATCTTTTTGGCTGTTGTTTTCGAGATATCCGTGGTAACTTTTGTTTTTCTTATGGCAGCCATATTGGATTTTCCTTTCTCGGATTGCGCTTAAGAAGAGCTCTCAAATGATGTATCACATGCCGAGGAAAAATTGTTTTCAAGGCACCAATTTAAGAAAAGTTATCCATTGCTTAACAAAATAGTAGGTCATGGAAAATCAAAAAGTTTTTGTAAAACCAGAGACAAGGAAGTTGTTTATTCAGACGGAGGCTAATTATTATCTATGTACTTAAAATCTACTCTAATTTGCTTTATTTGTACAATTTTCTAAACATGTCAATTTTTAGACGATCATTAAGGTTTTATTTTTCATAAAATTGTCAATAAAGTGTTTAAAATTTGAACAAAGAAATTATCTTCATCAAGGGCATTCTTGCATGCAAAGTAGTTAGTAATTAGTAAAATTTGAAAAATGCTTTTCTCAAAACGACCAAATTCACACATCACTTTTAGTCAAATTGAATAGGCTGTGGTTTAAAACAAATAATAAGCATTACTGTTAGTTGACAGTTAGTTGTTCACTAAATAGTAGAGGCACTATTGTAAATTGTTCAAGAATACTAATTATTACTGTTCAAGAGTGTGATTATTGCAAAATGGCGCACAAATTTTCAAATGGAGAGAAATTTAATATATTAGAATGTTATTTAAAAGTAAATAGAAATTCACAAAGTGCATCGGCTTCCTATCTAGAAACATTTCCGGAGAGAATGCAACCACATAGAATAGTTTCTGGAAGAATTGTAAGCAATTTGTTAAATTACGGGAGTTTTGATCATAAAAGAGACCGATATGATATTGATAGTGTTGACCGCACAAATAATATTCTCGAAACTGTTAACAATAATCCACGCATATCAGTGCGACAAATTGCAGGCGGAACAAATATTCCTAAGACAACTGTACATAAGACATTAAAACAAAGGAAATATCATCCGTACAATCCTACGATTGTCCAAGCTTTAAGCAATAATGATTTTGGTAGAAGACTTGAAGTTTGTCGTTGGTTTAATTAGAAATACGAAGAACAACCTGATTTTCAATCGAAAGTTATATGGACCCATGAAAGTCGTTTTACAAATTGTAGAGTCTTTAAAAAGCACAATTATCACCACTGGGCCACAGAAAATCTGCATGTAACTACGCAAAGAAGGTTCCAAACTAGGTTTGGATTCAATGATAGGTATTACCTTTTCTCTTCCTATTCTACTTCTATGATCTGCCTATAACCATTTCCTTAATTATTATCTTTAGATTGTAATTTAATTGGTCCATTAATTTTTCACAACAATTTAACGGGAGCAGCCTATCGTGAACTTCTAGAAAATCAAGTTTTACAGAACAAGAAATAAACGATTTGAGGTTCCAACAATATGGCTGTCCTGCACATAATAATTTTAAATAGAGGACCAGTATTGTGGCCTCCCCGCTCGCCTGATATAACCCATCCTGATTTTTTTTTGTGCGGTACGGTGAAAAATGAAGTGCATAATTTTGAAAACCCGGGAACTGTCGATATTTTGGAAGACAGTTCGGGAAGTTTTCGGCACAATAAATGCCAATACTCAGAATACAGAAGAGTAATCAGCTCAATTAGGCGTAGATGCCAAAAATGTATTCAGCTAAATGGATGTCATATTGAACAGTTTTATTAAATATTCTTACTTCTTTACTATCATTTCTTTTATCATGTTAATTTGCTATAATTAAACAATTTTCTCCATATCGATTATGTTCAGTATGTTAATAGAAAATTAAAATTACTTAAACATGTCAAACTGGTAACCTTAATATTACTGTTACTTTTTATAATGGTTGATATTAGGTATTCATGAAATCAAAAGAACTTTTTGATTTTCCATTTTCTACTATTTTGTTTTGTTAAGCAATGGATAAATTTTCTTGAATTAATCCTTTGAATACCAATTTTTCCTCGGCATGTGATACATCATTTGAAAGCTTTTATTAAGCGCAATCTTAAAAAAAGAAAAATCTAATATGGCTGCCATAAGCAAACCAAAAAGTACCCTCGGAAACGGAAGAACATCGACCATTCGTTTCTACACTAAAACATTAGTCTCCAAAAGGTATCCTAATAATGTAAAAGTCTAAAACCTGTCTGATCAAGGATTACTTAGCTACGGCCAAAAAGAGAATTCAGAAAATTTTGGGAATATCCCAAAAACGGTTTCAATTAGCCGTGATTTCTTAATTTGGATTTGGAATCAGCATACAATTTGCAAACATCCCATTTAACCAACCTTGTAGCTCCTATGGTTTCCAAGATCGTATTGGTGAGCATCGAATTTGGGACACACGGTATATAAAATATAACTAACTCGTCTGTGATATAAAGCCATAAACCTATTTAAAAAAATCTTTAAGGAAAACAAAATTTTTCTTTCAATATAGAGCCACCTAAAATCACTACAATAGTTATTTTACTTGGTGTTGACTGAAAATGATACCAAGTTATCGGCTTTAACTGGTGGATGCCCCAATTAATCCAAAAACTTTGATTTCTCGATTCTTGTACAGACTGACCAGGGAAAGAAGGCTCGCGGAAAGAGTGTGCGTTCTGCATTTCATTCTCCATAAAACATAGATGAAATAAATGAATTAGTGCATGGCAAACGTTTATGATCGTTTGCAAATAGTGATAGTTACGCAAAAAGATGGCGACTTGTCAGTAATGCACTCCTTTGCCGCGCGGGCCTTCTTTCCCCGGCTGGACAGTAATAAATAACTGCAGGAAACCATTTCATTTCATCATTAATAGTATTGAATATTTCCAATAAACTGAACTTTGTATTTAATTAATTTAATAATTTTTTTGGGTAACTTGCTTTTTAATTTTTCTTTCATTTATAATGAGTACAAACACAACTTAAGCTCAATAGGAGTTAGTGAAGCTTTTACACTTTTTGCATGACTATAGGTGATTTACCGAGCAAATAGAGTAACCACGTAATATCACAGTTTTTGCATGATGTTAGTGTTAAATTGGTTTGCGAAACTCTCACGGATTTAACAAACATTCAACTTCTGTTAGCCAATAACACGTTAGTAAAAATATCTCCGTGAATAGGTCGAACGGTTATTTTATTACTCTATTTATTCGATAATCAACTTACAATTTATCTTTTACGTTTGTAAGGATTGTTAAAAATTGTAGAATTATCAGATCGCCTGCAATTCTCTAATGCTTTTGGTTTGCATTTTTCCTCTGTTTCCTTACTGTATCTGTTAAAACATCTTTAAACTGTTACTGTAAATGTTTACACAATAAATTTCTACGTATAGTAGAAATTTCAGGTAATAGTTGTGTAATTATTATGTAAGAAGTGAAAACATACAAGAGCATTCCATATTGAAGGCAACAAAAACTAGGTAGGTATATTGAACAATATATTTTTATTAAAATTGTAATTGTAATAATAAATTTTAAGTGAAATTTAATGCGCACCTTGTAATAAGAAACCAATACCTTACCATCTTGGTTAGTAGAAAATATGGCACCAATTTGGTGCAACTAATGAAAACAATAAATAAGAAAAAAGAACAGAACGTCATTATTTTTATTAGAAATAGTGGTAAAATAAAAATGTTCAAAAGACATGCGAACGAAAATACCATTCGTAGTAAATTCGTATGTACATGGTATCCCAAACTCACTCCTCTGGTCTTCTTGTCCTAAACTAGGTTTGTGGAAATCGACGGGGTGACGTCATTGATACTTTTTCCCAGAAACACATATATTTATATACGGCATTTAAAAAAGAATTTAAATTTCAGTAGTTAAACTCAAATGCAGTTTTATTTAATATACGACCGTTAAGAAGTTCTAACAAAAACCAAATTAAAAAAATTATAACGAAAAGTCCTATTTAAATATAACAGCTTTTACCTAACAAATTAAACAATATAAATATTAACAAAAAATATTATAAATAACAATTATAAAAATTGTTTTACTTGTTAGCCATCATTATCTGAGCACCAGTTAAATCTTTTACAAATTCGCGACTTACGATTTTTGTAACATTTCTCTAAATTGTTTCACAGGCTAATCTCATATTTTGTTTTAATAAATCAAAATTCTTTGGTCTTTGTGTATATACTAGATCGTTGAGTCTTTAGCCTTCTCCACAGTAAATTGTCTAATGGATTTAGATTCGGTGATCTGGTAGGCCACTGAACCATTCGGTCCTATGTAATGATTTGGATATTACCAATTTAAACAGTTTTGTACAACTATGTGTACCTGACCATCTAACTGAAACCGTAAATTTCTTAATGAAATTAACTCCAACAAATCTACAATTATTCTATCTAAAAACTGTAAGACTTGGCCTCTCAGAGGTTCTTAAAAAAAATAAGGTCATACCAAATACTGTCCAACCACACATTTGTTCCGGAATAATATTGATTTTAAATTTGATTTATTTCGTGAGGATTTTCATCTGCTCAGTAATGAGTATCTCTGCGATTTAGTATAGCATTACTTAAAAATTTACTTTCATTATATGACAAAAAAAATATTTTCTTTATCAGCAAACTAGTATAATATTTATTTTTCGTTGGCAGTCATTATCAGTGAGTTTTTGTAAATATTGCATTTTGTAATCATGACAATTATTCTCTTTTAAAATTATCTAAATGATTGATTTTAAAATGCCGAGGACAATGGAAACCTGAAGAAGGAATTTTGTGGATTTTCTTCAAAACAGTTGTACAGGGTGGACCATTAATAATGAGCCATAGTTCAAGGGTAGATTCTTTGGACCAAAATATGGGAATATAACCAAATATGCTTTGGTAAAATGTTGCTGTGGAAAAAGATTCAGGTGTCAAAGTTGAAATTATTTCTTCATTTTTTTTTCAATAACATCTTGACCGATTTTCACTAAATTTGGTAAATGGACATTTTCTAATCTAAGAAACAATAATTTATGTATCACATCACTTTAGAACATAGGGGGCGCCACAAGAGCTCTATCTGATGATGAATTTTTTTCATATTTTTTTGGCGAAACGTTGTGATACTTCTGACTAGAAAATCTGGTGAGGGCATCATTTCCACGTAAAAAAGATACACTTGGTAGAACTTGATAACTCTAACCGCTTTCGAGGAAACTGCCGTTAAAGATTTCAATAATTTTTTTGAAAGACAATTCAAATTTTATAAAACAAATTGTATTTATTGAAAAAAGTACAAAACGTAAGTAAAAACAAAAGCGTAACAACAGCGTAAACTCTCTCTCACTTTCTTATGAACTAATTGCGGCAACTTAGAACATATGTTCGATATGGTTTCCACCTACTTTCGTGCCTTTTCTAATTCTTTGATAAAAGATTTTCTTACATTGAAAAATACATTTTGCTGTTCTCTAATAAAATTGGCTGCATCTTGTATTTAGTCCCACAGTTCTTCTCTTGAATTGATATTATTTGCAAAGACTAAGGATTTCACATGTCCCCACACATAAAAATCCAAAGAACTATAATCAGGACTCCTTGGTGGCCAAGTAAATTCACCTCGACCGATCCATCTATGAGGAAAAGTCACATCAAGATGATTTCTGACTGCAATGAAGAAATGAGGGGGAGCTCCTATTTAAATTTTGAGGAAGGACAAATGGTCCCAATAACTGATCGCCGATAATACCACACCAAACGTTAATCTTAAATTCGTGCTGAAAGTGCCTTTCTTTAACGGCATGAGAATTTTCTATTTCCCAGTAATGGCTGTTTCTCCAGTTAAAAACGCCTCGACGAGTAAAAGTTGCTTTATCGGTAAATAAAATGTTCTTAACCAAATTTCGACCTCTGTTGTGTTTATTGAGACGAAATTGGCAAAATTCTAACCTTCGTGGAAGATTCTTTGGAAGTAAATTTTGTAGAGGAGTAAAGTGATATGAGTAGAAGCGTTCTTTGTGTAAGACTCTTAGAACAGATCCTCCTGTTGCCGCTGATAAACGACTTGAGCTGACTTGAGGATCTTCATCCACATGAACTAAAATTTCTAGTTCTTGATCTGGAGTAATTCGTTTCGGTCGTCCTACATCATTTTTATGGTGAAACTAACCTGTTTCTCCCAAACGACGAAACAGATGTTGGAAAATCTTATGATTTGGCTGCCTTCTATTTGGATATTACATTGAGTATCTCCTAGCTGCAGTACGCCCGCTAAAATTATTTTGTGCGCAAACACATATCATATCCTTCATTTCTTCATTTAAAAAAATATTATGTCGAGACATTTTAAATAAAGAAGTTAAAGAACTTGATAAATTAACACGAGGAACACAAGAACAAAATGAAATGTCTAAATGACGTACATGACAGAACTAAGACGTAACCAAAGCACACTTTTCAATAAATACAATTTGTTTTATTAAATTTGAATTTGTTTTCAAAAAATTATTGAAATCTTTAACTGTAGTTTCCTCGAAAACGGTTGGAGTTTTCAAGTTCTACCAAGTTTCACTTTTTTACGTGTAAATGATGCCCTCATCAGATTTTCTAGTCAGAAGTAACACAACGTTTCGTCAAAAAAGTAAGAAAAAAAATCATCATCAGATACACCTGCGGCGCCCTCTATGATCTAACGTGATATGATACATAAATTATTGTTTCTTAGATTAAAAAATGTTCCTTTACCAAATTTGGTGACGATCGATTAAGAGGTTGTTGAGTTATTCCAAAGAAACAAAAAAAATAATTTAAACTTTGACATCCCTGTATCTTTTTCCACAGCAACATTTTACTAAAGCATATTTGGTTATATCCTCATATTTTGGTACAAAGAATCTACCCTTGAACTATGGCCCATTATTAATAGTCCACCCTGTATTGATGACATTATCAGCACTTACTACACCCTTGTTAATTCTTTTAGGTTTTCTTGATGAAGAGGAGCATTCATTATTTCGCAAATTTTTTACCAATTATAAAAATGTTTTATGATCTGGTGTTACCCTATTCAGATATCGTATTGCTAAGCGTGCATTCTTGCTTCCTTTCCAAGTACTAGCAACATATCAACTTTTTTATTGTGCGTACATATTTTAAACTATTAGCACTTATAAATATCAAGCAATGGATTAAAAAAAAATTAGGCTACTTACTGTGTATAAATAGGACTTTTGTTATAGATTTTTTTAAATCACTTTTGTTCTTCTTAATGATTGTAAATATAATTAAACTGTATTTGAGTATTTTTTTCTTAAAATTTCTTTTTGAAGGCCGTAAATATGTTTATGGGATAAAAAGTATAAATTACGTCGCGACGCCGAGCGCTAGTCGACTTGCCAAACAAAAACCACGCAAAAATAAAATTTTACTTTAAAATGGCTTTGTTTGTTATTTTCCATTAAATCTATTTTAGAAGAAAAAGGCCCCAGGAGTGGACACATTCTTCCTGTATTTCCAATGGTCCCGGTAATTTAAGCATATATTAAGAAGAGGAAGAATTATTTAGTCAGAGCATGAGATTTTCGCAGGGTCTTTAATGGGGTGGAATTTAGAAGTCAACTAAAGTAAATGCATACGCAAATAAAAACAACAATAATAAATAAATAACATTAACAATAGTTGGTTGAACTTACCTAACTATTAGTAAAGATATCAATCAAGGCCAACAGCTAATAATGAAACAGGGCTGGTTGCAAAATTAATAAAAAAAATTTGAGCGCCACGTGATTTGATCCTGATTAGGTATCGTTAGTGACTATTATCACTCAAAACCACGAAAGTCTATAATCTGCTTACAAGAGTAGATCAGGTAATTTAAAAAAAAATTGTGTACGCGTAAGTATATATATGGTACATACATTAAAAATATCATTAAATAATCACTATTAATTATTTCACAATTACAGTATTGTACCGCAAATAAAGTACTCACATTAACAAAAAATAAAAGATATTATATATGTGTGTATAATAGAGAGATGAACACAAGCAAAAAACAAAAACCAGAAACAAATAGAATGAGAAGAATGTATAGGAATATCTCGGAAATTCATACACTTAAAAGTTACCAAATATATAGCTATATTTTGGTTCACAGACTTTTACCTTATTAATGTAAATTTTAATAAATTATTATTAAATGATTTCACATTTAATTATTTAACAAAGAATAATTTAGTAAATAATAATAAGAATATCACAATATTATAATAATAATAATAATATATTATTAAATCAATTGATAATAATATCCAGGTTAGAAAGTATACTTAACTGACTGAACAAAACTAATATGTATGCATTATGCATAACCCTGTATATGTAGATACCCGTATAACTATGTGTAAGTCGGTATAAATCAGTTAATGTGGCAAAAAAAAATTATTAACAAATGTGACAAAAAAAAAGATTTAAAACGGCAGTACAGCTGATGTTGATTATTTATACAATAATTATTCCCTTGACAATTTATCATAGTGTTTAATATAAACGATTTTAAATTTAAGTATCGAAAGCTAATGAGGTTATAAACTGTTAAACAAAGTTTGATGGTCTTTAAACGTTTATCAACACGCACAGTTGTCTTTATTATTTCTCTAGATGTAAGGAAAATGTACAAGCCAAAGAAAATTCTTATAGTAAGTACATACCAGAGCAACTTAGTCTTACCTAGGCGCGAACACAGCACAACGTCTTTAAAAAGAACACACCAGGTAGAAGGTCAATTGCGTGTATTCAACCAAGGAATATTTCTAAATATATGTACCCAGAATATTCCAAGAAGGTTAGTAATTTCTAGCAGTATACAACAACAGGTGTTTTAGATAAACCCCGCCAAGAAAACCCTAAAACAGTAATCATTATTTAGATAAATAAAAATTTAGCACACCTCTATGGATGGCTTCAGAAAATGTACTTGATGCAACACAATAACTTTAAAGAAACGTTGTTCAAAATCCTCTTGTAGAGGTAGGATTTTCATAACATAACAACACTAAATAATCATTAAACGGGAACATGAAAATCACAAAAAGTCGTTGAAAATGTACATCCCATGTACACCCCAAAACTATGGATTACAGAAATAACTTGCCACTTTCACACGACGAACAACATTTAACTAAAGTAAAAGAAAAATTGCCATTAAAAAAAAAACAGTTTCTTTTTACTAATCTAGAAATACTATTTATACTGACGAACATTAGCCAACTCTTGGGAAAGAAAAAAGGTAATAATTCTTAACGCAGTGAGATCGAACAAATGAAGTGATTTAAACGAGAGCGTTATCAAATGTCTTTCTGGAGAACTTTATTGAAATCGAGAATATTACTTGATGAATAAGATATTAAATTTATTAACTTAATAAATGTATAAAAATCTAGCGCGCGCCTATGGTATGTTAGTAACAGTGGTAAAACATTTATGTACCTAAATATAAGAAACAACCGACGGATACTTTTCAATACAACACACTTATAATAGAAGATATCTTAAGTCCGCCAATATCCATTTGGCATGATGACGGTCTCGGATGCTAGGGCCAGGCAGGACTATTGCCTTTTTACCCTAGTCATCGCTGTAGACCTGGACCGGCCTCGTGCAGGACTTTACGAACGGCCCCACTCACAAATGTGAGCGGTGCCGAAGATTTCGGTCAACCTCCCTGGGTCCTGGCTGATGAACCCTGTTGGCTAGGGCCTCTTCTGGCGCTCTTCTGTCTTCGTCTTCTTTCTTCGCCAGCTTGTCACGCCCGGGGGTAGTCATCTGTCTGTCAGGGACTGTGTGGATATTCTGTGACTTGGGATTGACTGCCAGTACACAGAGTGTCAATTGACACATTGTCATCTGGATCATCGGACAAGGTGAGGATGAACTGTGTAGCTCTAGGAGGTGAAGGCCTAAGTGCTTTCTTAGCACTTTCGTCCTTCACGGAGCCAGGGGGACAACGGGCACTGGTCGGTTTACTGACCGGCACCCGCAAGGTTTGTGGGAGGGTGGTTGGTCGTGTCATGTCTTTTCAGTGGGTTTGGTCCATCTGTAAGGAAAGGATTAGTTATACTTACCCATTATCCAGTAACTGTACCTTCGGTCTCTTGTGCCTCGGTGCGTCGGCCGGATCATAGGAGGTGGCCTCCCTGATCAGCGGGTTCCTGTGCTCCTCAGCTAAGGTGTACAGTTTCTTCGCTCTATCCCGGATGATTTCAGTGACTGGTGTGTACTCCAGGTCCCTGAAGATGTCAGCGTTTCTAACGTACCATGGTGCGCCCACCGCTGTCCTGATGGCCACGTTTTCCACGGCTTGGATCTTCTTCATATAGGTCTTCGCTTGGTATCCCCATGCTACGGAGGCGTAGGTCAGCGGTGGTCTGATGAGTGCTTTGACTAGCAGAAGCTTGTTCCTCAGTCTGAGCCTGCTCTGGTTCCCTACCATCGGGTAGATGGTAGGGTTGGCCTTTACCACGATGGCTTCGGTGTTTTGTCTCCATGTCAGGCTTTTATCCATGATTACGCCAAGGTACTTGACGGAATCGTGCCATTGGATGTCCTCGCCGAACATGGAGACGTGTCCTGTGGGGGGTTTCCTTGCGTCCTTTCCTGAAGAGAATCGTCTGGCTTTTCTCCGCGTTGACTGCGACTTTCCACTTGATACACCATTCTTCCAGAAGAGAGGCTGCCTCTTGGAGTCTTCTGGTGGCTGTTTCCGCTCTCCAGGATCTGGCCGTGACGGCCGTGTCGTCCGCGTAGAGTGCCATTGCGGTACCTTCGGCCCTTGGGAGATCAGAGGTTAAGTCGACAAAATTAATATCTCCCAAATAACTCAACACCTCCCGAAACCAATGAACAATCTTTTGCAAAATATATTTTGATAAAATTGAACTGTAACAAGAAAAAACTTTGGGACACCCTGTACAGCCAGAACCTAAAATATCTCAAGAAGCTATTTTACTTACTAATACACACACACAATAAATTATTCAAATAAATTAACAGCCTTATCAATTTATCAAACAGAATTTATAATCAAAATACACCAACTTCAATTGTTTCTGTTTATATTACTTTAGTATTTATATAATCGTAAAATATATTTCTGTTTCACTATATTAAAATCCAATGAACTTTCAGGCAGACGTCTATCCCCCAGCACCTCAATCTAAACTCTTTTGCATACTTTCGAATTTATCACCTCATCGATCTCCCTGATTTTATGATATACTCTGTGGAAAGTTGTTTGTGACAAGGACTTAGAAAAAAAAATCCGGCTAGTCAATCGATTCGAAAGCCTGACATGAATAAATGTCGCAAAATTTTTTGCTTCATGGAGGACCTTTATATTCCGATATAAATTATTTACTCATATATACATATGCAGGGTATTTTAGATTTAAAGTGGCACAGTATTACGGAAGGTAGAGCACGCATAGCTGAATTCAAAACATTCCCAAACTTGTCCTTGAATGTGAACAGTTTTTGAAATACATTTTGACTAATACTGTAGTCGGCCATATTTCTGGAACGGCCTCGAATATTTGGATAAAATTTAATACAAATACTATACTCTTTTAGTCCAATGATGCGTATTATTTATTTTAGAAAAATTCCAGGACCGGACTAAATTTCTATAATGTTTCTCTAAGTGCCGATAACATCACCTTGTGCATCATTTTTTTGGCAAAATTTAAATTTCTACCAATAAAGCTTTCAACTAGCTGACATTACAATTTTATTAATTTTAACATTTTTAACAAGAAATATACATGAAAAATTATTGATTCGTGCAGGGCTGGACTTGCTTCAAATTCCATATTTAAGTATATTTTATTTAAATTTGTTATTCCCATTATGAAAAAACTGAAGCCGAAATCGAAAAAATATGAAGATGTAACTTTTTTCAGGTATTTACCTGTGTACATAAAAATACTTTAACACCTTGTATCTCAGCAACGAGGCGTTTCCTGATATATGGTGATAGGAATTGCTTGTCATATTTTTGGTTGAGGAAACTCCGCTTAAGCGATGGCACGTGTTCTTAAAACACCCTGTATTCATATACATATACAATTTTTGGAGCATCAGTAAAATAGTAAATTACTAATTACAAAAAAATAAGCAGGAATTTTCGAAAATTTAGAAAATTAAATTTTGTTTTGTACGTCGAAAATTGCAAAAGGTATCAAAACGGATTTTTGTGCATTTGTTTTTCTCAAAAATTGATGTAAAGAATGTGCAATCAGTATTTTTTCTAGTTCTCAATCCTCAACAATTTGGGACACCAAATGCCAGGCGGTGGATGATATTTAGTTACATGAAATTTTATTATTCAGTAGAGCAAATTGAGAGAAAAAAAAAGATTAAATTTTGGAGTCTGTAGGCCAATTATTTTGGGTAATTGTGACAGGGGTGGCAGAAATTATTGAAAATATTTTCCTTTTTCTTTTGTTGTTTTGATTTCTAGATGATGTCAACTTGGTTTGCGAACACACCTCGAGTGCAGATATGGTGATTTGGTGTTTTGTGGAAAAATACGTCACCTGGAAATTTTTTTATTTATGTCCCATAAAAAATTGCTTTTCCTCTTTTAAATATTTAGAAAAACGTCATTCTCTTTAGAAGTTTTAATCCTATTTACTTCGAGAGCTTTCACATAAAGCTAAATGTAAACTTTTATGAAACTTTTAAAATTAGATTTATTACTGAAACTGTAAAATTTCGTTTCCTCGGGGTATATTATTTAGATCGCATGGAAAATGCGAGCATAAATTGGCTTTTCGCTCGTTATATGCGCAGTTAAATCATGATGTTCATGAATACCAAAAATGTGTGTAAAATTTCGTTCGGAAATTCAAATGAAATGATGAAATGTTTTAATAGGTTCAACAGGATAATTATTCTGAACGAAGTATTTCAAATCTCAAACAGAAATATTTGATATTATTAATGGTTGTTTTGACTATAGATAATGGAATAAATAGCCAACAACTGAAATAATAACATTAAATAAAAATGAACTCAATGACATCTGAGGTTTTTAGACGCATGCGCGAAAAACTTGGACAAATAACATTAGTGAAACCGGTTTAAGGCTGTGTTTTCACCAGATATCCAACTTAAATTTATAAATCACTGTTAAAATTTTTGTGTTAATATTATCGAAAAACGAAAACACGGTTTACTCTAAATACCATATAGGTAGATTTAATATATAAAATTACAGGTAACATTGATGTCTGCAGTTTTCTTTACCTGAAAAATGTGATTACTTACAATTAGTTTCATAAATTGACACCAAATATAACATTCGTATTTCTTAAGAAAAAGTAAAAATGCGCATCAGTATTCTCTGTAATTTTGTATATTACATCCATATTGTATTTAAAATGAAGCGTGTGTTTTCATTTCTCGCTCTCATCAATAGAAAGATTTTAACAGTGATTTAAAGTTTTATGGCGAAGAGGGAGTGCTATTGACGCCATAAGTTGCATTTTTTTTACACTTGTGTCTTATGCCTGTTTTTGGAATTTGTATTAGATTTCATTCCAAAATTTAACGAAAAAAAACTAAGCACCGAGCTATTTCAGCATTTTAATGTGAATACAGCACAAAACATTTCGATATCGTACACAGATGTTAAGCTATTTTTCAGTTTCTATTGTTTCCTGACAAAGGTACATTTAAATGAGTTAGACGAAAAATATTTATTTCTTAGTCTTTCAGCTTTTCAGTTTCTCAAATTTTTTAGTTCTTCAGTTTTTTCAGTTTTTCAGTTCTTAAATTTTCAGTTTTTCAGTTTTCAATTTTCAGTTTTTTCAGTATTTCAATTTTCAAGTTTTTCGACTAAATCATCTATTCTAGTATTATTTTAGTGTTTATTTTTCATTTTTTACCTTTCTTATAATTTCCACTTATTACTTTAGAATTAAACACTAGATTGTTTCCAATTACAAATTTAGCAATAATCTAATCGGCTGGACAAAAATCCATAAATCAATTGATTAGTTGCCCTAAAATTAATTTTAGGAACCTTTCTAAACCAACTCGCTTACGATTCAACAGTTAAATTGTTTTTGATGTACATTTTCTTGATGTATTTTTAACATTAGAATAAAACGGAATAAAACGGATTTATCTTGAAAGTTAAACATTTCAACTGAATCGAAAATGGGGAAACATTAAACTTTTTTTTGTGTTAGCAAGAATAATATAAATTTTAAGTAAGTTATTACGACCTTAAACCGAATAACAAAATTACCCACAGAGGTCTGGAATAATACAAATTCTTTCTGAAAGAACAATGAAAGTAGCAGTATACTTTGAACATAATTTAGTTATAAAATTCATAAAATACAAGAAGTCTTTAAGCCAAAAAATAAAAAGCTTAGTAATTATGAGAAACAAGAAAATTTCTGAGAGAAAAATTATACCATGATATTAGCTGAAAGGTAAAATATAAGAATCTATAATTAAATAATATTGTAAAGATACTACAAAATATCCTGAAGTGTATTGATAACTTTGATGTCAAAATGCTAACACTCGGTACTAAAGCCGTTTTAAGAAATTGACTGACGTTTATCAGGGCATGTTGTAACTTACAACGACTTACCTCTTATATCATGTCCATTAACAGTTGTTTATGGTTGCCAACGTACACTTGTATCATTAATAAATCTTCTATAATTAAATTTAGTACAAAATTCCTTATGTATTATCCTTAATATGCTTACTAAAAACAACGTGTGCATTTTTTTTGTAGGATTAGAAAACCGCTTCGAAAATGCAAAAATATGATTTGAATACATAACAAGTATTTTTTATTATCATTTTATTTAATTTAACAATTATTAAGATTAGTGTAAATAACAAATTTATATTTTATATTTTGGACTAATAAAATTACTTACCTTTCAGGATCACGAGGAAAAGAAAATAATGATCCAATTTTCCAATGTGCCTTGCATTTTTACGGCTTTTTTTAATAACACACGTGACCTGCTTTTTTCTTGGCTGCTTCCATCACACTACATTAAAAAATGAACAAAATATAAATACGCACTAAAAGCACATTATAACTAATGCAAGTATCTATAATCGCGACTGCCGCCACAACACTGCTTCGGGATAGAATCTCAAAATATCGCCGCTTAGAGGCCAACGATTACTGTGCCTACTACTGTACCTACTGGTCGCTGGAACCTGTCATGAGGGCATATGTCGTACATTCGCCCTCTATCTGCGCTTTCTAGACTGAATTAAAATGGGCGGGCTTTACAGGTACTATATACAATCCTCGTTCCGCCAATCAAGTTGACATTACCTGTACAAGATTAAATCTAAGCGTATGCTAACAGCGCAGTCTATTTTATCCAAGCCTCTATAACTGTTGGTTTTGGTTCATCGAAATTTTAAAATTGCTGAAATGAAAGTAAATTTTTATAATATAATAAACAATATTTATACTTTTTTCTTAGCAAACATTATACACATGGTTTTAAAACTTTTATCGTTGTGGTTATCTTGTAACAACTTCTTTGTGTTTAGAAATTATATGAGAATGTGAACATAAATACACATACCCTCGACCTAAGAAATTTTTAACAAGTCTGATCTTACTAGTCATGCGATATGTAGCTTACTTTTGGAATTGATTTTATCTGACGCTTATCTATATCAAACTGTAATTATTTTACAAATAATAAACACAAATCAAGGCATTCAAACGTTTTTAAGTATATAGATTTTTCATTAAACAAACAGTATGTTCTAATGAAAGGTAATCAAAGTTTCTTTCAAACAAACAAATGGCTTCTGCACCATAAAGAGTGTTTCTAAAAAAAATAAAAGTTATAACGAGTTCCTTTAATATATATTTATTTTAATAAAATTTGTAATATTATGCACCTACATAGAGTAAGTAATGTATGAACATTTCGTTTTTCTTAGTCAACACCATATTTGACGGATAACTGAAAACCTGATTCATCATCCTCTTTAATAGCTATCTTATTGGGTGTATTTTACGGCTTAAGTTTAATAAGCAAAATGTACTCATTTCTCAAGAAACTAGCAGCTCCTGAAGTTTGTTACATTAGTTGTAGATTACTCTGTATAATACATAATAGTCATCGATGACTAATCAATCACAAGAGGAGAAATTATAAGATTACTGGGGATAAAAAATATTTGATCGAGGTTCATAGAGCGAGAGAACTATAAATTTTAATGCTGAAAATGTGTTAATTAGGACCGTGGAATTAAAATTCGAGCTATCAGATGAATATAAGAAAGTGAACGAAAATAATTAGGCTAAAGCTAATGATGTGATGAATCAGAATATACAAGTCTTAATGAAAAGTTGATCATTTTACAGCATGTTATGAAGGATAGTAGTAGATGAGGTTAATAGCTAGTTTCTAAATCATAAATTAAATAAATTACAACATTTTATATAAAAAGTGATGAGGATGACACATTCCAACCCATATTTAAAAACATCATATCAACTCAACCGTTAACACGTATTTGCACTAAAATACAAAGTTTGTATACTACTGTTCCAATTAAACAAAGACAGTAGTAATTATCCTAAGCGAAAACCTTCTGAATTACTAGCAAAGATCTATTGAAACTTTCGAGTTGAAACTACATAAATTGAAGAGAGTTTCTCCAACTCGGCAACTACTTGTCAATAATTCTTGCATGCATACTAGCGGACAGCTGTGATGAGGAAATTATTTACAACTGCTGGTTGGTTTAATAATTTTATTTTACCTTAACTTTTTACCAGGATTGGCCCTATTCTTGTGTACTTAAAATTTTGTTAAATTATACACTCAACCGCAAAATTAATGGAACATTAGGTTTTCTTATGGCAAATTTGCGAAAACGCTGTGTATTTCAATTTAACATGGATACACACATGTAAACACATGAAAGAAATAATGTTCGAGTTTTTTGGACTTTCACGTATCACGAGAATAATTTTTTGTTACCTATTTTTTAGATATCTTTCAATTGTCTGTGTTTTAATTATTTTACATAGCTCTTATATTTGTGTATTGTATTTCTTGTCTGTTTCTGAGGTTTTCCGAAGAAAAGAGAATAGTTTTATTGTAAGAAATTTCGTAATGAGTCCTGAAGAAGCCGCCCAACTTGCTTGACATCCCTCGAAGCACTGTATTTGATGCAATACAAAGGTTCTGGGAAACTGTTTCTTACACAAGATGATCTGGAAAAAGGAGACTACGAGCAACAAATGAAGTTGAGGACCGATTTCTTTGACTCCAGGTTCTGCGTGAACAGACACTTCCTGGTACAGCTTTGACTAGAAAATTGGTAGATGTTCATGGTACCTTGGTTTCATCTGATACTGTACGAAAGAGGTTGCGGGAACAAAATTTAACACCTCATGCACCAGCTACTGGCCCTCTTTTGGACGCAGGTCATCGCATGCAGTATTTGGAATTTGCGCGAACTCATGGCGATTGGGATATGGACGAGTGGCGGCGATACGTTCTCTTCATGGATGAATTCACAAGATATTCACCTGATTGTCGCCGAAGAGTGTTTAGACGACCTGGAGAACGATAGCCCAGTGTTGCTTTTTTCCTAGAGTCCAGTTTGGAGGTGGAGGTGTAATGACATGGGGGGGGGGGGGGCTTTTTTGGAAGATCGTACGGCCTTTGTAACGTTTCGGGGAGGTAGTCTCAATGCTGACAGGTACGGCAGGGAGTATTTAGAAGAGCATTTGGTACTTTTTGCACCATTTATAGGAGAATATTTTCTCCTAATGCAGGATGCGCGCCCGCACGGCCTGGATAACTCGCTAGTTTCTTCACGATGTTGGTTTTCAGGTACTAGGGTGGCCACTCAGGAGTCATCACCTATACCCAATAGAGCATATGTGGGGTAAGCTAGGCAGAAGGAATAGGCGGAACTACGGTGAGTTCCATATAGTACTTCAGCTGGAACAGGTGCTGCTGAATGAATGGGAGCAGATACTCCAAGATGAGGTTGCTGTATTGATACAAAGTATGCCACAAAGATTGCGAGCTGTCATTTAAGTTTGAGGAGGGAATACCCGATATTGAGGCATCTTTCTTCGCAGTTCTCTAATTTTTTTTTTCAAATTTGCAAAAAATGTATTTTTTATGTTATTAAAGTGAGATTTTCGTTAATTTTGTAATGTAATATTTATTCTTGAAGACTCAATTAAAATTAATTTGATTTAAATTTAAATTTTCCTAAAAACCTAGTCTCCGGTTAATTTTATGGTTGATCGTATAACAATTTTAGTCAAAATCAGCATTTCATAAAATTATTAGAAATCCTCAATATTATGTAATAGTAATATTTGCATTAACATTAACGGCAACAAAAATAATCCTAAACATGTTTTTATACAACGTGTTCTCTGACTATGAAAAGAACCTCAAGGTACCTTGTGCGAGAGAGGGCTACACATTTAGAGACAATAGACAAACAGAGTCTGCTAGAATTAATTTTTGCTTTAGGAAAATCTTAGCTCCGCGATCGGGAATTGAACCCTGGACTCCAGGGTGAGAGGCAAGTATCCTTACTGCTCGACGACAAGGCCACCTAGATATATTATCTTGTAAACACCTAATGAAACATTCCCAAACAGATAGCCCATCAGCGCGTGTTTTCATGGGGTTTGGGGGTGTTTACTTATTTTATATTTCGACATTGCATATCTTTACGAGTTATAAGGACTTTGATTTTGTTAGTTCATGCTTTACATACTGGTATTTAACATCTATCCGATATTAAAAAAAAAAAAAAATTTAAACTTCTTTGTTTGTCGTCCAACGTGACTGAGACTTAAACAGAATAGTAGGCTGCCAAACTCGACAGCGGATGGTAGGGTGTTACCTCATTTATTTTTTCGATGTCTACATCCCTTCATGAGTTATAAGAATTTTTTGGTTTTGTCAGTTTATACTTTACATATTTAACATATATTGACCCTTTAAAGACTGTTTAAATTTTTTTTTTGTTTTTTAATTTTCCGGGGTATCAGTCTGCAGGGTGCAAAGTGTCATACTTGAGATGACCTTTTAAATGACAAAGAGGCAGACTTTTCTACACAAAACATAAATGTGGAGTCTCTGAAAAACTTCACATATTTTAAGTATGCGCCGATTACATCTGTTAACGTTGAACGGTCCATCGTCTAATACAAATGGATTTTTAATGAGAGGCATCGGAGATTAACTCCGAAATATTTACATTGGCTAGCCATAGGCGCTTTAGTTGCTAGTTACGCCTGTGATTTTCACTTAATTATGAGCTGTTTTTATTTATTCTGATTAATATAATCTTAATCTTAGACTAACTTAAAAAAAAATAACAAACACCATTTTGGGTGTTAACTGTGGGAAGCGGATATTGCCGCAAGCGGTTATCGCCCGTATAGAGAAATCGAGTGCTGCAGCGAAAGGGTTGTGCTTCAGCAAAAGCATTTATTTTTCACCATGTTGTATACTCATGTACGATAAGATATGTACCTGAATGTACGGACCTGAAATGTACGATTTACCCGCGATCTTTATTAATAACATTAAATATTTACTGATAGGTTAAACACACTTAAGTAAGTTTTTTGATATTTTTATACGAATGTAGTCTATATGGTTAAAAACTGTAAATTTATGGTCTATGATGACACCTAGGTATTTCATAGCCGTAACTTTACCAAATTTTTGGCCATTATATTATCTCTCACATGCTAACAACATCAAAATTCCTTTTTAAATCGAAGAAGACAACTACAATTTCACTTCTGCCAATTGCAAAATATTAATTACTTTTTGTATAGCCGTTACACATTAACGATTTTCTCTAAATCCGCACAGATTATTTTTGAAGTAGTTTGAATAAATTCAGTACGTTGACTATGAACTACCATTTCCAAAAATATATACTATTTAACTATTCACATCTTTGTAAATACAGAGCGAAGCAGTAGTAAGAATTAAGAATTCGTTAGTTGTTAGGCATTATGTAATAATTTATTTTAAGAATCTCCTATAATGGAACAGCCTTGTCTGTCTTTTTCATTTCCAATATAAGTCTCTCGAGACTTCGCTGCTCTCCACAATAGACTAGTTAACAAGTCCAACCCGGAAATGTCTTTCACACCCTCCAATCCAGGCAAGAAAAGGAAAATAGAATAAAATGCTATACAAATTGGATTGGAATTGTAGTAGAAACTCACTACTAGCACTGCTTTTGCAATTACATTATCTCTTAATCCCATCTATATTTCGAGGATATGATCCATTAATTTAATGAAGTTGTTTACAATAAGGCCAGGATAATAATGATAGAAGTACTATTGCAATAAAGTTTACATTTAAACTTAATATTCAGTATTACACAGAGCAAGAGTATACAATTTAATTATTGTAATTAATAGACCAGATTTAACTGCTCTTTATTAATTTTCATTATAATAATATACCAAGATGAAATTAAATTAAATGCTACACAAGCAAAGAAAATTCAAAGCTGGGGTTGTAAGTCGGGCATCTATAATATAGAAACTAGCTAGGAGACATATTAATTTTACAATCACGTACCTCATCATTTCCCAACAAAATGCGTTTGGAAGAGTAAAATAATAAGAATACCTAGTATAATTAAAAAATATACTTAAATTTACTACTGATTATGTTCATTTTATCTCTAAAGGATGTTTTTACATCTCTGGTAAGTTACTCGTAACTATCTAGAAGATTAGAATTTGAATATAGTCATAAATAAAATGTTGAGATAAAACCATTTTTAATAAGCTTCTAGTTATCAGTAACTTACCCAGAGATGAAGAAAATGGCATAAAATTTAACAGTAACCCTGCTCTGGTAAAAGAAATATGATAAACTGGTCGGATTGAAGAAAAACATTAGAAATTGGACTGCGTTTTTGTTTTCCCGTCTTTTGGACGAGTTTTGAGGGATGGTAAGGACTTTTATAATCACATGTATATCGTAGGGCTATTTCTTTATCGACTTGGTCCTGCTCGGTATTGAACCTAGTAGGTTTCAAAATTACGTATTTATAAATTAATAATTAGAACCTTGTCCATTCAGAATCCCAGCACCCAGAGTCAACTTAATATACACCCACTTGCGCGACGTGGCAGTTGATTGGTTGGACAGGCTGATGTCTCTCGCAGGCAGTTATTTATCCTTAAAATAATATAACGTAACTAATAAAATAAGGTACTTTAGATATTTAATCTAACAGTTTAACTTAATATTAGAATACATACATGTTTATTTAAAAACTGTATTCGATGGACAGACGAAATAACATATCAACGAAAAAACCCACTAAGAACAATTCTACGCTACAACTAGAACACGGTAATTTTGGTCTGTTAAATCATACATTTGAATAAAAGGGGATTTGGAGTTATACAGTGTGACCCGGACACCCCCATACAATTTCTATTTATTGTCCGATTTTGATTATCTTATTTTGAATTGTAGGGTACAAAAAAGTGTGCTTTAGGATAAGGTGTCACATTTGTATACAAAATCCAAGGCCTACTGCATATTTTTTTGCGGATGAACGAGTGCACTACTGGATTAAGCGTCCTCTGAAATGGGTCTGTACCAAATTTTTGAAAAATATATATAGCATAGTAATAATTCTGTAGCTAAATTAAAAATCACATCGTTTTTATCAATTTATTTCTTCTGATCAAATAGCCCATGGAATAGCAAGTGAAAAACAACTGAAAACGACTATTTTTATTGGTTAACAACATGATAAAATTATTGGAATGCCAGAAAAGAAAGTAAACACTAATCAAATTTTTGTTGCTGCATCAATCCGTGCGTCGTTTATTTCATTGCACTTTTATGCTTTCTTTTCTGTTGTTCTGGGATAATATCTATACATATTCAGTTATTCTAGCGCATAGTTCTTGCACTTACTGGGGTCTTGATTTGTAAACTATTTACTGACTGGTGCACCCCAAAGAAAAAAGTCGAGTTGCATCAAGTCCAGGGATCTTGCTGGCCACTTAATAAGAGGACTGTTTCTACCTATCCACTGATTTTCAAAATTTTTATTGAGCCATTTCCTTACTGTATAATGCACATTAGATCCATCTAATTGAAATCTCAAATTCAAGTGAGCCTGAACTGGTAAGTCATGTAGTGTGTCCCAAAACTCTTTCTTAGAAAGTTCAAAAACAGTCAAACCCTCAACGAAAACCGAACTAATCATCTTATTATCAAGTATTCCGCATCTCACGTTTATTTTATGTGAATACTGCCTTTCTGTTTATGACATAATCAGGATTTTCAGTAAATCTGTTTCGTCCTCCCGGACACCTCTGTACAGTTCCTTACTTCCCTCTTAAATTCATTCCTCCGCTCTCCGTTCCCGAACCTAACAGACAGAGACTTAGAGCGAAGCAACTGAGAAGAGCAGTATGCAGCAGGTAGAAACTCGCAGGATTTACGTTTTTCAAGTGTGCATATTATTTTTAATGCTGTGCTGTACTCATTCTGCTATTACCACTGGATTTATGGATTCATTTTATTGTACATATGTGCAACCACACAATTGCAGAGCTAGTGATCACCATTTTACATATCTTCCACGAGCATGACACCATCGACAAAGGGGCCCCGAGTTCCAGAATAAAGAGTGTCCAACACAATACAACTGGCTTCACATTAAACCTTCGACAAACTCGAACCACCCAGGGGACGGGAACAAATAGGCCGAGCCACCAATTCATCGTTATTTATTTTAATATTGCATTCATATATATTGAGTTGTATTTTCAACTAAATAAAGCCTTTGTAAATGAATTTTTAGACGGGTGTTTCTTGTCGTTATTTCACCAAATGTAGTGGTATTCTACCTATATGCAAGATATTTAATAAATGATAAGTCCAGCGACAAATATAAAATAAATCCACTACAAAACCAGTACCGTAAATTTCGGGACAAAACAGCCCTATTTGTAATAAACGTGGCTTCATCACGGAACAAAAAAGTTTCTATTTTCAAGATATTCTCCCTGGGCGCACAAACAAAATTCCCATCTTCTTTTTCATCTCCCGGTTTCAGAGTGAACTTTTGATTTAAATGGTTTAATTTTGTTTTTTGCTTGACACCTTATAATATTTTTTTTCAGGGACATTTAAGTCTAGACTAGCCATTCTCAAGCTCAAATGAGGATTAGATTATATTTTGATACACTACCTGTTTCGTTGAAAATTTTATGCGGTGTACAGTACTGCTGCTCACTGTAGGTATATCGGATTGTTCCATAATTACACCACTAATTGACTAATATTTTCGTACACAGGCTCTAATCTGACAGAATTAATGCTTTGTGACAACTCACGACGAAATCAGTTGTCTTTTACTTTTTATTCCATGGTTATTATATGATCAGAATAAATAAATTCATAAGAACAATGTGGTTTTCAATTTGGCAACTGAGTTATTATTAATATGCAATATTTTTTTTTATGAAATTTGGTATAGGACCATATCAGGGAGCGCTTAATCTATTGTGCTCATATTCTTTTAAAAAAAAGTCGCTAATGCGATTTCTTGAATTTTCATCCTAAAATATTACGCAGTAGGCCTTGCTTCTTGTAAAAAAATGTGACACTTTGTTTTAAAGTACAGGTTTTCATGCTCTACAATTAAAAAAAAATAGTCAAAATTGGACGACAAATACATGAATGATGATAATTTGCAATTGGACTTAGAAACAAAAATGAACAAAAAGAAAAAGAAGAAAAAGAAGGGAAAGAAGACTAATTTGGAATTTTGAAATTTGTTAAATCTAAATTGGTTGGCTAAAGATTGATAACAACTCTTACAGTAACTTGTGTTTTATTCTAAACTTGTCGTTGTGTTCCTCAACTTGTGTGATGTTTCAAGTTTTAAGGTAGGACTGTTGAAAGGCTGAAAAAAAATTTGTTTTTCTGAAATATATGGGACTATTTTTGAATTCTCTGTAACTTTTTGAAGTGAATGATGGATATGTACCAATCAGAGGAAATTACTAATCTCACCATTTCGTTTTGGTAAAAATTCTTGTTGAGAATTTTAACATTACAAACGAAATTACTAACGAAAGTTTTAAATAGTATTTTTATTTATTTACATTTCATAATAACTTTATGTTATTTTGTGCCATAGCTTAAGTTCCCGACAAGCCACATTTTTCATTTATAATAAATTTTTTGTTCAAAGCTAAGATTTGCAATAATCATTTACTCAACATTTTTCTTCTTATACAACCTCATACTCATGACATCTTTGCCATTAGAATAATACTCCCTTCAGAAAATACCAAAAACTACTCCTATTTTCTTTTAAAAATAATGATCTTGACCCCATACCTTTTAGATAACATTTCAAAATGATGTCATAATATGCATAAATCCACTAAATATACACCCTCTAAATTTTAGCCGTTTACTTAGGATTCACAAGGTTCGGTCCATACATTTACAGCACATAGTATGTACTTTCTGCTTTGTACCTAGCTAATAATTGCCAAAAGTAATTGACGCACTAAACAACGTTTTAAAAATGGAGAAAGCCGTATTCTTTATTGTGTTTATATCTCTCGGCAAGTTGAAGACGGTTCCTTCTTTACTTTTCACCTGTTATCCGATTCTCCCCACGTTCATCGTTTTTTCTAGACAATAATATGTCTTGGGTGTGCCGAAAATAACAGTTCAAACAAAACGGAGAACAGTTTTATAATCGTTCCAAATTGCTTTCGTGCGGGAGATAATAGTTTTTTAATATTTAATCGGAAATAAAGTTACTTCCGCTGCGTTGGCTTAAAATGACATATATGTTTCATTTGGTCTCTGCACGTAATATATTATTTAATTTAGTTACCTTTGTTTAATCTAAAAGTAACTTTCAGTTAAACTTTTTTAATTACTTATATTTGTTAGTTCCTTTTCTTTTCCTCACATTCGAAGGAAAGAGAGGTAATATAACGTTGCATTTAAGGTAATACCTTTATTCCTGTCTGTTTTGACAGTTCACGCGAGCAATTTAATGAGTTTCTTAGATACAGAGTGAGACGAAATAAAGTCAAGTTAAGAAAGGTATCTAGACAAATTATATGATGATCATTTTAACTTTAAAATTGTCGATACCAAGTTGAATTAGAGGGTTTACAAATGTAGGTAATATAAATAATAATATATTAATAGAACTTTATTGTGTTTTGATAAGTCAGGAAAAAACAAAATATAATAAAAATGTTATAGAAACAACCTAAAAAGTAATAAGTTTGTCATCGACAAAAAAACAACAACAAAATTTAAATACAAATAAACATAACATTTGCAACAAATGAAACTCACCCAAAAGGGTAATTAATTATCGATAAATTTGTGTCCAATGATTTTCGGTAGTAGCAGCCATAGTAGACACACAAATTTCGCGATGAAAAATACCTTCTTTAGTGCCCCAAAATAACAAATAAATTAGTTAAATCGTTGTAGGGTAAGTGCACCGGTAATAGTCACGTTAAGAGCTTGTTTTCTCTTTAAATAAATATTACGTTAAACACAAAAAAAATGAAAATACTGTTTGGAAGTGGCGAAAATTCTCAATAATATGACCCAAATTGGCTCAATTTTAATTTTTGCTTTAATATGTATATTTTTTTAGGTTAAAGTAATGAAAACCAATAGTTGTCATTTAAAAAATATAAAAAATCTGGTATCTCAGTGTACAAGTAATGGTCGATACTTGTAAAAATTGGGATTTACCTCAAATAAAAAGACGCCGTATAAAAGCATACAAATGTTTTATTTTTATATCAGTATACATAAAAGATATTTTTACATAAAAATAAATTGACCAAGCAGAAATAAATGAATCTAATACACTGTATTGATTCTGCGGTTGGCTCCTTGTGAAACATTATTAAATATTTTAAATAAACAAAGAAAATTAGCTTTTAAATGTTTCAAAATTATATTTTCACTCTACATGTGTTTCGGCTTTTTAGGCCTTTTTCAAGAGTACAGATGAGAGGTACTAAATTATAATTTGTGTTCCTTGCTTATATATTGAATGTTACATCTGGCAACTTATACTAATGAAAATGGTTTGAATGATTTGGAATTTTTGGAAAAGTTAAATTACTTTACCCAAAATGTGGTGACTTGCGAATATTTGTTGTTCATTTGTAACCGTTATTTTATTTTTGGAAGCTTTCTTAATTTCTAATATTTCTAATAAGTCTAATTTTTTGCTTTCCTTTTCGGAAGTTGTTATTAGAGTTGATCGAAATGCGCCAACAGTGATGCGATGTTGAAATGTGTGGAATGAAGAATAAGCTAGCAATTGAGAACCAGGAATCATAAAATATTTTAATTGTTATAAGATTTTGCATTTTCTATATAACATTGTATATCACAGAGATCATAAAATAGAAACTGTTATTCATACTAAGCAAATTTGTTTCTTCAGGTTTATAAGACACATGACAACTTTTTTTACATTGTATGAAAATCTCTAGCAAGAATTTTGTCGTTTTTGAATCTTATGTAAATAATCAGATGTAAAACTAATAAAAAAAAATACTAGGAATAATAGCTTACCTTTAATGTATTTCGGAAAATTTATTTGAGTGGTAAATAAGAGAGGACCAGGTCACTAGACCATCATCGCTATTTCTCAAAATATGGTAATACAGTGTAGTTCAATTGTGGCCACTTCTGAAGTCAGATTATGTTTTTGCTAAGATACTGTGAGTTTTAAGATATTTACGATGAAGCTAGTAGAACATAATTAGACAAATCCAACGAAAACGAGTTTATAATATTTATCATTATAATATTCCACTCAAACTGAAAATAAAACCAATAGTAGTAGCACATTAACTTGTTTTCAGTAAATAATTTATTACTTGCTGCTAAATAATAATAAAATTGGCTTAAGTACAAACAAATAATTTCAAACATTTCAAATATAGTGAAATAAACTTTCGCATGAATTATTTTCGTATCTGCTAATACTGCATTTTGTGCATAATACGTATGTTTTGTGAGGCACAGCATATCACCTAATTTTATCACATAAAATTAGAGGTTGGAAATGTAATACCTTTAGTCGCATCGAAGCAACTTTGTATATTAACCTGAAATATGAAACATTTCATGAACATAAATTTAACATGTTTCATTATAAAATACCCAGTTAATAAAGAGATTACATAAAAGCATTTCCACGTCCACGATGGCAACTGCATTGATTCATTTGTGACCATCTGTCAATTCATATTAGCTGACGTGCGTACAGGTATATGGAAAATAATATTATGAATGCAGTTCACAACGGATAGCAACATGAATCTTTGTTTGGCATATTATAATAAAAATAATAATAATAGATATAATAATAAAAATAATAATAGCAATACAGACACCGCCTCCGAAAGATTTGGTCTTCCGAACTTTCGGGGAAGAACAAGGTGTCTGCAACTAATATGCTTGCCGTTCCGATTCTGCTCTACTCCTTCGGAGTAGTAAAGTGGAGGGTAGATGAGCTGCGTCAATTAGACAGAGATACCCGCAAGATGATGAATATTCACAGAAGTATTCATCCTAGATCGTCCGTTCCTCGTGTGTACCTCCCACGTCAACGGGTGTACGCATGGCAGAGTAGTTCTGAGTATGGCATGTAACATACTCAGGAGCTCAGATCCCCTCTTGCGGTTCGTAAAACATCACGAAACTGTAGGAGTGGGAGCAGGATTGTTCAAGGCAGCAAAAAGAGCCGCAGATGAACTCGGTCTCGCATTTGACATCAGGCGAGGAGGCCGGCGAGGTGCTGATGTTGAGTCAGTCACCGAACTTCAGCCAAATCGTCTGAAAGCCCGAATCAGAGCTGCCGAACAGGAAAATCTGTTTCGGCGGCACGTCGATAAACCCCAGCATGGTGTATTCTATAAGAACATAGAAACACTGGGTTTATCGACCAGGCTGACCTTCGCCTTTCTAAGGTCAGCAGGGCTTAAGTCGGAGACCGAGGGATTCATTATGGCCTGTCAAGATGGTGTTATCAACACCTTGGTCCACCGTAGCCGCGTGTGGCGTGTAGAGGTTCCTGATATCAACTGCAGGACCTGCCATCAGGCGCCGGAATCGCTCATGCACTTACTATCTGCATGCCCTATATATGCGATTTCGGCCTACATCCACCGGCATAATGCGGCGTTACGAGTGCTCTACTACCATCTACGGCACTCGTACGGGGTAGACCAGACACCAGTGCTGCCTTACGTCCCCGGAGATATTGAGTCCGTTGTCGAGAACGAGAAATGCCGGATTTACTGGAACTACTCGTTCCCGACTGTTAGGCTAATCCAAGCCAACAAGCCTGACATAGTCCTCCTCGACCATCAACTCAAGGTGATGTATGTCATCGAGTTCTCGGCACCTGCGGAGAAAAACATCACCTTGAAGGAGGAGGAAAAACAAACACGCCTGAAAACCCGAATTAGAGCTGCCGAAGAGGAAAATCTGTTTCGGCAGCACGTCGATAAACCCCAGCATGGTGTCTTCTATAAGAACAGACTGGGTTTATCCACCAGGCTGACATTCGCTTTTCTAAGGTCAGCAGGGCTTAAGTCGGAGACCGAGGGATTCATTATGGCCTGCCAAGATGGTGTTATCAACACCTTGGTCTACCGTAGCCGCGTATGGCGTGTATATGGCATCAACTGCAGGACCTGCCGTCAGGCGCCGGAATCGCTCATGCACATACTATCTGCATATCCCATATACGCGATCTCGGCCTACATCCACCGACATAACGCGGCGTTACAAGTGCTATACTACCATCTAAGGCACTCGTACGGGGTAGACCAGACACCAGTGCTGCCTTACGTCCCCGGAGATATTGAGTCCGTTATCGGGAATGAGAAATGCCGGATTTACTGGGACTAATCGTTCCCGACTGTCAGGCTAATCCAAGCCAACAAGCCTGACATAGTGCTCCTCGACCATCCACTCAAGGTGATGTATGTCATCGAGTTATCGGCACCTGCGGAGAAAAACATCATCTTGAAGGAGGAGGAAAAACAAACAAAATATCGCGATCTCCGGTACGAGCTACAAGTGCTGTACCCAGGCTATTATGTAACAATGGTCGTCCTAAGGATAAAGCCTACGCTGCTTTCGGAACTGAAGATCATACCGGCCTGCCAAAAATCAGCCGAGTGGCTGGCATTTCAAATGCAGAAGGCGGTTATTCTGGATTCTCTCCGTCTGCTTAGGGCACACGATTCTGGTATCTACAGTCACTAACCCTGCGGGATGTGGGAAGTGGCTGTAGTTAATGCGCCGGCGCGACTCCCGTGAGGCGTCGGAAGCCACGGGAGGGCTGTCCGTATATCTTGAAAACTCAAAATCTGACTTCAACAAAAAATTAAACCCTATTAAAATCGGTGAAATCATTATTATTACATCAAGAAGTCGACAACAAAATCAAACAAATGGAATCAATTGGTAGAAACAGAATTAGAGTAATTTTTAAATATGCTATGAGTGCCAATATCTTATTAAATTCAAAAACCAGTATTCAGCACAATTTGATAGCATGTATCCCAATATCTTTACTTTTTAAACTTGGTGTAATTAAGCAAATAGATGCAGATATCTCTGAGGACTATTTAAAAAATTTGATAAAACCTTACGACCATCACTGCAAATTTTCGAATGAAACGCTCATAAGAATCCATCGACAAATTTAAAAGAAACGAGGGTACTACTGATCTTGATCTGACGCATTCAGTAATAATATCTTTTAAATCTCAAACTTTTCCTAAATACATAACCATGTATTATATAAGGTGGAAACTTACATACAAAAAGTGCGACTATGCAATAATTGTCTCCATTTTGGACATTTAGGGAAGCAATGTAGAAGTCATGTCCGTTGTCTGAACTGTGGTGAAAATCATAGTACAGATCATTGCAAAAATGCGTGTATAGAATCGATCAAATGTATCTCTTGTAAGGGAAAATATTTAACCAATCAACTTGGGGACTATCCCGAATTTAAACGTCAAAAACAAATAAAAAAATATGTCATAAAATAATGTGTCATAGAGGGATGCACCGGTAAATATACCGAAAACTAATTACGCTTCAGTGACAATGACTGCATCGAAAACACAATTAAATTCACCAAATATTACATTTTCGAATAAAAGTGTGTCATTCAGCTTCCACCTACCTAAAGCAGCGAATAAGAGACGTCGCGTATCCACTCCGGATCCCACAATATTAGCACAGAATCAAATTGTAGCCCCATTTACATTTCCAAACTCCTCTGGAGGTATTATATCTCAGCCATTATACCAAAATTCAGTTAACTCTAATAATCAACATCAAACAAATAGCAATCATCCCAAAATATGAATGAATTAATTTTGGAAGTAGTTTTATCCATAGTTGATATTATTAAAACAAAGTAAAAATTTCGGTATTCCAGAAAAAGATATATTAAATTTAATTAACTCCCTGCTTAACTTTAACTTAACCTACTTTTAACTTAAATCTAGCGTTACTTTAATTTAGCTCTAACCTAGTTTTAACTTAATTTTAACTTAACTTAACTTAACTTAACTTAATTTAGCCTAGCTTAACTCAACTCAACTTAAGGTTAACTTAATTTTAACTGTTAGTGGTTCGTAAAATGAGTAATTTTGTCATGTGCCAATGGAATTGCAGAACAGCTGTTTCAAATAAAAATAACTTAGAAATGTTGTTAAGTTTTAACAAAGTGGATATAGCCTATCTCTCAGAAACAAAGTTTAAACCCAGAAAATAGAAAATACATAAATTTTCTTAGATACAATATAATCCGACAGGACCGAGAATAAAGAAATGGAGGTGGAGTTGCACTTCGTATTAATTCACACTTATATTTCCAAGAATGCGTCATACCATACAAACTATCAAATGCAAACCGTACGTCAGTAATAATATGATGTAATAACACTACAAATGTAACTTTAGTCTCTATATACGTACCACCTAAATCAAAGATATCCCTAAATCAATGGAACCAGTTTTTATCATCAATTCCAAAACCATTTATACTAGGTGGCGATTTTAATGCCTATAACATAGCACGGAGTAACAACTAGAGTGATAGTTACGGAAAAACATTACTTACTGCTCTAAATCAGAAAAACCTGGTGTACCTAAACGAGGTATCTCCTACATATACAGCCAACTTAATCAACAAAAATTCAGTCAGAGACTTAACTAGTTGTACACCAGATATAGTACATCTTCTACAATGGAAAGTTATATCCGATCCACATGGATCGGACCAATTACCGATTTTAATTACATCTACGGTAGGTCTGAAATATAAGAAAACATCCAAAGTAGAAAATGGAATTTAAAAAAGTTAATTGGAACTCGTATCGTGACAGGTAATCTCTAATTTTACTCAAAATAGTAATAACACAACGTACGAACATTTTGTAGACAAAGTAAACCTCACAGCACATCAATCAATTCTAGAGTATAAAAATATTACTAAAACAGCCTCATCAAAAGGTAAACACTGGTGGAATGAGACATGCAATGAAGCAGTTCGTAACAGAAAGAAGAGCTTTAATAGATACGAAGACGACCTAAATGTACAAAATCTCCTAGACTATAAAGGCATGACGCAATAGCCAAAAAAACAACCAAGGAAGCAAAAAGAGAATGTTGGAGACAATATTGCACGACATTAAATAAAGGCGTCCCTCTTAAAAAGTATGGCAAAAAGTGAACGCTTTTAAAAGTCGAACACAAAACAATCAAATACCAATAAACATTCAACATATGAATGAATCCAACAATTCCATGCAAATCTAACCTCTCTGGACAAATCCACCGCAATTCAAAGTGACAAACGTCATATATATACTCGTACTAGCGTTAAATTATCTTACGAAACCTTTTAGAGAAATTGAACTGAAAAGAGCTCTTAAGCAAAATAACAACACTGCACCAGGAATGGATAATATACATTATTCTATGCTCGCTAATCTTCCAGATACTGCCAAAAATAACATATTAAATATTTTAACGATATATAGCTAAATAAAAAATCTATATCAATGGACTGAATGGATTATATTATTATACCAATTTTAAAACCTAGAAAAAGGCCAGATAAATGAGACTTGTATCGTCCAATTGCCCTTGCCTCCTGTATTCTCAAAACTTATGAAAGGTTAATTAAAAATCGACTAGAATTCCGCTTGAAAGGGAAAATCTTTTACCTCGGACACAATTTGGCTTTCGGAGAGGAAAATCAACTCAAGAAAGTATAACAAACCTGGTCACTGATGTCCAGTTGGCATTTACAGAACAGAACTTAATCACTGCAGTATTTATTGACAACAAAGGAACGTATGACAACGTTAATCTAAACATCTTAGCTGAAAAATGACAACAATGGGAATACCACAAATTATAATAGAAAACTCTTCAACATATCAAAATCGGAAAATCTATATAAGAATTTACAACCATTTCACTTCATCATGTCAAACTTCTAAAGGACTACCACAAGGCACCATACTCAGCCCATTATTATATACACTATATACCTATGATTTCGAAAAGTTGTTTAACCCAAACGTAAAACTACTACAATTTGTAGATGATATTGTCATTTACATGGAGGAAAAATCTATACCAACGTGTAACATAAAACAGCATACTGCAATTGAAAAGGACCAAAATTGGTCGATATCTAATGGACAAATCTGTTGTCATGACCTTCATAAGGAAAAGATATCAACCACGAAATGTTATACAATTGCATAATTATGAATTCCCATATAAAACATCCGTGCAGTTTTTGGGTCTAATTATGGAGAGCAAATTAAATTGGAAAGAACATATAAATTACGTCATAAAGCGAGCTGAACAAACTATTAATATTTTGAGAACTTTCTGCTCACATAAATGGGGGCCTGATCCCATCATGACCCTGCTGATTTACAGAAGTCTTGTAAGATAAATTTTGGACTACGGATCTATTTTCTATGGATCTACTGCAGAGACACACCTAAACAAAATTGAATGTATGAAAAACAAATGCCTCCGAAAATGTATCGGATATCTTCCAAGTACTCCCATAAACATCTTAAAAGTTGAAACTTGTGAACTATCTGTAAAAATGGGGTAGGTTTTTAGTGACAAATTTATTTTAAATCTGTGTTAAAAATAGTCAAATCCATTTAAAAATTAACAAATTAGCCTCCTTCTGTCTTACCTCAAGATATTGGGATAAAAAGAGAACACCTTTAATGGTTGAAAGTTTCGTTTATATATCAGAGTACTTAGATGATCTTTACCATTCTGAAAGACTTCCGTGCTTTTCAATCCATTATGAAATGTATAATAATCTCATAGAATGTCATATTAATACAGATTACAGCAATACTATTCGAATCCAAAACCAAAAGCAGTTTAATGAAGAGCTACAAACCATATGGAAAAACTATGGAAAACTATGATTTTTAAATGTAAAATTTGTTTGGATACAAACAATAAAAATGACTGGCCCGTTAGTTTCATCCAGTGCCATAAAATATATAACACACACATACACATTTATGAATTTATTTCTTCTGATCAAGTTACCTATGGAAAAAAGTCAAAAACAACTGAAAACTACTATTTCTATTAATAACAACATTCCACAAAATTATTAGAATGCCAGAAAAAAAGTGAACGTTAAACAAATTCTTGTTGCTTCCACCAATTCGTCGTTTATTTCATTGCACTTATCATACGTTTTTCGTACATTTATGGTTACTTTTCTTAATTTTTCTAAGGTAATATCTGCAAATGCTTTAATTATTCTATCACGTAGTTCTTTTACTGACTGTTGTCTTGACTTGTAAACTATTTTCTTAGTGTACAAAAAAAAAGTCGAGTGGTGTCATGTCCGAGGATCTTGGCGGCCACTCAATAAGAGGACTGTTTCGATCTACCCACCAATTTTCAAAATTATTATTTAGTAATTTCCTTATCACCACTATGTTATGCACAGGAACCCTATCTCGTTGAAATTGCAATTTCAGGCAAGTCTTCTCTAGTAGTGTGTCTCAAAGCTCATTTCTTAGAAAGGCCAAAAAAGGTTTCCATTTAAATTGTCCTCAAAGAAAAAATGGACCAATAATCCTATTATTAAATATTCCTCACCACACGTTTATTTTATGTGAATATACTGCCTCTTTGCGTTTATGACCCAATCAGGATTTTCGCCAGACCAACACCGTGAATTTTGGAAAGACACGACTGCATTTGTAGTGAACGTGGCTTTGTCATTGAACAAAATTTCCTTCAAAAAGTTGCTATTATCCAGACATTCTCCCTTGGAGAAATGTGACACTTTATCCTAATGTACAGTTTCTCGCGCACTAAAATTCAAAAAAAAGTTAGTCAAAATCAGACAATAAATACAAAACATTTAAAGACCTCATCAACGACATATCACTCAATATTATGCGATAAAATATAATTTGAGTCAACATTTTGTGGCGTCCTTGTATTCACAGATTTAATGAAATGGTTTTGTTGACATATGAAATCTGGCGATCTGTTTTTACCGCAACTCGCCACCTACAATTTATTTGGATCTGGAGGAAGACCGGAGGGGTAATCATGTTTTCTGAATAACTATGTATATACAAGGCGTTCCAAAATTATGTAGTCAAACTCTTGCACTAAGTAGATTGGCTCAATGTAAAACGAAAATCATTAAAATTATTTGGTTAATAACACATATTAAAGAAGTTACACCCTTTCAAATGCCTCTACATCCCCAGCTTCATTGAATCCCGCATTCTGAGATAGGCCGCTATGGACTCCGTCTTAATGCAAGAGGAGAGCGGTGGAATACCCGGTAGAACTTCAAGATGACTGTAGGTGTTGTTCTCATTGCGCCTATAATCCCCAGGCAGGCAAATTTTTCGACTCTTGCCAGCTTTGAGAGGTGAACATTTGATTCATACTTGGACATCAGACCATCGACCGATATTGGAGTCTGGGCCTGACTACCGCCATGTACAACGAATGGATTCGTGTGATAAAGTCCCAGTTCCTGCCTACCACCTGACGCATTTGCCAAAAGGTTGCCGTCGACTTTTCAATAACCATGTCAACATGCGTTCTCTATGACAATTTTCTATCTAGTGTCACTTCCAGGTATTTTATCTCCCGCATAAGAGCTAGACGTCATCTACTTGTCTTATCTTGGTGGAAAGAATCATTTCAATCTTAGTAGGAATGGCTAAGAGGTCAGTTTCCCTACACCATCTTTCTATGAGCCTACACGGTACCTGCAATCTATCACAGATGATGTTCAAAAATTGACTAGTCACTGGTACCAGGCCATCATCTGCGTAAGACTGCACGTAAAAGCCTTTCGCCATTAGACCATCCACTATCACACGCCAGAGCCTTATGAGCAGCCTCTTCTTGAGAATGTTCTTAAGTAAACTTTCACGCCAAAAGGAGCATAAGAAATTTGTATTTTATGATTATGCTGTAGTTAATATTAGTCAAGTTCTGGCTAGATTTTGATCATTCGTTTTATCTTTTTCTATCTCACCAGTATTTATTTACTGTAGTAGTAAGTGTTAATGGTGCTGGGCGCATCTTGGCACAACATTGAAAAATCGAAAAAAAATTTTGCTTAAATAATTGCCACTCATCAACAAAAAGTAAATATCCCGGGTATTTGAAGAGTAGTATTGAATCCATTGAGATATGCCTCAAAATTTTAACAAAATAAATACTGGCTTTAATTATTGGTTAAATTTAAACGAAATACAGACCTTTAAGGTTTTGTATCCACGACATGAGAACTCAACTAAAAATTTGACCTTTTACAATTAAAAAAGTTATGTAGCAAGGTACTAGCTATTATAAATGTTTTCGGTCCGTACTAAATCGTGTACATTTAAGTGCGTGCTTATCCAAATTTATGTTTTATCTGTAATCGACAATTCGCGTGATGCCAAGGGCTATTGCTAGATGATGTGTTGCTAGTAGACTGTTGGAACGACGCGTGACCATTCGTACTAAATTGCAATAAAGCTACTATTAACCAGTCTTGTACGTTAGGATAAAGTCGCAATGATTTATTTGTAACTAAAAAATAGGAGTAAAGGAACTACACAGTGCTGTTCTATTTTTATTGCACAGTTTATAACTTTAGAGTATATTTTAAAATGCAAAATTTCTTGTGAACTTTTTTCGATTGCCTTAATAAAATTTGTATAATATTAATATTAATAACTACTAATACTATAGTTAGTGATTTAAATTCATCGAATTAGTGAACACAGTTTTAGATTTTGATTTAGCATATCCCAACTAACACCGAAGTGACGGGAACTGGCATCGGAACTTTAATATAATAGGCATTACAGAACTGTTACTAAATTTGCGACTTTACTGTAAAATTTACCTTGTGGTATGCCCGTGTGGTAATAATTACGTAAATTCTACTGGATTTAGGTACTGAATAGTTGTTACACTTTCAAGTAACTGCTGCAGTATGTGCAACGTCGCGGATACTACTCTGCATTAATTTAAAGTATTTTCAACTTTAAAGTGAGAATTAGTAGTAATGCTGACCGCACAGCGTTACCAAAGAATCACTTCAAAGTAATTGTAAATGAAAGTGTTCTATTTAAAATTCCTGTAACGTTGTTGGAATATTGTCTGGAGCTTTAAAGCTGTGTAACTTATTAGCGACATTAATTCAACACTTTCTTATTCGGAACTAATCGAACATGGAAACGAAAAGCAGTAAAACAACAGCTACAATTTTCTGGCATTCATCGACTTTTTTATTTATAGAAAAGTTATGTTACAGTTAAGTGAAGTTAACAACTTAACAAATTATTTGATTGATGGGGAACTGACCCTTATTCGTTGAAATGGATAAATAACCAGGTTAAGAAAATTGTCGGGAAAATCGGATATTGCAGTGAATAACCAACAAATGTTGAAGTAAAGAATGAATTGATTGTGATTGTTTATGACTCTTTGTGATTTAACATTAATTGTTATTAATTAAAATTTCGACCACTGAATAAATTCGTAAAATTCAGAAAAACGAATAACTTAGGAAAGTTACAAAATTTACAAATACGTAAATGATCAGATGATCAAAATTATGGACAATAGTGTCAACTTTGGGAATCGAGATTTTCTCCACATCGAATTTTGTTAGTATTCAAAGTAAATCTCCGAGTTAATCATTTGTTTGATTTTCGCTAATAACACTCCCACCTGTCACCTGTTGATATTTAATCATTCATTAACGTGTTGTCAATCCCAAACAATAAAATTATTTTTATCTATACTCTATTCATTTCATATAAGCACTTAAAAAAATTCTAGCATAGGCGCGTGGTATTATATAAACTCATTTTGTGAATTTATATATTGCACCGCACGCCTATACTAGAGAAGTATGAACGATTGAAGATCGACAAAGGATCGCTCTGCGAGCCCAAGTAAAAAAATTTGTATGTGCTCATATGAAATGAATAGAGTATAGATCGGATCAGCCAGCTCTACCAACTTATAAGTGAGGGTCGTAAAGTACGTGGGTACTTTGCAATAATCTTTTCGTAGTAGCCAGTTTAAAGCTACCAAGAAAATGACGTCATTTGTAGCATTTGCTACCTTTTTGGTAAACTATTATTGAATGATGACGCCATATGGACAGAAAAATACAATTTTGAAAACCATTTTTTAATTAAATATAATCTTTTGCAAACATCTTTTATAAATAGATCATTATTACTGCATAACACATAAACAAAAAAAAAACATCAAAATTGTGCATCTTCAATTGTACAGATAATTTTTAAACAATTTTTTTTTTTCCGAAAAAAACAATTTTTAGAGAGCGCATCTTTTTTTATCGAAATATCATGTAAACAGTTTACAGAAAACAAGTAGTCGTTTTAACTTACATAGAGAATGAATGCAAAACATCATGGTTTATTACCTACACAGGGTCGGATTTAAATAATTTTTTGAGTTCCAGCATAATTCAAAATAATTTTTAACATCATATATTTTTTTAAATCACAGAAAGAGGTACTACTACCGTGATTTGCGCATTTTATAGCAAAGTGCAAAGGTGGAATGAGTCTCTCTTGAAGATTAATGGTGATGATCTGGATTTAAGTTTCCTTGCTATTGCTGATTATCACAAAGCTAACCAGTCATTGCTGTTCCAATATTGCGGCCCCTTTTCTGCGACATTCTATATAAACTATATCAACGGTATGCCTATTCGAGAATATCTAAAAACCTGTAATAATGTTTACACAAAAAAATATGTGGCCAGCACATAACTTTCTTATACCAGTATATATCATCCTGATCTAAAAAAATCATCCAATTCAATTCTTCACTTACCTCAATTAAATTTTAATAACGTTCCTTGAAATATTTCATTAAAATTTTTTAATAACTGATGATCAGCGTCGTTTGATACTCTCAATAATAATTCATGTCATATATTTTAATAGTTTCATTTTATTGACATTGACATTTTTGTAACTAAATTAGACATTTCAAATGTCAAACTGTCAAATTTTTCCTAACCCCATTTTATTAGGGCAAATGTATAAAAAATTTAAGTTTACATCTGCTTTTTTTTAAGTAATTGGAAAATATATTTTATTGGCTTGATATAGTAGACATGATTTATAATCTGTCATCAAGAATATATTTTTGTGTAAAGGCAAATACAAAAAAGTTTGGGTCCCGTGGACCTCCTTTTTAGCTGGCCAATTTTGCTCATCTTCGAATTTATTATTGTCTTTGGCCTTTAGAACATGTGTACCAAATTTGAATGCTTTATCTCAAAAACTGTGGCTGCTATCGCGATACTGCAGACATGCAGACAGATTTTTTTCCATAAAGTTATGTGTTTTCATTATAATTCGTCGAGATTCGTCCGAAAATGCAATACAAATTTTTAATTTTTTTTCCAAAATTGTACCTTTTTTCTTCTTTCATTCATTGTGTCTCTTCTGGTGGTACCACATTCATCAAATTTAATGTGTCAGCTAAAATGTTGTTGAAAATCTTAATTGCCAAATTTGGGAAGTCTCCCATTAGTATTTTTTGAATTATCGCGGATACACACACACACACACACACACACACGCACACGCACACGCACGCGCACGCGCACGCGCACGCACACGCACACGCACACGCACACGCACACCCACACCCACACCCACACCCACACGCACACGCACACGCACACGCACACCCACACCCACACGCACACGCATACGCACACGCGCACGTACACACACGTGCACGTACACACACGTGCACACGTGCACACGCGCACGCACACGCACCGACAGACATCATTCGGAAAATAGTCAGAATGGATTCATGAGTTCTCAAAACGTATAAATAAATCAAAATCTGGAGGTCGAAAAAATCACGATTACTATACTTCCTTATATTAAGTATAAGAAAGTAAAAAGGATAACAATATTCGAAACTAGTCAGTTTAGATAGCCATGTAACAAAATACCCGATGATATGAGGCATTTTATACGATTGACACTTTGGAATTTAAAAAGCAGTGTGCCAAAATCTGCCTTAGTGCCCTTCCTTGGTCATCATCACCTCATCGGAATCAAATTATGCATTTTTCATTTATTAGACGAAATATTTGGTGGTTTATGGATAACCATTGAATGATATGACGCGTTATCCATAACCACCATATATTTCCTATCTAATTTATACAATGCAGAATTTAATTGATTGTCTACCTACTTTCGAAATATATCCCCAATCACTGTATTGCGACAGTCTTTGTCTGTATTGCCAAAATCCAAAAGTAAATTACAATTCAAAAATTCCAAAGCACACCTAGCATGTAAAATAGTAATCCGCCTTACCTCATCCTTAATTTTTGAAGGATTACTTTCAGAATCTATGTCATGATACCATTGGCGAACCAGTCTCATATATTCGCGCTCAAATATATATTTTTCCCCAAAATTTAGATACTAAAGGTACTTTCTCAAAAATTTCTGCCTGTTTGTTAAAACATGCTTTTTTTGACATAAAACTCTTCTCTGTCAATCAACGTTTGGTGATTTTCCGACGACACGTGTTTCGTCACAGTGGATTTACTAATGATTACATTGGATTTACTATGACAGTGTAACATTCCAAACTTTACGTAATATACAACATATCACATTCTGAAGACGCGCACTGCCTCGCCATTTTTTACATACACTAAAGCATACACTAAACAGAAAATTTAGAATAAATAGTAAATGTCTTTATACTCGTTGTACACACAACAAATCGCTAGCTAGAGTGTTATCGAACTGAACATTTAAAAAAATGCATAGAGTGGTTGACGACTGCTCGTCGGTGCCGGTTTTATATGCTAAAGGTTAATTAATCAATGTGTAAATACACTGGCAAAACAATAAAGGTATCATAATTAATTATTATTAAGTATAAAAAAAATATTTCATCTGCCTATTGAATTTGTAATTTTAGTAATTTTCTTGATAATTGTCTATTATAACTAACTTCTTGAGTTTTATCACAAATAAACTTTGCCCATATACTTATTAATTTAAACTACTTTGGGTAATTCTCATGCTACAGATCCTTAAAGGACCCCTGAAAGCCAACCCAAATTCATCTTCTGCATACTTGAGAGGAATTCATTTATTACGGTATGAGCTCTGGCTAAAATCTGGGGGAAAGTAGTAGAATTGAGAGGGTATTTTCAAGCCAAGGAGTTTTAGGTTCATACTAACATTTACTAGTGGATGAATTTCGAATACCTGTGTTAAGTGAATACATTCTTTCTTATTATACCAAAAAAGTATCATGAATAAAGGTTTTTATTTGAAATATTTATACATTTGAAATTAGATCATAACTGAAAAATTAATATAATTATTTTACAACAGAGAGTTTAAAAAAATTTAACACACAATGCTACAATCTAGGTTAATATACGTACATACAGGGTGTTTACAAACCTAGTTCATTCCATTAAAATAATAAGAGTTCCTACGAACATAGGTCTCAAAATCCCTTATTTCTGAGATACAGTGTGTTAAAAATCACTACTAAAATGTGGTTTTTTGACCATATTAATAGAGAGTTTAAATATATCTAACAAAAAATGCTAAAATTTGGGTTAATACAATACAAACCTAATTCATTCTATTAAAATAATGATGAACTGGCTCAAAATCCTTCATTTCTCAGATACAGAGTAATGAATATCACTATTGAAATGTAGTTTTTTGGGCATATTATCTTTGAGATACTTAATGAAAACTTGAAATTCAGCACAACTATCTTCTAGACAAAAAGAAAGGAAGTAGTGACACTCAGCATGAGTTTGGCCCCATCCAGTGGCGGAGATTTGGGGAGTACTACATTATTTTTTCAACATTTTTTTATGAATGAGTTAGATTTTTTGATAAAATACATGACGTAGCTTCAAAACACACCGAACTCTTATTTCAAATGATCCAACTCGAGTGCTCGCATGAAATAATTATCAGCGCATTGGCCCAGTTTTTATCGATTAGCCATTTTTTGTTTACCATGATAAAGATTTGTTTTTACTGAATCAAGTGACTGATTTCTTCTGAAAGTCATAGTGGTAGTACTTTCAATTGGAATTAATACTGAAGGTTGTAAGTCAACAATATAATTCGAGGATGGTGGATTATACTTTTCAACATTTGGTGGATATGCATTTTGTCTATATCTGTTCTAACGGAAATTACTATGAAATGAAATAGTTCTACGACATTCATTATCCGGATTATCAGTTGTCAGATAGTAGAATATTTACGACGATTCATCGCTACTTACAAGAAATTGACACTTTGAATTCAAAGACTAACGAAGGAGGAAGTAAAAACATAATAAGAACACCACAGTTTAAAGAAAAGTCCTGAAATTTATACTAATAATCCTGGCCTTAGTGCAAGAAGAACTGCTAACGTCGAACACATTTCCAACAGAACTAGTTGTGAGGTCCTTTACAAGCAGCTTCGGTATCCCAATCATATTTAGAAAGTTCAGAGAATACAACCCGCAGATTTCAACCATCACAAGATCCACAGTTTTATTTAGTGATGAAGTTGTTTTCGAGCTAGAGCTCATTTTTAATTATCACAATAATTGTGTCGATGCTGAAGAGAATCTTCATGTGATCATCCAGAGAAACCTACAAGAACAGTGAAGCCTCACTGTTTAGGAACACATAGGATCTCACCTTGTCAGTTTGTGTTACCAAGATGCTTAACGGGTGAATATTATGGACAATTCTGAGAAAATAATAGTAAGAGTGGTATGGTTCATTCACGATAATGTCGCTACCCATTTCAGTTGAAATGCCAGAGAATTTCTAGATAAAAATTATCTTGAACGATGGATCTGAGGAGGAGCACCAATTGCGTGGCCTCCTCGTTCGCCAGACCTGAATCCACTGTTTTTTTGTGGGATCATTTACAATCACTGACTTATACAGTTGCTGTAGAAAATTTTATTCTTCGCGAGTATTCGAAATAATCCTTGAATATTCCAAAGAGTAATGATTAGAAGTGCTAGGGCCTGTGTGGAATCTCAAGGCAGACATTTTGATCATATATTGTCATCTTATGTGTGTTGGTTCAAAATGATTTTTTGTTTGCACAAACATCTGAGAATATTTTAATTATTTTGGTATATTATTTTATTAAATTTTATACTGAATATATTGAAGTGTGTATTGGTTGTACATGTTTTGTTTTTTGGAATTTTGTATACTATATATACTACTTTGACTTGTCCTTTAACCTATTACTGTGCTCTTTGGGATTATATTAATACGCATTTTCTTATTTATTAATCAGAAATGTCGAAATTCAAATATTTCTAATGGCTTGTGAATAACAAACTCCGAAGTCTCGAGTTTGAATCATTTCACACAGAATTACTTTGTAACTTTTTTTATTTATATGCACAAGGTATTAATTTCTTCTCTCAGTTAGTCTTATCAACAGTAAAACTTACATATTAAATCCTTAAAAATATTAGATTCAAATGTTCGGATATTATATCCTATTTCAAAATGTCTCTGATTCTATTTAGGGATAGGAACATTATGTATCTGAAAACGAGAGTGGAAAGTTCGTGAAAGAGGTTTTACCTTTATATCCGATTATTTGCAGATTTATTTAAATATATGCCGTGCGTTCCTCTGTTTCCGAAGTTCTTAATTTAGATATTCATGTTTCTTCTTACCCTGTTCTCAATATCGCATTACCAATTTTACAGCCAAATGGAGTAGAATGTACAATAGGCGGTTAAATAGGATAATCCAGTCTGGTGATTTCATATTCTGAACAAGGTAATTTTTTTAAAGCTATTAGTCAAGTTTTTAAGATGCAAATATGAAATAGTTGTTTTAAGTGTAGAAAAAATATTGTTAATATACACTTTGATCATAAATGCATGGGGCACAATAAAATGGCTATAAATTACTGCCTAATAAACATATTGAAATAATTTTAAAATTATATCATCAAGTAGTCTATGAATTTTTGTTTTAATACTGCCAAAGAACTAATGTCGTTTGATAAAAGTAAAGTGTCGTCGCAGCAAGAAAAAGCGCAAATAATGAATTTATGCAACAAAATTGGTTCAATTGCTCTTGCCCAAAGGATTTTAGAAGAGAAACAGGCAGACAACCACCTCGTAGGAATTTAATTCGTCGATGGGTAACGAAATTCTCAGAGACTGCAAGGAAAGTCAAGTGCAATACTAAGGCGATCTTTTATAACGAATTTAGTTTCCTTGCTATTTTAATTATTCTTTAAGTATTCAAATAAAACGCCCAAAGAAAATACATACATATATTTAAAATATAGAACACAAGAGGGTCAAGGCGTGGTTAACGAGTAATAAACTAGGTACATACAATGCCTACAAAAGTATACAAGCTTCAGAAAATATTTACATTATTTTCAACTAATAAGTCTATTTTAGGGCGCCACCCGCCTTTCTTTTTTTCTCGTTTTATACCAAAGTCTAGGAAAGTTACATATTTTAAACGTCTAAAAAACTACACGCACTAGTGCCGTTGAAAGGGGGAAAGAACGGTTACTTTTCATAACATTGTCTCACACAGTTCAGGAGCAAAATTAAACTCTAGGGGGGCTTTCTCCACCCTTAGATAGATCGGCAAATCAGCCTGTTGATGCAAATTTTAGTTTTCAAGTTTTCAGCTCGCACTCAAAACGAAGCCAGCTGGTTAATACTTAATAGGTACCTATTTTAATAATAAGGAAGGAAAATAACCTTACCATCTCACATAGCTTCCTTGGGTTACATGCCTCGTAACTTCTTAACCATAACATCTTAACCAGACACAATCTATAAGGTAGTGCCCATAAAAGCAACGTACAAAAACACACACCTAACTGTCTCGATGCACCGGTCTTGTCTTCAAAGCAATTAAATAACGTACTCTAACAGAACGTAACAGACCCACATCCTCTCTCGGCCGTGGCTCGGCAGAGAGTCCCCGCGAAATAGTGTTGGGCGGGTAATAGAGTATTCGTTACTTTGTATTCGTTACTCACAAATAAACGAAGTACCGAATACCTGCTTTTAAAAGTAATCATTACTTTAATCGTTACTTTAATCGTTACTCTCTTTAGGATTTCAAGATTATTTTCAATGTAATTAAAACATAAATCAGTGTGTATCCTGACTTCAAGCCGACATAGGTATCTATTATTATTATTATTTCTTAGTAAAATGCTATTAATAAACATTCTTAAACCTATGGAAGAGCTTTGTTTATGTTACAAGTAATCATAATCATTAATCACTGAACTTTATTTACTTATACGAGGCGAGTGCTGTACCTATGGGATACGCAGTAAGTATTAGGTGGGTATATACATACCTATTTCATAAATGTACCTTAATGATTACAAAGTAACGAATACAAAGTAACGATTACTATCCGTAGAAGTAACGAATACATACGAGTATTCAAAAGTAATGAGTGTTCCCATCACTACCGCGAAATCTAACTGTCCTCGTACCAGCGTTTCCCCTTGTCCCCACACACAGCAGTGTTCGCGCTGGTGCACTAAAGGTCCAGTGGTCTCTTATATTATCAAAGATTTACAATTTAGTTGTCGGTTCTAGAATTTTTAAGGTTGCCCTCAAACCAAATTATGCAATCAGCATTAAATAAAACGCAAGTTAATCTAAAAATGGACCGTTACACTTTAGAAACCATATTTGCTGTTCGTCACGCCTTTGTGAGAAGTCCAAAAAACTCAAATCGACGATGTGTTGCCGAACTTAATATTCCATATTCTACAGTTCATAAAATTTTTCGTAAAGATTTGAAAATGAGAGTACATAAAATTCAAAAGACTTAATTGCATAGTGGTCTTCTATATTTATAATATTGGTTTTTCTTTGTTACCACATTTAAAAATGGTCGGTTTAATTTGTATGCACTTATGTAATATTACACAAATTACACAAGACAATTTATGTTCATACTGATGGACTTATTTTTATACATTCCAGAATTTACGATAAACTAAAGTCGCAATACATATGAATAACAATTAAAATGGAGGAAATCGGACTTTTTTTGCGACATAACGTTATTAAATTTTATAGCAACTTATGTATTATTTGTCAACAATCCAATAAAGGTAAATTGCTGACAAATCAAAATGATTTTGCGCGAATTCCGTGGACTTCTAATGAACTTAAAAACACTGTTTTTGAGAGACACTATTTTTTTATCACATGAGCAACACGTGTTAGCTTAGTACCACAATAGAATCAAAAATCGAAGAGGAGCAGAAAAATTAAAGAAAGAAGGGGAACATAAATTGGATGAGCAAATTTCAGGTGAGAGAACTTCTTCTGAAATTGGTGGAAGATATACAAGATCGAAAATTATATCATCATTTACCATAGAAACATATAAAAGTAACATACCAATTCCACCACATTTTACCCCACTAAGTTTACAACTGCAGCATTCAATAATTTTGATCACGAAAAAGCGACAGAATCTGGATTAATTGACACCACAGAATCAGAGGATTATGATGGTACTCATGACACTGTTGGAGTTCTGTATAGGAAAAATCTGGAGACCGTTCGAAGGAAACCGGATATTTCTGAATATTTCTAAAACAACCTACAGATCAGTTACTAGCATTTTTTCTTCTACCGAGGAATTAGTACCAAGCTGCAACCATGCCAAATGTTAGCGTAAAAATAATTATTGTTGTCATTCCGCGACTCTGTCATTTTGTTCTTTCTACCATTGTCGCACAACCAACCAATGTAATAATCCATGTGATGATGAAAATCTTGATATGTGGTTATGAATTTATGAAAAAAAGAAATAAATGATATGTTCAGTATTTATTAACTTTCGGTACAGTCGGCAGTCTAGAAATACAATTTTGTTTTATAAGGTGTAAAACTGACTATAGTGTAACATAGAAATGATATTTCCTTGCATACTGCGTATAATTTCATTAAATATTTAAACAGAACGAGAGTTAATTTCAAAGGGTACATAATATGAAAGGGCAAAGAAAACTAACTTTTATTTTAACTTGATAACAAGGAAGATTTGATTATGTAAACCTTAATTAATGATATGTAACTTAGTTATTTCGGGGATCTAAAAAAAATACAAGAAAGTACCTATTTTGTTTTTAATATCATTTTAAACGACGAAGCAATATCTCATATCTCCGGAATTAATAAACATAATTGTAGAATTTTGGTTGAACATAATCCGCATGAAAATGTTAAACACGTAAAAGATTCGCCAAAGAATAATGTCTGGTGCGCTTTATACCAGGATCGTAGTTATAAGCCTTCTTTCTTGATGAAAAACACGGTTGTTGAAACTTCTTATCTTTAAATGTTGCAAGCATTTTTTTGACCACAGCTATCGCTAGATTTATTGAATAGAATAGAGTCTTCATCCAACAGGACGGAGTGCCTCTCATTATATAAGAATTGTGCAAAATTTTTTGAATCAAATATTTCCTTGACGATGAGTCTCGAGTATGGCCAACAAATTAATCAGATATAATCCCACTTGTTTTTTCTGTTGGGATATCTAAAAATAATTCTGTATCGATCGAAAGCACAAATTCAGAAGACCTTAAACGAAAAATTCGAGATGCAGTTGCATCAGTTACCCCAGGCATATTAGGAAATATCTTTGAAAAACTTAAGCGTCGAATTCAATTGGTAATTACTTAAACGTAACTAACTTTGTTGTGTAAGCTTTTATTTATAGGCGTGAAAAAGAATATTTTTGTTCGGCGCTTCCTCCATTTGGAAACTAACCGTGACATACAACCATGACGCATAAGTATGATATCCATAATAATATAAAAAAATGTTAACGAATAAAAACGAAAAAGATCGCTCTGTATCGCAATGTATTTCAATCTTAAAATTAACTAAAGAGAAAAGCGAGTTGCAGAATGAGGAAAAAAAGACAATATGGAAGTAGAAAAACATTAGAGGCCTTGAAGTTTTATTTTATTTTTTTAATCCAAATAAAATAGTATCATTAAAGTCACTGGACTATTAAAATTGAATTACTATAAATGATTTCTTATCAATTCAAGAGGAAACTGTAGAAATTGCTTCCTCGAGAAGCACTGGAGGAGGCAAATAAACTTTTCGAGCACCGCGTTCATATTACCGTTTCATAATGAGTCCGTGTCCCAGTAAGAAGATGAGGATATATCATTAGATATACTGCGTTTTTTTAGTAAAATTTATGCAAAAGCGTTGTTTACAATTTTTACAAAGTTTTAGTTATGCAATTGTTGATCCAGTTATTTCTCGAGTTATGTTGAACAAATTCAAAAATTATTCACTGTATATGAGCTTAAAAACCTTATTTAACAATAAAGTGACTTCGAAATCAAAGAGGAACGTGGAAAATTCGGTAACTAATAGAAACAACAAAAAAAAATATTAGAATTAATTGTAAAAGACGAGACACAAAATACCAAGAAACAAAGACATTTTTAACTGGTTTAATTTAAATACGAATTTTCTTGATTTTGTTGGCCAGATGATTTTCAAAAAAGGATTTGAAACAGTGTCAAAATTTACGGTTGTTAATGGTGCAACAGAGTGGGGTATCAAATTCATAGCAGAATAAAATAAACTTTTAACTCCGAATGACCATCAAAATCAGTTTGTATTACAGTTGCGTCGTAAGTGATTTTAGTAACCGATTTCGCGATTCAAAGAAAGCAACTAGGTATGTCTAAATGACATACATATAATTTTATTGAAATGCATTATTAAATATATAATTTAATAACTAAACATTTCACATTTCTTATTTGCTTCCATAGAAACTAATTTTTTAACTCCCACAGATTCCTATGGAATAGTTTGAATTTTTATCGACAATATACTCAAATATCCTTAGTACCACGCTCTCAATCTTTAACAGAAATATTTTTTTTAAAAAAGGGAAATGTTCTGGCCGCCAAAAATTTGTAAATTGGAGAAGTAAGGACCATCCTACTACACACTATATAAATTTTGGAATAAATCGGTCTACTTCCATTATACTCATGTACATATGTGCATTGGATTTGTCACTTCCTCACCCCTCAAAGTGAGGAAGTTATGTATTTGTGAAAACAGTTTTGAAATTTTTTTTTACATTTCTGGACGAATCTCGACAAATTATGACGATACATAAAATTTCAAACAGAAAATTTTTCTGTCTGTGTGTCTGTGTGTCTGTGTGGTTTGTGATAACAGCTACAGTTTTTGAGATAAAGCTTTCAAATTTGGTACACACATTCTAGAGGTCAAGGAAGAGATTGGGTTCGTTGATGAGCAAAATCGGTCCCAATGTCTAAAAAAAAATATTAGTGATATTCCACCAAATGTGACTTTTTTGAAACGTCAAAATATGATTTTTTTTAAACGTCAAAAAATGTAACTTTTTTGAAACATCATTGTGACTTTTTTGAAACGTCAAAATGTGACTTTTTTTGAAATGTCAAAAAATGTGACTTTTTTGAAACGTCAAAAATTACTTTTATTATAATCTCCACCACACGTCGAATTTTACTACGGCGAGGAAGTTCTGATCCCCAAGTAATTGGCAGCGGTTTTTTTAGGGTCTTGTCGTCTTCATAATGTTCATAATATACAAAGTATATTTCTAATGGAACATCATAGTTACAAATAACTTAGCTCAGTTCTTTAGCTACGATTTCAAGTTCTGATTTAATTAAGTGTTTTAGATGATAAAAAAAGTTGTTTATGAACCTCGCATCGTAAAGATATATGGGGTCGCATGCTCCTTAAATCAACCATTCCTTGCAGGTCGGTCGCCTCTTTGAAATTATCAGTCAAAACTGCGCATCGTGCATAAGAAATTGCGCCATGCTACTACTATTAAAGTGACATCTTGTGTGTGGTTTTGAATTTCAGCAGCAAAAACATAATATGCACAGTGAACGGTCTGATAAATGAACATGAGTAAACAACTGTATTATTAACGTCGATAGGCAGATTGTATGTACGTTTGTATAAATGTATTTGTTTGAGTATTTGGTTGACAATATCGATTTTGCAAGTACAAAGACAATTAAAAGATTGGATCTACGTTTGCCTCTTTCCGCGTATTCTAGTGATTTTTTTTTCTATATTATTTTACATTGTATGCACTAAATCCTTTAAAAGATATCTTAGTTACTGTCAATTAGTAAATGGTCAAAAATTTTAATATTAACTGTACCAGCTTTATTGTTATGTGAGCTTTGGTTTAAATTAAATTAAATAAAAATTTGCCATTTGGATCTATTTTTGATCATGAATTGATTGCTGAAATCTTATGTAGCCGTAGAGAGGATTGTGAGCTGTACAAAATCCACTTATAAAAAATAAGAGCTGCTATTTAAGAAAATGTGGATGACGTCGTCCATCAAGTGTGGATAATGTTTAGTCGAGGAAATAAAGCACTAAAAACGGCTCAACCTCCGAAATTTCCGCAGCAAGACGGATTTTAATGCGGTTTTTTGCATTCGATTCGTGAGAGCATCAGGAAATTTTGTGAACTAATCTGATGAATAGCAAATGAAAAATTGCATATTTGCATTGTAAAAATGCATTGTTCAAAGTGCATTTAGAATAATTAATTTGCAACTCGGTAAAAATTGATTGAAATAAGTCCAAATTTGTTACTCGGAGGTTTTCGGGGTCGCTGAACACGAATGTCACGGCGGCAACGGCCTCTGAGGTACCTGGAGCCCAGGGTGGATACTATCTACCTCATCTCCTGGAATTTCATGTGAATTTGTAATATATTTAGTTGAAACTCATTACTCGGGGGTTTTCGGGGTCACTGAACACGAATATCACGGCGGCAACGACCTTCGAGGTACCTGGAGCCCAGGGTGGACCTCATCTCCTGGAACTTCTTGTAAATTTTTAATATATTTAGTTGAAATTCGTTACTCGGGGGTTTTCGGGGTCGCTGAACACGAATATCACGGCGGCAACGTTCTCCGAGGTACCTAGAGCCCAGGGTGGACCTCATCTCCTGGAACTTCTTGTGAATTTTTAATATATTTAGTTGAAATTCGTTACTCGGGGATTTTCGGGGTCGCTGAACACGAATATCACGGCGGCAACGTTCTCCGAGGTACCTGGAGCCCAGGGTGGACCTCATCTCCTGGAATTACCTTGAGTATAGCATCATTTTTATACGAATTTGCATATATTACTCAAAATTATTTATGTATATATTATAATGAAGATGTAAATTCAAACAATTCAAAAATAATTTCTGAAAACTCCAATTGTATTTGTAATGTTTTATTGATTAAAAAAATACCACAAACTTATACAATGAAAAGCATTTATTGTTTAATTACACATTGAAGTTTTCTTCTTCATTCTCTTCGTCTGCAAATCCAATTCCAACCGATAATTGTTCTTCTTTTAAATAATGTTCTACATTAGAACAATTGCAGCCAGCACAATTTTTGCATTAGAGTCCTTATTTTCAATACGTCATTATCTACTCCAGATTTTTTATGCAAATTGTCGTAATTTTGGTGTCTGATCATCACGTAGTTATGTAGAATAAGACAGGTTAATAACCAAGCCAAAAAATCTCCCAAATCAAAGGTTAATCTATATCTAATAATAAACTTTTTAGCTATTGTATAAAACATGTGGGATTACCCTGTATTTAAAGTCTGGTGGTCGGGGGTTGCAGGTGGATACAGTTTGATTAGCAGCGTAATCCTATATATTATGAAATACACTGATCTACCACAAACATAATGATAACGAACAATTTTAATTCCTAAATGATCTGAGTTTCCTATGAAAGTTTCCAGAAATACTTTACACTTCATGAAACAAATAAAATATTTCGAATTTAAAATTTTCAGATAAGATCGATTCAGTTGAATCTCTCATACTCAACACTATTTCTAAGTATTCGAACAAAGATACTTATTATTTTATTCTAAAATGTTACATTCGACGTCCAATTTTTACTAATCCAAAATGCTGCACTTCACATCTATTTGATCTCCATGAGGGCTGCAATAACAAGCTTTCATTATAATTATTTGGTAGATCAATCGAAAATGAAACTTAGAACGCGTCTTTTGACCTTATCTTGTTGCTTTTAATATTAGGTTTATTGAATTTCAAATACACAATGTGTATTACTAAATAAAAATCTGGATGTATAAGAAGAACATAATTTAATCCATTTGGTGAAACGAGTTTAGGACTTCAATAAAAATAATCCCTGGAAACAGCCAGAAGGCACGGTTTACTTTACAAGTGTAACAAGTGTTTGATATCAGTGGTGTAACAAGAGTTGAATTGGAGGATGCAGACAGAGTAATAAAAATAACATATTTACATTTTGCAATAATGCAATTATAATTACTATATATACAGGGTGATTTTGTGAAAAGTACACCCCAACTAATTTCGTTATTTTTACTATTACGAAAAAATAGCATACGAAAGTTATAGTATTTTTAAGTATATTTTGAAAATCACATCAGAAAAACAATGAAAACACACAAAATGGCTACAGTGTGACGTTGCAACAACAAAATGGTATTTAGTCTCTGTGCGGCACCCTTTAGTACAGCAGCGGTAGTTTGAACTTTTTATTACGGTACGGTCTCGAGTGCCAGTTCCTGTTTTAAAGTGTAGGAACACCACTTTATTCTATCAGTAGTATGATAGATATACAAACAGATTACTTATACCTTTACTTTAAATAAAAGGCAAAACTTCAACTTTACTTACTCTGTTTTATTTAAGACTGCTTTACAGAATAATAAAAAACAATAATAAATAAATACAACAGTTATGTTTTAATACAACGTAGATACTAAGCTATACGACAAGTAAGCAACCAATGAACCGAGCAAGAGGTTATGATAATGCAAAAGCGTTGTACAGTTACTTCATGCACAGATAAGTTACGCAAACTACTACTACGGTATTACTATCAGCAGGCAATATTCAAATGTTTACTATAAGCATCTACAAAATCAAGCAAGCTGTGATTCAAAATAAAGCACAGTTACGGCAGCTACTACTACTGGTATTTACAACAAGCGTTTAATGCTTAAGGCGGTATTACGGCAATCGGTCGGTGCAGCAGATATATTCAGTGGTAAGCGGTTACGGAGTACAAGCAAGACACAACTGCAGGATGTCAGTCCAGGGACAGGCGGTATATATGACTGTTTACGCGAGCGTGTTATATCTTTAGATTAACTCCTAATGTCCCTTGTTAGGGTTTCTTGACTACATGTGGCGGACGGAACAGTTTGTGTATTACAGCCGGGGGCACTTAGTGAAATTCTTTCCACAGATCGGGGCATAAAAACCTCACTGGTGTTATTTCGCGTGAACCTGATATAATCCTTTCCATAGATCGAGGCAGATTTCACCCGTACTTTAATGCAACTATGACTGAGATGGGACTCTTTTCACAGATCGAGGCATAAAAGTCCTATCTTTACGTCAATACTAAATAGAAATGACAACCGAATATTTCCGGTGCGCTTTGTTGAACAGATAACCCGCTTTTATCAGTGAATCGTGGAATCGCGAAATTTCCCATATATATTACTGACGTATTGGGATAAGCAGGTACTTTGGAAAAAATAATACACAAATATTAAATGATGGAAATACAAATAAAAACAGTAAAACGGTCAAAGTAATTCTTACTACTACCTGGTTGCGGCGGAGCACACAGAATATCTGGAGCTGCGTGCTGCTGAGTTGAGCACTGACTGAAGAAGTATCTCTTTTAAATCGGCTTGTTTTAATTTATACTCAAATTTTGGCGAAAATAGTGGCGAAGATTTGCGCAACGCGTGAAGTTGTCGGCTGCTGACCGTGACAAACGTTATTTAAGCTAGCTTGGAGTATCGCACTTAAACAAATTCCCTCCGTTAATTCATATAAACAAATGTTTATAAAATATTCCAAGGGTGGGAATCGCTTTCTCATAATTTCAAGACTATGTTTCCGAAAAGAAATAATTTAAAACGGCCATATACTAATATTTAAAATAAATCAACTAATAACTTATCCAGTAAATTATTAAAACAAACAGAAACATATTTTTTTACCATAAATAAATGATTTCAACTTAATTTAAAATTAAACTAAATTAAATTAAACTACTTTCCTCTTACTTGATTAGGTACAAACATAATAATCGATTTGTCATTAAAATGATAATACAACCTAAGATTACCCTGAAAGGAAACTAGTTTAAAACAATTATGTTTGAATAATAATTGTTATTCCAAATACTGTACTTTGGTTCTAAACAGTTTTTCAAAAGAAATATTAACACAAGCAATCATATACAGGGAGTATTTAAGTAAGGAAAAACCCCATTAGCTCTGATTACAATAGAAAACTATTAACGAAAAAAATCACTTCGCTACAACAGTTATCAATTTAATTTCTTTAAACTGAACACCCTGTATATTATTACTTATTTAAATAGAACGCTTTCTCTCGAACATAATGATATTAGAGTTGATGGGTCTATTTTTAATAATAAGGGAGATATGAGGGAAAGTTTGTGTGAGTCCCACCCCCCAATAACTGTTATTTCTGACTATTCAAAAAAAAGTTACAAGATCTTTTAAGAGCATATTGGAAATGGTATACCGAGACAATTGAAACTATTTTTAATATGTGTTTGTCATTCACCATATATATATATATATATATATATATATATATATATATATATATATATATATATATATATATATATATATATATATATATATATACATATATATATATATATATATATATATATATATATATATATATATATATATATATATCTGATATATATATATACATATTCGTTTTTGGCTTTGAGCAGTGCTCATTCAGCCACGTGTTTCTATATTATAGGCCTTTATTTCGCTTGCATGATTTATGTTTAGGTTTTAATTACGTCTCTGAAAACTCAACATCAAGGAGGAACTAATTGATTTAGTGCTCAATACTCCTGAGGTGTGGGACAAACATATAAATCATTATTTTTCAATTATAAAACAGGTAGGCTGAACTGAAAATACCATGGAAGTAGAAGTGCTCTTATAAAAACATAACAAACCCTTTAATCCACTGAGACTGTGTGGACAATTGAAAGGATAAACCTCTCTGGTATGTCCACTGATCATCAACATCCACCTTGACTGAGAGGGAACTCGACCGCGATCTCCACCTCCACCGCAATCAGCAAAACATTTTCGGCATGTCCGAAGTTTCGATTTTATCCAGTTTAAATTAGAATATAGGTTCTGTTGGATTTATTACAACTACTAGCGAAATTTATTGGATAGTTATGTATTCGTGAAAAAAAAATTTAAAATTTTTATTGCATTTCTGGACGAATTATGACGATACACAAAATTTTAGACAGGAAAAATTTTCCATCTGTGTTTGTGTGTCTGTCTGTGTGGTTCGCGAGAGCAGCTACAGTTTTTGAGATAAACGTCAAAAATTACTTTTATTATAAACTCCACCACACGTTGAGTTTTACTACGGTGAGGAAGTTCTGATCCCCAAGTAATTGGCAGCGTTTTTTTTTTTTAATATTTTCAAAATGCATTTGGTACTGAAATTAATTATTCATCATTTATTTGTCATTTTTTTAAATATGAAAATATAAAAAGATGTCAACACGTATGATAATATTAACATGATGAGAGTCGCCTGGTTACGCCAGTGTTCTAAAGTTGTTGAAAGTTTCAGTTTACGAAGTAAAAGAATTATCTTTCGACAACTTTATTATAAAGATTTCTAATGCATTCCAATACATCTGTGCGGCTTCATGAAGAGCTGATAATTAATATGTTATCTAGATTGCATATACTAACAATTAAAAACAAATAAAGAAAAATTGTTGGCAACACATTTAACTTTGACCAATTTTTGTTTATCATTTTCTTTATTTACATACCCAATTAATATAACATAACATATAGATTTCCAGGTATGTTTATTTATAGAAAATCGTTACCTTCACAAAAATAGATATTGTCTGTTTGATAAAGTTAGATAACCGGACGAAAATTGGTGCGAAACTCCTAAAAATAAATAGAATGAAGTCTGTGTCACAACAACTTGACCTCAAGTATCCAAAAAGTTTGTCTGCAATAATTCATGAATCTGAATACTAGTGCGTTGAATGCCGTTTCTTGTAAGAACCGTAACATTTGCTATACTGGCAATTCTAGAAATATATTCGGTAGAGCTGTGTAAGCTTTCACATTTTACAAATAATTTTAGAGCAAAATATTACCAAATCTTTATGCAAAGCACACAAAGTTACCACGTCATCGTACAAAATTTTAGTAGTTTAAAATACGCAGAGGGTTTTTGAGGGTTAAAAAACTTTTAGGCCATGTAAAACTTATCTGGTAGTGCAAAAAAGTTTATAAACTTTATTTGAAACAAATTAATATACACAATTTGGATGCATCACAACTTAAAACTATATTTCTGATACAGATACGCATAATACACACAACCAATCTTACATGGAATCATCTAATATTACCCATTCTGTTAACTATTACTGAAAAAATTAGAATGGAAAGTGAAAAGCATTTTATACCAAACCAGCTTAATAAATCAACAATACAAGAAATTCTTAAAAATCTGCAAAAATAAAACAAATGTAAAAATAAAAGTATTAGAATATAACCAGTGTTGCCATCTCTAGCCCTAACACAAGCTTCAGTTGGATGGGGTATGATCCTAATCAAATTTTCAACTCATTCTTGGGTAGGTTTGCACATGCTTCCAGAACGACTTGACGAGGTATCCATATTTCCTGGATTAACTCTTCAAACCTCAATTCTTCTTTTAATCCTATCTCATCAATGTTCAATGGAATTCAAATCAGGCGAGCAGGCAGACCACTCCAGATCAGTGACATTTTCTGCTTTCAGAAAGTCTCTGGTAGCTCTGCTGGTATGAGGAGGTGCATTATCATATACAAAATCGGCTCCCATTGCACCTTTGCATAACCTAACAACGGGTTCGCACTAAATCAACATACCTGTTAAATTTTGCCGTGTGGAAAGCAAATAGTTTTTCTCCTCTCCTGTCTCCCCAGAATATATAGTTCCTTCTATATATTTTGGAACAGATCTCGCTGTTTGGAGTCTAGCTTTTCTGCCTCGAGTCCTTAGAACTTGCATGAGACGCGATGGCTGTCTGATCTAAAACCAATTTTGATTCCACATGAAAACAGGTTATTTTGCCGGTCCACTATATTTTACTCGGGAACTCTTAATTGTCTCATGCTAAATAACTTATAGGCACGAAGTCTCTTTCGTATTGCTTCAACTAAATTACTAACAACTGTAGCTTCCAAAAGTTGTCTTTGGATCTCTGGATGGGAACGGTTAGTTTTTGTCTAGCAATTTGAGATAAAAAATTGTTCTGTCGGTCAGTAGTTACTCTTCGATGGCTTTATCTATACCTGTTATTATGAGTTTCGAATTCCACACGTTTTTGAAACAGCGCACTATTAGATACCTATGCGATTTGCTTTTGTGATATTTTTCGTTCAACAAGAGCAATAATTCTTCTTCTCTGAATAGCTGATATTTCTTCGTAGGGCATATTACATTTCTCGTGTATAAAAGTTACCAGTCAAAATATAGCAATCAATATAGAAGATACTTTACTGTGTATTAACAGTAACTGAAATCAACTAATGGAGTTAATTAAAAATAATCAAAACTCAGTTAATTTTCTAGAGGAGAAAATTACCGACAGATAATATACCACCTTAGTCAAAAGGTTTGGGTTATACAACAAAGTTATACTATTTTTCTTGATAAGAAATATAATTATATAAGCGAAATGGATAATTATAAATTACTCAACATGCAAGCAATAAATTCTAATTTAATTAATTCATTTTATAAATAAATTTAAGTGTAAAAAAAGCAATAAGGTCACTCTTAAGAATTACGATATTAATCAACTGTGGCTGCTGTCGCGATACTACAAACATGCGGATAATTTTTTTTTCATGAAGTTATGTTTTTTCATTATAATTCGTCGAGATTCGTCTAGAAATGCAATAAAAGTTTTTTAATTTTTCTCCCGGAATTGTACCTTTTTTTCTTCTTTCATTCATTATATCTCCTCTGGTGGTACCACATTCACCAAATTTAATGTGCCGCCTAAAATGTTGTTGACAATCTTAACTGCCAAATTTGGGAAGACGCCAATTAGTATTTTTTTGTTACCGCGAATACATACATACATCCACACACACACACACACACATCCACACACACACACACACATATCCACACACACATATCCACACACACATATCCACACACACATATCCACACACACATATCCATACACACACACACGCACGCACCCACGCACACACGCACGCACACGCGCACGCGCACACGCACACGCACCGACAGACATCATTTGGAAAATAGTCAAAATGGATTCAGGAGGGTTCAAAACGTATATATCGATCAAAATCTCGAGGTCGAAAAAAATCACTATTACTATACTCCCGTATATTAGGTATAAAAATGTAAAAAATTATTCAATCTCTTAAAACCGATACACTTCATGAACAATAAAATTTAAAAAAAGTTTGTTTAATTTATCTGCATATTGATTTATTCTCTACTAGTAACAATAACAATATACCTATATTGGTAAAATTTCTCAAACCTGTTGAACATGGAATGGATGGAGTTAATGTTTTTTTATTGTGTAATGAACAAAATTGTCAGAAATGATTTTACCACAATATCCCGGCCTCCAATAAACGAAACGAATAAACCCTAACGCCATGCCACAAAACGTGCCATTACATAAAAAATAAAGAGCCATTATTTTTATAGCTGGGTGGATTTGTATTCTGCTTATGAGTTTAAAAGGACTTCTGCTTTATAACCTCTTTTGTATCAAATGCTCACATACGGGCATGTAAATCGTATAATAGCCGGGAGAGTATAAATCTCAAAATCTCTACCGAGCTAACAACAGAATGTGTACATGCAAAAATTCATGTCGTTTTCATATCTACAAGCGAGATGTAAAATGATATCGATCTCTGTAATCTGGTCCTGAAACTGCACGGGGGCAACAGGTGGCACATCAATATTACTCGCAGTTTATAAAGCTTACGCCGTTCCTCTCAAAAGTATGGTTAATTAAAACACATAATGTGTACTGATGATGCTATGAGCTACTTAGTGTGATACTGAGCTTATTATTAAACTTGATGGTTCAAGGTTCAAATTATTATTAATTTAACATTAAGTTACAACCCGAAGATTGAGAAAGTTTGTTTCCTCTTGTATGGTGTATCAAATTTGGGTGAAAGGTAAAGCAATTATTATTTCTCTGCGAATATTGGGAACGGCGGAAATTGAAAGAATTAGATTTCCCATCATATGAAGGTAGCGAAATAACCATTTATACTAAAAAAAGTTATTAGAAATATGTGTTTGTCATGTTTGGTGCTCTAGTTAAAATTAAACATGTCTGTAATGTATATTACTATGTTAAAAATTATATTAATAAACCAAAAATAATTTGGAGGAGATATGTTGATGATATTTTCAATATGGCCTCATGGCATAGATAAATTGAGTAATTTTTTGGATTTTATTAATGATAAAGCACCAACAGTTAAATTTACTCTAAAAATTGAAGATAGTAACAAATTGTGTTAGTCATCAGGTGTGTATAGTAAAAAGACATACAAAATTATAATTCTCATCACCATTATAAATAATAAAAAAAGAGCGTAGGTTAAATGTGTAAATCTATTTCATTTAATCTGAGTTAATTCATTCGTAACAAAATAATAAATGACGTTTCAAATGAAGCCTTACTGTCAGATCACAGACCAGGTTTAATGTACAGGCGGCTGTAACGCGCTTCGAAGAACATAAGATCCCATAACTGATCGATTGGTGTCTCTACCGTGAACAACTAAATTCAGAAGTTACAGTCCTAGTCAATTCTATAGAGACCACAGAGGACATAGAAATTGCCACCATTATAACTATAAACTCTCACCGTAACATCATACGAGCTGTCCTGTGAAACAAAAAGTTGTACCTTGGTGGAACATGGTGTTTAGCAAAGTTAGAGCTAAAACAAGACAACTATTTAACAAAACCAAACGCACCGGAGACTAGGGCGAATGCAAAGACGCACTGACAGAGTATAATAAAACTTTGAGAAAATCTAAATTGTAAACTGGGGACAGGATTCTGTGAGAGGATCAACGAATTTCCTCCAATTACCTGACCTCAAAATATTTTCTCATAATCAATGGATTTCTGCAAAACTCAGATGGCAACTATACTGATAGTAAAGAAGAAAGTATGAAACTGATTTTGCAAATTATTAGCAGTCAGAGAGAGTCAAAACTGGAATCAGAAGAACGTACATCAACTTTCGAACTGGGGAAGAAGTCTCTCTGGAAAAATCAGACCCAAAAAAATTAAGCTATCAAGCGTTTTTAACAAAAAAAAATAGCTCTTTGCTCATTCTTTGACAACATCTCTTATGAATCAATAAAAAGGGTTGCACAAAAGAAAGAGTTTGAGCCTTTAACAGTAAGATGGATGGATGAATAGCCAAAGGATAACAGCTATAATCGAAAAGGAATCAGTAACAGTAACAGCAATCAAGGGACGCCCACAGGGAGGGATTCTTTGCTGTGGTCTATAGTTATTGATAAACTTCTCATCAAAATAAGCGACTCTGGATTTGACATCCAAGAATACGCTGATAACCTAGTCATCATAATAAGAGACAAGCACAATTGAATGATTTCAGGCCTAATGCAAATCGCACTTAACACACACGCACACACCTGTAAACTTTCATCAGAAAGTTTAAGGTTACAGTCACACCATTCACAAAAAGAAGGAAGCTTTCTCTAATATCCCCAAAATCGAATGGTGTACAAATTGACTTCTCTTATGAGGTAAAATATCTAAGTATAATCCTAGCCAAAAGCTGGAACAAACATCTGACAAGAGTAACCGAGAGAGTAACTGCGGTCCTTTGAATATGCTGAAGATTCTTTGGTAAAACTTGGGGTCTAAGGCCAAAAAAAATTTATTGGTCATACACAATTGTCAGACCCATTGTAACGTATGCATCATTAGTATGGTGGTAAAAAATGAAAGATAAAAAGAGCACAGGTTGTTAGAATTACAACGGTTAGCATGTCTGGGAATAACAAGAGCAATGAGAATATAAAGAAGGAAGCAGTCCTCAGCGCTCAAAGACTGCGATCCAATGAATTCAAACCAGGAGATCTGGATAGACATTTGAGTATTCTGAATGAATTTCAGTTTATTTAAATGATCCGACCTACTGACACAATGCAAGTGAAACTCAAATTTAAGATATTTAATGTGATAATAACCGAACGCGAAATATGGAGCTCTGGAACCCCAAATTCTTGCCTAAGATCAAACCCTTTAATTAAAATCTAAATTCAAAAAGTACATTTGTAAGATACCATGTGAGTGTAGAAAGTCTTATATAGGTGAGACATCTAGACCAGTAGAACCGAACATCACAAAAATGTAAGAAATTGCCAGACGGAGAGGTCTACATTGGCCCAAAATCTATGACATAATGGACATAGGGTGAAATGGGAATTCAAAAAAGGAACAAAGTACAATAAGAAAATTGAAAAACAATTCATTTAATGGCGACAATTGCATTTCAACGGCATCAGTGTTTTGTGATCAAATATGGATTCCTATTATATGGAAGGAGATTGATAATGGTGAATTATTGAAAATGAAGGAATTGTGGTTTCTATGAATATGTCTCAAATAAACATTTTATATCAAACTACCAAAACAGCATTTCTTGAAATTGAACTGTAATTTTCTATTTTTGAATTGGGCTTTTGTCACCTGATTAATAGCTAAAGAAAAGCCCAGAAGTTGGTTGCTAAAAACATTATATTAAAGTTAAGTTTTATTATTATTTCATATAAAATACAATTTTTAATATTGTATATTTTTTGTAATCATATACCAAAGAAAAACTGATAATTTTCATTTCACATTTCGTTTTCACAATCATCATACTAACAGTGGTTTTTTGGGTCAAACTATTACAGTTTTTCTGTTACTACTGATGGTATCCATTTTTGGCATTTTTATTATTTGTTATCCCCCATGAATACCCTGTATATACTTTCAAGCCCTTCATTGTCAAATTTTTCTTGAATTTGAGGTATTATAAAACGTATTATTTGGTTTAAGAGACAGTGGAATTGTTAAATGATACTACAAATGAAAATCGTTGCCAATGTAACACAACACGACTTGAAAATAAATTAAGTGAATTAGATAATAAAAGAAATAATGAAAGAATACATCAAGTAAAGTCTACCGAATGAATCAGTACATTTTTATCGACCACAGTAAATTGCAGTCTGTATTAATTATATTTCCGTGAAGTGTTATTACACGCATACAAGTTGTAGTTCATAGTAAGATAATTGTGGGGTTAGATGTGATTAACGTACATTATTAACCAAAACCGTGTGTAAAGGCAAAACCAGTACCTTCTCTTCTATACAAGCTGCACGATTCTCGAGAGCCTTTCTTTAATTAAGGCTTACAGGTGATATATTTCTTTAATTATTTCTGCTTAACAATCGACTTGTGCATGCCATAACGTATTACAACTGTTTATTTTATTAATTGATTAAAACTGATAAGAAAATAGAATAGTTACACACCTATTTTTTAAATAATAATAATAATAATATTTAAGATTCAAACATTATTTGTGATTTATTTCTTTAACGTATAATAACAAACGTCTTTATTATTTAGTATAAAATCCAAACAATGAAAACCAAAAAAAACAGTAAATCTATGTTTGGGTAATTTATAACGGATTCTCGTCCATTTTGAAAAGCTCCATCAATCTATGGATTCAATTGCAAAAAAAATGCGATAAACGTTAAAATTAGGCTCAAAGTTAATGTTTTTATGAAAAAGTGAATAAATATAGAATAAAGCAAACTCCTCGCCATCTATTTTTGGGACTTAATCCTTTCGATACTGTCTTCCAGGAACGTTTCTTTCATTCGGGTACTTCGATAAAAATTGAGCGGATTATTAATGCCAGGAGAGCAATCAAGTATCTAGAAAGATAAAAGAGCAACGAAAAAGTAGATGAAGAAGGAACTACTAAATTTTCATGACACACTAGAATTAGAGATTGTCATCTTGTTTGTCAGCATGCAGTGTTTGGCCAAGATGAGAGAATCCTTTTTTTCCAAAGATTAAGAAGAAATTTACACTCAAATAGGCGAAGTGATGATACTGGGGTTAAACGGGATATTTTTGGGCATAAAATATCTTCAAATAATTTAAAGGAATAAAGTGATTTTATTTAAAATCTTCATTGACACTATTTTGAGGGTTTACCGATTTAAAATTGCAAGTTTAAGTGAGATTTGGAAATATCTGAATAGCTTTAAAAGTGAGATGTATGAATAAGGATTTAATTATTAGAGAAAAAAGTTTGGTAGGTACCTGGCGTATCTGGGAAAAACGTCACTTGGGCATCCGATGGCGAAAAAATTTGGTACCTATTTGGAATAATCAGAAAACTTGTACCGGGAGCTGTTGACTGATTCTATAGGAAAGAAGAAGCAGTAGAAGAATCACAAAGAGATAATGAGAGAATCAACTGTCTCGAAGAACAGAGAGTTCTTCATATTTAGTATTATTATTTTTGATTATCTTTTTGGAATAACTTTTATTTATCAGTGTTTACTAAAATCAGATTTATATCTTTTTTTGATGTTTACTCTTTAGTTACTCTTATAATTTTAGATGTCGGACATACTTAACGTAGTTTATTCGAAAAACTCTTGCAATTTTAATAGTGCATATTGAAAACATCAATATTTGCTTTTTGCTGATGTATTAGAATCTGGTGAAACAAAAATTCGTTTTAAATTTATTTCCGTTTGGGATAGGATATGCAATCTGTGTCGCATAGATGACAATCTTATCACTCTCTATGATACAGATCAAATTTCACAATAAACTATAGGCTTTCTTCTTTTTTACGTACAAGAATCTCAGATTTCGGAGATTTGGTTGTTTCGAGGCAGATTTAGAAAGTTTTATTGATTGTTTTTCGCACCAGCCTAATAATTTGACATTAATTACAATTTTATGGTATTAAGTATATAAAAACAATTTTTGAAAAATAATAATTGTAGGTTGAGACCGCTAACAAAGATTTAACAACTTAACACTTTTGGTTATAGATGCGAGTTTCCACCCTCGAGAAATGCACTTCGATTCGATGGAGTTTATTAAATCAGTTTTTATATATTTACACCAAGGTAGAATTTAGTTACAATCTTTCGCTTTAATCTAAAAGTTTGACTTGAACTTATATTGAGGTGCAAGTCGGTAAAAGCCGGTAAATAAAACTTATATAATTAAATTTTCTATAGTCTGCAATTTTTTGTCGTTTAAGCTGTCGAGGTTTATCAGATAGAATAAAATTTCCTCATATTAAATACAAACAAAGATCAAAAGTTTTATACCCTTTGTATGCATAAGTAAATTTTGATAGAGAGGCAATTCAAAAATAAATATACATAAAATTATTATAACAAACATACTACATACTTTTTTTAACTATTTCTGCATGTACCTGCATTTGTTAAGTTAGATTTTTTTCATTTATTTTATTACTATGATATGGCGAATTTTCCGGAATATATAGTATTAGGATTAAATTCTATCTCTCGGATGATATCCAAATTCTCTATGCCAATTTAATAACTTATTTTACGAGTTATTAGCTAAAATGCTTCAAATAGAAGTTGTAGATGCAAAAGCGTAATACGGCATTTTCAAAATGTTTGAAATACATATCCGCATTCGCAAAAGCCACTACTGAGTGCCAAGTGATATGCCCTTTTCGGATAATAACTGATGTTTATACATATACTGAAATTATTTTACCAATCGGTAGTGAAGCCTTGTAGATATAATAGCTGCTAGATAACTTCAAATTAGTTTTAAAGCAGTTTTTAGGTTGGCATGGTAAATTATTTCTAACAAATAAATCATTTAAAACGTCGTCATAATTACTCTGTATGTCATAGAGCTCAGCCGATTCAATTTAATTTTCTCGGTAACAAATTTAGCTAAATAAAACCAAACCTGTTTAATTAGGATTTATTGTATTTCCCAAACTTTATATAAAACATTATTTGACTTTCAAGGTACAATACCTCTGTGTATCAGAGTAAAATGGTATAATTGAACGGGCCAGATCTGATTAAAACTTCGAGAGTGGTAAATTGTGTTCATAGAGAACCAAATTATCTATCGAAAGTTGTGTAATTAAGTCGAACTTGCTCCTATTATAAATAATTACATTCTTCAAGTGGTTATTTAAAAAAGTCCTTTAACTAGTAAATAGTGATAATAATTACCAATATTAATTCGAATGAGAAAAAAGAAAGTATGAATAAAGTTCTATTGAATAGGAAAAAAATATTCGTTACATTGTTGAGAATTACACAAAATCAAAGAGAGAGGGGATTAGAAAAAAGCTAAACTTTAAACGACATGATTAACATAGATCAAAAAAGTGTTTTATGTAGCAACTACAAAAAACACTAATATCCAACAGCAGCAATGGAAGCTCTATTTGATCTTCTCCTTTTAGATAGTCAGGTAGGCAGAGATTTATAAATAAACTGGAGGAGAGGATGGTCGTGGGTAGCAAGGTACACGGGGCGACGAATGGTGGTTAGGTATCTATAATTTAATTGAAAAAATCATTACTTTTAAAATATGGCCAGATAAATATAAACTATTATTGGGTGTGAATAGATTCACATTTTTGATCAAAAATGATTAAGATGACTTACATCTAGTAAAGTTATGAAATTCTGAAATTCGCAAAATTAATAATACATATAAAGAAAAATTTCAAATTGTCATAACTTAACGTAATTTTTTAACGATGTCTGAAATCTGCCAATAAATTTTCCACCTAATTATGAACAGAAATGTTTTGTTAATATTTTACATGTTGTATATAAAATTACCTGGGTCGACAGGCCATTTATGCATTTTTTTCTTAAACTTCAATGGTATTTTTTTTGCAAAACTTTTATTTAATTTTGGTAGTTATATATATGTCATATTTCTTAAGCTCCAATTGTTAGATATGGTACAACCTATAATTCGTCAACCGCTGCTGATCTACAAATAGTAAAGCAACTGTTAGGAAATAACAAGGTTACCTTGATATGGGTACCAGGACATGAAGAAATATAAGGAAATTAGATTGTAGATCGCCTTGCTAGAGAAGGAATAATAATCATTCGTCGAACCGGAACTGTTTTGTAGGATATCTAAAAGTCGCACAACAACCGAGAATAGAAAATAGGAATCGAAATGTAAATCTCAGTAGATAGAAATGCAAATTATGACACCCCCCACCAGTTTCGGATGCCTATGGGGAATAGGGGTGTAATTTCCACTAGGTGGGGAGATGCGGGATTGTTTGGGGTGGGAGTTAACAAGTGATAGTGGGGGGTTGTCATTTCTTGTTTCTTTCCTTCTAATGGAGTTTAACTCCAGGATGAAGATAAGTGAAGAAGTTTAGAAATTACTCGCAAAAAAGAGAAAGTACTCGCGAACCCAAGGCTAATAACAAGCCTTCTCTTCATTGAGATATCATTTAAAAAAAAGGGGCAAATCTGAGTTTGAGAATTGAAAAAGAAGCAAAAAAGTGAATCAAATCAATTTTAAAACCTTAACTCAAAAAAATACTGTTTTTTGTGACAGGCAATCTGATATTGAGACCAAAATAGCTATATGCCAATACTAAACTTAAATAATAAATCGTGTTCTCGTCTTGCCATTTTTACACGTTTTACATCATTAAAATATTCATGTCTGTTAACGTGCATTATCCTTCGTTTAAAATTTACTACTTCGCCAACTAAGCGAGAAATATAAAATGCCCAGAAAAACTCACATGGATTGTATGAATCAAATTCTACAGACTTTTTACATTATCCTTCGTTATTCAACCTCTTAACTTTCTATATCATTAACTTAATTTACAATGCCATTCTGACTCTAACAGTACTTTTTACAAATTAAAAAGTAGACCCTTCTCAAACATTTTAATTAAATAATGCGAGTTGCCAGTTATTTAAATAAGAAGAAAATGGAAAACCAATTCTTTTATAACAAAATTTACTAAGTGGATCGAAATAAATTTTTAATCAATTTAAAGATTAATTTTATTGGAACATTGTTTACCAGTAAAAATGCTTTTCATTGTGTAAATAAAGAAATATCAATAAAAATGATAGCAAGATAACTGGCTCTGAAAATATATTTTAATTAATAGAAATGTTAAAGTAACGATCAGTAGCGTAACATCAAAGGAGAGACCAAAATAATTACATGTTGTATCTCAGGCATGTGATAAAAAATAAGAATTACATTCAAGTAGGCATTTATTACATATGAAGTCGAAAGTTAACTATAAGAGAATTTTAAAATATTTCGATGGATCATAAGGATGCCACGGTTCGGTTATCCGAGGTTCACAACTCCTTATGTACAGTTGTGGACTGGTTTTCAACCAATAAGTTAGTTGTGAACAAAGATAAAACTGAAACAATGATTTTTAGTTTAAAACAACACCCTCTAGATATTGATTCCTCTCATTGTGTTACATTTTTGGGCGTTACTTTAGATAATAAATGATTTTGTGGAAAACACACAGAATTAATCTGCAAAAATTATTCACGTAACATTTTACTACTGCGTAGTTTAACAAGTAGTTTATCATATTAATGGCATATCATGCATTGATTCGGACTTCTTTAACGTATGCTATCTTTGTATGGAGTTATTAGGCACATACTTCAATCGATTTTTCAATTCAGAGAAGGCCATACGGATCACTGTAGTATTGGCATACAGTGAGGATTGCAAGGATACTTTTAGCAATCTAAACATATTTACTTTGCCTTGTACATACATATTGCAATGCCTCCTGTACATAAAAGAAAATATAAATAATTACGTAACATATGACACATGTATTCGTTCCTATTGGACACATAATAATAATAATATTTAGATTTTTTTCCATTTAGCGAAGACTAGGAATAGGACAGGCTATTATGCAATAACATTTATTAACAATGACGTAGTGTTACAAAAAACACCAAAACACTATATACTGCACTTGACGCGAGTTTCGCCAACCAAGTTGGCATCATCTGGAGATGATTAAAACTAAACTTATGCTAACAATCTACCCTATTTATACCTAAACTATTTTCACGGTTCACAGAACCGTCACGGTTCGGTGAACCGTGACCCACTAACCAATAAAGCGGGCTATTTGGGATAGACCCTCTGTCACTATTCATACTATTTTTACGCTTTATGATTTCCAAGCTTTCAAATGCATCCATCTGTCTAGTTTGTGTTACATTCCTAATTAATCTTAAATTGCTAATATCTATATCTCAAACGCATGTTGGGCTACACTAGACTTATTTGTTGTACCATATTTGAGATGGGCCATATGCTCTTTGAATCTAGTTTGAATTGATTGTTTAGTCTGTCCAATATATTTTTGATTACAGTCCTAATTTCGTAAATCTCCGACTTTTCCTTTGTTTCAATTTTGTCTTTTGGATGGCCTAAAAGTTGTTGTAGTTTATTTCCCGATGTCATACTGTCATACCTACATCTTTAAAAATCCTACCAATACCACGGGTGAATCGAAGATCGAATAAAATCGATACAAATTTTGGATTTTCTTTTTTATTTTGAAAGGTCGAAGAATTTCGAAGCGACTCTTTAAACTTTCGTTTCCTAATTATTTTATCAATTGAACTTACAGAATATCTATTACTCGTAGCTATATCCTTAATCAATGCCTTTTCTTTTTCAAACCTCCCCTTTCTGAGGACGATGGACTAGACAACTAAAACTCGCCATTTTGTGTTGAGCACAATGGTGAGAGTCCTTAGGGATATATCTTAGAGTACTTACTTTTCTGTAAATGTCAATTTCTAACTTATTTTCACTATTTCCAATTATTGATACATCTAAAAATGGTAGTTGTCCAGAGTTTTCAGTCGCGAAGCGACTGTTTAATTTAGATACAAAGTTATCAATATCAGCGACTTTTGTATCGAACACTGCAAAAATATTATCCACATACCTAAGCCAAACCCTAGGGAAATACTCGAATTCCTGTTTTGCTTCAGTCTCGAATCTATTCATGAAGAGATTGGCAATGAATGGTGACAAAGAGTTACCCATTGCTGTTCCTTCATGTTGTTTGAAGAAATTATCGTTGAATCGGGAATAATTTTGTTTCATGCAAAGTTTAGTGAGTTTAAGATATTCTTCTACTACATCTTGACTGAGATTGTTTAATTCGAGTAGATCCTTAAGGTAGTCCAAGGTCTGTGGTATCGGAACACTTGGAAACAATGAACAAACGTCAAAGGAGATCAAAATTTCACCTTCTTGTAACTGAATGTTTTTCACCTTATTAATGAAATCATTGGAATTAATCACAGATAAACTAGATGGTGCAATAGGTACATTTTCGAACTCTTCTGTTAACCATTTTGATAGGTGGTAAGTCGGCGATCCGATTGCTGAAACAATAGGACGTACCGACTTTCCAGGTTTATGTATCTTAGGCAAGCAGTACAATCTAGGTACACTTGGGTTAGATACATGTAATTTCCTATTTAAAGCTGGAGTAATAAGGTTGTTGCAGGATTTAAGTACATTTTTTACTTCAGTAACCATTTTTGGTAATGGATTTCTAGAAAGTTTTTTTACAAGGACCATTACTAATCAGATTGTCTACCATTTCATAATAGTCCTCTTTATCTAAAATAACAACCTTATTGCCCTTATCAGCTTTTTGATAATTTTTCTGTCTTTTGTTGATTTTGACTTTATTTACTTTAGTGACAATATTTGTCGAGATTTGATTTCTGCAAGCTTCTCTGACAAATCCTTTAGAGGAATCAGGAAGGTATTGAATGCCGAAGACCGTCCACAAACTTGAATATAAACGATATAAATTTGTACTTAAATGATTTTTGCTAGAAAATCCATTCACCGATTTTACCAAATTCTTATCAACTGATTTTCTCGTTATAAAATTATAATTTTCTTTTGTTTTATAATACACATTTTAAGGTTTTATTTATACACCCGTTTGAGTTCATGTCTTCATGTAATAGTGTAATACATTATGATTGTTCCTATTTAATTTTTGTATTGTTATTTTATCTATGACAGTCTATTAGTTTTTAGATTATTTTATAATATTTTAATCATATTTTGTAGGTTCCTGACTTATCAAAATAAATTGTATTTTCTAAGTGCCGAACATGTTGATGGAATATTAATACATCGCCAAAAATAACTAATATTTTTGATTAATGATTAGTCACTATTCAGTGTACGTAATTTTTTTACCACCTCTATCTGCGTATGAAACACAGGACAGTAATTATCCTAAATGGAATGATTAATATCTAGAGTCAGTTTCAATTTATTTTTAGCTTCCATGCAAAAGTAACGTTTGTCGTTTGTCACAGCATTGTTTAAAGACATTTAAAAAACGGCCACAGTTACGGTCATTTAAACTATGCCCCCCGACATCACAATTTATATACTATACATTCGCTTGGTTTTTTTACTTTCCTGCGTTTGCTTCGGTTCATTAACAAATGTTCCACAGTAACTTTTGCATTTGATCTTATTTGTGGTGACCATTTTACTCGTTTTCTTTAATATGTTACGAAGTTCAGAAGATTCAGAACTGATGTGACTAGATAAACGTAATTTCCTTTTTTATGTTGGGTAAACTTTCTGATTCTTGAATACATGCATTACAAAACAATTTTATTCTTTTGCAATTTTAATTGTTTCTCTAATACTAATAAATATATATTATACTTGAATATTCTATGTTAGAATACTTACCATTGATCAACCATTTGGATTCTTGGAACATAGAATTTTTTGGATAACATTTTCGATTAAGATAAGTATGACATAATTGTGTCATGTGGTAAATATTTTAAAAATTTTGTAATGAATCATACGCATGTTCATTAGGGGTGATCATAAAAATCAACTTTTTTTTCCCTTTTGGGCAGAGTTTGCAAAAGGTGTCTTTTTTGGTTCATTAGTAATACCTCAAAATATTTTACTAAAAAAAAAAATATCTACTGCCCTCAGGAACGTGTCAAAATTTTTAATTTTTGAAGTATGCTTTTCGCGGTCGGTAATGGAAAAAAGCACTGCAGTATATTAACTGTAGCATTTATTAAGAACGTAAATAAAATAATATAATCACTTAAATGCAAAAGTCCTTTTTAGACAAAAATTTAGGCATGTTCTTGCGAGAATTCAACCGGTTTCGAATAAAACCATCGCGTCCAAATTCCCCACACACAGTTTTGGCGGCTTCCGTTACTACTTTAATCGTTCTTTCCACACCTTGAGTGTTGTTTGGAAACCTCTGGAACTCAATGTTACCAATTTCTCCGGTAGTAACCATGTTGTTAAGTTCTTCGTCGGAAATTGAATTAATAATAGGTGGCTCAGTCACATTCAAGTCCTGCCAAAAAATCATGTCACAATATCTCTTGGCATCTACTTCAATTTCTGGCACTTCAAATTTCCTCA